>BOPP01000042.1:4435762-4456048 GCA_017312745.1 Gryllus bimaculatus
ATCTGTTGACAATCATTTGCTTTTGTTCCGATAGGAACGATTGTAAATTATGCAGAAAATAAAAAAAAAAATTCAAAAACAAAGCAAATATATTGTTCGTTAAACAACTATATCTAGAATCATCGGCAAAATTTTACCGTCGTCATTTCCGAGACATATTTTTCTGTACATTAGAACGTATGATTAACTGCATGAAGTATCTTCCCAAGATTTTGCCAGACGTTCTAATATCCTGAAGTTGCTACTAAATTGTGGTTTGAAAAACAGAATTCACATTAATTATTTTCGCCAAATCTCCCATCTCTTTTCAAATTTGCGCTACGTGGGAAACCGACGTTCCATTTCCTCAATAACGTTTTAACAAAGTCTATAACAACTCGTACAATTTATATTTTCATATCGAAAAAGCGACCTTAATACTAACCACACACAATTTAATAAAAAAGTTGAGTCATTTTTAAGAATTTTTTTAGAATGTAGTTGAATCTTCATGAAAAAAACTCCCAAAACTGAAAATATTGAAACTGATTCAAATCAGATCCTTGTAATCATTTATATCGATCGGGAATCTCAAGTAAACGGAGACGGCAACTAGAAGAGGCTCACAAGTCATCGGTAAAGTTCCAAGTTCTGCAGCAGAACAAAAACGAAAAGGGTAGGAAATTGCTAAGGCAAGCCCTGGTGGTGCACGACTTCTGATGCGGAAACGACATCGCGAATGCAAACTGAACGCGCATTTGAAGGCAAAGTGAAGGTGCTTGGTTGACTCCGCTGTGACACAGCGGAGGAGTGCGCTCGTGCTAAGGGAATTGAAAAGATTGAAAATGATGATAGTGTGGAAGAATGTAACACGTTTAAATCCACCTCGTCGAAGACTCAACCAGTGTTCGAAAACTGTTAAACAGTGCGCAGAGACTAGGCAATCAGTGAAGAAAAAAAATCAAAAAATGCTGAAGTATATTTTGTGAAATTCTTTGTCGGGTGATGCCCACAATTGCAAAAATATGGGACTTAATGAGCACATTTTATGAAATGTGAAAATTTGAAGAGGTATTTGCAGATAACATCGGACAACACCGCGAGGCTTTGACGCGTGGACAGACCCCAAGTAAATGAGAAGGAGGCATGAAGCTAGGTCGCTACATGACGATATCATTTCAGTCACGTTTGAAGTGGCAATGATGTGGTGGCGATTGGTGTGAAAGAGGATGCAGTTGCGGTGATGACGACGAGGAAGAGATGGACAATAACGCACGAAGAATGACATCGAAAATGTCCATGTGATTTAAAAGGCTTCACAAGGCTATTGCTGAGAATCGTTGTATAAATAAAAAAATAAAGAAATCGTTTTTAGCATTTACTCGATGGTTGTGATTATGCTGCTGATGCTGCTGATACTCTGATTAATAACATGGACTGAATCTTGGCTAACGGAAAGAAGCGTACTCCAAGTTTCGACCGAATATACGATCACTTAGGAGTATAAAACTATTGAGGTGGGTGTTTATTCTGTTGTGTTAAGATGCAAGGAAAAATTGGGATAGTAATGAATTTGAGATAATGGGCAAGTAATTAGTCATTCAGGAATGCCGTAGTAATTGTAAAGAATTTGAGATATTGGGATAGAAATTAGCGAATCAGGATGTATTAAAATTATTGCTTTGGTATAGATCACCGAATAAAAATTACGCGCTTTTGGAACCACTTTGATAATAGAAAACGCCGATAGACATCCTATGGTTATTGCTGGCAATTTAAATATTCAGACGCAAATTTAAAAGGCGCCGTGAGCCGAAGTGAAAAATTACACCAGTTAGGGAACATTAACTCGTCTGAGAAGGGGATTAGCACAGGGTAGCAGATAGACCAACAAGGAAGGAGCGCTGTAGATGTTTACTTTAATTAGGCCGCAAGAGTATTATCTTCACGTCATTGAGGGCATAAGCGACCACAAAGCAGTGTTAGTTGACTTAGACATAAATATTTCACAGAAAAAAATCGTACGGAACACAAATATAGCATTGAAGAGCAAATACAGAGGGCTTCAGTACTACTCAGAGAACAGTGTAATCCTTTTCTAAGATTAGCGGAGCATGGAGGAAATCTGTAACACCTTTAAAAGCATTCTAGCAATGCTTTGCAAACGTTTGGTGCGTGCAAATACTTAAAAAGTAATTCAGATCCAGAATATTACGATGCAAAATCCGACAATTGAAGAGAAAATTATAAACTTATAGTGAAAATCATATGATGCATTTTCACAAGTGCTCAAAACAATTAATGTCAATTAGAGCGGGAAAAGAAAATAGCTCAGGACACATTTTAAAGCACATTCTCGACGTGGAGGGAAATAATTGTAGGGAGTTTTTAAATATGTTCGTAGACGCCAGAAAAAAAAAAAATTTCTGTCATTAGAGATACCTAGAACACGTTTCGTAACTGATGATAAAGAAAAAACAAACGCATTTAATACCAATTTTCTTCATATCCGTTTCCAATATAAAATCTCACCAAATCCAAATATTGAGGGAGACGTACCAAATTAGTTTAATATAGACGTAAATACATCGCGAAAACGAATAAATCTATGAAAATGGAGAATTGCGGGCTAGATGTCATTTCAACAGTCATTAAACTCAGAGGAGAGACAATTTTACCTTATCTAACAATATATTTGTTTTAATCAACAACCAAGGTACGCTGACTATTGGATACTAGCACCGTTCCGATTTTTAAGAATGGTGACTGAACTGTTTTACGCAATTATAGATCAGTAAATCTTACTTAGGTAATGGAACATTTGATAACTAGCTATATTTGACAATTGTATATATATATATATATATATATATATATATATATAATATATATAGTTATATATATAATACTGAATTAACCTTTATTAAAATTTGTTTCCAACATCAATTGAATGTTTTTATTTATTTGATATTCTTTAAGTAAGAACATTTATACATTTTTTTTACAAATAAACACGTTTTTTAACAATTTTCTTCTTAATAGAAAGGATAGGAAAATGGATAGGAAAAGGTGCGATTAACATGCCTGAGTTCTCGCATGGTTTTATGCTGAGTTCTATTATGAAATTAATGCACTTATATCCCCTGCGACTGCTGTTCGATTACTATAGCAACCCATCTATATCGCTCAATTCATTATCCTGCAAGCCAAATAAAATGTAATAAATATATTATATTGTTTATGTTGTCAGGGAAGTATTTTGGCTTGTCACCAAAATTTGGAAAGCAATTTCCATCCGATGAGCAGAATTCAAGAGACCGGCTGCTCTAATCGGTAGGTCCAGTGTATAACGATCAACACCAGCCGAATGTCTAAGCCATTACCCTAAAAAACGAGCTACTGACCGCAGAGGCCGTATTTCCTTCTCTCTGTCATATTCTCATCCCCTTACTTATACACACACTTCCAATCATTACACCACCACATTTGCTGGTTCACCAGTCGACGCCTTAGAACTTGTCCCGTCTAGGTGGTGCCCCACTGGTTGGAGATACCCGGTAGGGGAAAATCCTCTCAAGCCGGGGCTTACGTCGGCGCCGAAATTGACCATCCAGCGGTGGAAGATCACATTCTCCCGCGATAAATCATTCACTACACTTACGGGACTCTCGACCTTAGCATTTATATCCTTTGTATTTGAACCGACCGTAATCATTAATCAAGCGACCTGCCTCAGCCGCAGCATTTCTCGGCATGCGCTTAGTCACGCTGCGTCTAGTAGACCCAAGCTCAAGTTTGTTTTTGGAACGTTCTCTGAATTTATTGGAAGAATGTATTCATGAAAAGAGTTGAAGACTAAATCATTCATTGTAATGTATATCTAATTCATGAAATTATTTTAGGTATATTAAGCACATTTATGTGTGTCTGCTCCTGGTGCTGTACGTGAATTGTACAGAATGGAATGGTTGTGTCGGTACAGATCCCGTCCCAGAATCTTCGAACTGCTACAAAATTCTCTATTCCGTTATTGGATACGAAGCTTGGAAGACCTGTAAACCTCTGAAGTAAGTTAAACGAAACATCATAATATATTATAACCACAGTGTTTAAATTAATGATACTCTGAAAAAATGAGAGAAATACATTTTCAGAGCGATGCATGTGATCGGTCTGTGCCACTGAGCACATGAAACTTTTTAGCCTATTTTTAATTATGAAAAAAGATCTCTTGTCGGTGTATGTATTTATTGCTAAATAATATTGAAATTATAAATTTGTACGTCACTGGGCGACAGTGATTTACCTGCAATTCGTTACCGGAGTAGTCTCCTCAGTGAAGCAGTTTTGTGATGCGAGACCCGGTCCGGGATTTCCTCTCGGTTTACTATGGTTCCATTAACAGCACTTGCCAGATACAATGTAAAGCTACTAGTTTATTGGTCCAATAATTCTGGATCTTATCAATTCCTAATGATTTCCATTTCACCTTGTTTTTCTTCGCTTGTGTCCTAAGAATTTTGAATTTCCACAAGTTCATCTGTGGCATCTACTTCCGATTGTAGCCAACATTAATGTTTAGTGTCGAAACCGCATTCTTTCCAGATTCCAGCCCAAAACGTTTTCATTTCTTCCACTCAGAGCTCTGAGTTTCAGATGGATATTTTGATTATTGATGCTTCTATACATGAAATCTCAACAACTTTTTCAAACTTTTCACAAAAATGGTTTCAAGTTGTTGTTTTTTAGCGTTGTTCTCAGAACGTCTCATTTTTGGCGATATCCCTGATTTTTCGAAATTAGGAAAAGTTCAAATTTTTTTGGCGCCTTCCTAGTATATACAATATTGATGATAAAGATTTTATCCTGAATAAAATATGTTACATAGATAGCGGTCTTGATTTAACGACATGTACAATTTTAGAAAATTTGAGTAGTTTTGGAGTAATTATACGTGAAACAATTTTTAAATAATATTAAATATTATTTTCCAAAATTACCTCCTATTTTTTTATTTAAATTTTCTCCTATCAAAAAAAGTAAACAAGTGGTACTCAACTAATTTGTGATTAACTTTCTGTATTTTCGAAAATTACACAAAAATTTCTTGTTGAAACTAGAAATTTGGAGGTAGAGATTTCTGTCTTAAACGAAACCTATTATAAAAAATTATATTTTTAAAACCGCCATATATCGTTTTTTTAAACACGAGTAGTTTTTGCGTAATTACTGCTTGGAATTAATGCAATTGGTATATAAAAATCTCAATAGCTGCTCCCCTCTTTTCTTCAATTGTTTTACCAACAACAGAATAAGGAATGTTATAGAAATAGAATTGTTGTTGAACTCTCTTTTTTGGAAATTTTGAAATTTAGAAACAATCCCAGAAAGTAAGGGTTGTAGCATTTTTAGCTTAGCATTGGCATTTCCAAATATTCCACTCAACGGTGTGGAGAATCGAATATAAACCTAATTCGTTTTATCTCGTGTGGAAGAAAATTTTTCATCATGACTATATCGTGTAATTCATAGGGGAAGGAAGTTACACTACTGCCAGATATACCATTGGGAAGGGATTACTCGACATTGTATCCAGAGTATATGGTGGTAGTGAACATTCGACAATTTCATCATTGGATAAAAACACCACAACCCGCATTTCCTTTCAATGTCAGTAAGTAGTTCTGCTGTAAATTCTTACTGATGCGTATGTAGGCTAGGAATCTTCTCTAAGTCTAGGGCTGATTTCCTGTCCGTTTTCTTCTGTTCCCTACATGTTCTGAAAAATATTATTATTATTATTATTATTATTATTATTATTATTATTATTATTATTATTATTATTATTGTTACATCTCATCTCTCTTTGATGATCTGATATTAATGCCTGAATTGATTATAATCATCCCCTACTGAATCGGCAGCGGTCATCGTTCACACTTGGACCTTTCAATATTTTCAGTAATAGAGGGCGTGTTGAAATTACTTGATCTCGTATGGCAAACATGAAGCGTGATCCATAAAAGCGTGATTTTATAGTAAATCCGCACTCCATGGTGTTTAACGTATTGGACAAGGGGTTCAGGCACAAAATAAACTATAGTAGACATAGTGAATCTTGAAATATCCAACGACATACAACCGACTCTATTAATAGTTATCATTTTTATTATCTCTATGTAATAGTTTAATATATATTAATATGAATTAAAATTATTATTATTATAAATATAATTTATATTAATTTAATAAATTTCTCTGTAATTATCTGCAACAGAATATTTCAGTCAAATCCATGCTATTCATTTAATACATTACGATAATTTTTTATATGACTCAAGTTATTTGTCTGAAAAAGGGATCTCCCGTTAATATTAATTATATAATTCAAATTTTATGATGATTATGCCTTTATTTCATTTAGCATGATATTAAACACAAAGACATTATAAGACAAACGATTTCAACACTGGGAAGCTTTGAATTCACTGAGTAATTCTTACGTTTTTAGCGTACGAACACACATCAACAAGACTTTTATTTTATAGCTTAGTGTATATCAATTGATTAATTTGCAATATATTTTATTCAACCATTCTTTCCTACTAGAAGAGAAGATATAAAACGAGTGTTGGACCCTAAATATCACGGTGAATACCACGCCGAATTTACATTTGGGCGTCTTCTGTGGATGGGTGCCATTGAAGAGTATCCAGGTTCCAAAACCTACTTACGCTTCAACCAAAGAAGTAAAGAATTGGAAATAGAAAGAGACGCCGAAGATAATGCTTCAGAGAAGTGCCTAGCATTGGACATTGCCTCTCTCGAAGGTACGGGATTAGTAAGGTAAGTGTAAATATATTTATCAAAAAGTAGGAACTTGGAAAAACGAAAGTTCTCGTATACAGTTACATCTAGTACACTCAAAAATGCACTGGATGATACACTCAAAACTTACTTTAATTTAAAATGGTAGATTCTAGAATTCATAAATGTTAAATTTAGGATATTTTTCAAGCAGTGACGAGTCATTCAGACTATTGTAATAAACCCCAGTGAAAAATACTTTTCTATCCCAGCGATTTTAGTTTCCCTGCGAGGTTTAGCATTGAGTTGTCTTACATCGGCTTCACTGCTCTGCGCGCGCACAATTTTACCATGAAAATGCAGCCAGAGAAAACCTGTGATGGGCCTTTTCTGAAGATGTTTTCCATTCCCGACTGTTGTACCCAAGTTGGCGGGTTGAACCCCGTCGAACCCCTGGATTTTTAAGGGCGAAAAAATCCTTGGTACGCCTTCCTTCGGAGGGGAAGTAAAGCCGGCTGGCCCATGTTAGTAGATTTACTTGCATGTAAAAGATCCTCAAGCCTAAATGACGCCTCTGAGCTAAATTCAAAAATCGCCTGTTTCTCGCCCAAGAAATACCTCCTTTCTCTGCTAGTTGGTGAAAGGAGCGTAGCGAAATTTGAGTGGTCAGACGGAAGAGCGGGCGTCATGGCTTGAGTCTCGCCACGTAAAATAAGGCATTAATTTAATTCAATTCAATTCAATTCAATTCTTTGCTGGCAGGGTGATGTCACGTTTGTCTTAATTTTGAAAACATGCAGAATTGAATAATTAATTTCATATTCTGCAAAAATATACATTTTATTGCCTTTTTTTCTTTTTTTAGTAATCAGTGAATACATCGTTTCTCCTTATACGTCGTATTACGTAGAGAGAGGTTTTTCAACGTAATCAAAATCTAAAAGGTGTTTTCTAAAAATTATTAATACGTCTCCAATTTCCGAACACAATAAACGATCCCGTACTGTACAAACTGATGCCAGAAAAATATACAATGGACACCATTATTAATATTGATTTAACCAAAGGTAACATACTGAGTAGCTTTTCTACAATTTCTGAATATTCTCGACGATCTCTCATTTCTTTACACGGTTGAAGGACAAATGTGTACTGGGGAGTCAAATCTCTCGTACGTTTTGGAGGAGAAAATGTGTTTTTTGCATCCAGTCGTACAATATATTATCTGGTTATTTAAATTGCATTTGTGGAATGAAATGAAAATAATAAAATTGTACTTCTATTGTCGTAAAAAGGCCGCATATTATTAATTTTTTTCTATCGTGAGGAAAGTACACTTCATTTCTGCAAAATTATGAGCAAGTCCCGAGGAGCATCAGCTATTGCCGACGTCAAACACATGGCTACGTTGAACGACGCACGGAAAAGAAGCAACGATTGTCTTAAGAGAAGCAGCCGATGGTTAAGGCACGAACCCTAGAATTAAATTAAAATTTTAAGCACGCGCGGTGTAATTATTTTTTTTTACGAGAGGAAGTAGTGGAGCATTTGCCGACTTCATGACTCGATCCTATTTGTCCCTGTCATTCTTTATGACATATTTTCAAAATCGCTTCTTGTATATTGAAAATAGTTTACGCAGTTTTTACTAATAATAAAGTGATAAAAAGCTGTTTCATAAACTAGACACTACAAAATTTACGCATCGACTGAATGTAATACTTATATGCTTAGATCTTATATATATTGAAACGGAAGAACGGTTTCGCATTGTAACAATTTCAAAATGATTTACTAATTCTAATTAAAACAAGTACTGCAATTGATCACAGCAGAACGACGCAGCCGCCGCCGCTTCAACCAACGGTCAAATCGGGGCTTGACGGCTAGGCGAGCGACGGTTGGCGACAGGGTGCGCAGAGAGCGTCGCGAGTGCAACACGGACGGGCCAGCTGCCTGCCCATCAAACAAGTTTATGCGTTGGTGTTAAGAACAGTTTGAATTTTGACTGTGTGCTGCTTAAGTAGAAGACTAGATTGATGGAAAGTTGATAATTCAAAAGGTGATTAAGGGAAGTGGAAGTGACGCACCAGGACACGAGATCAAAAACGTTAATACAAAGGAATTCGTATGGCCGGACGGACACGTGTTATATTTCCGCCCGGGTGTAATGCAGCAGCGGGCCGTACTGTGCAGACATTCGCGCGAATTTGAGAAGAATTGCTGAGACCGGAACTGCCGACGGGCCGCAATCGCACGTCGTGCGTGTTAATATATGTGAGACATTGCTTATACTGGCTGTGGGTGGACCCCGGCGAGTTCGTTGGTCGTTGCGTTGGGGATCAGCGGAGTCGATCGCCGAGGGAGAGCGAATTCCCGACGGACTTCGGGGCGGACCGAGGATTGCCGAAGACGCCGCCGCCGTTGCCACCGCGGCCCCTCTCGTCTCCAGCCAGCAGGTGGTTGTTAAAAGAGTCAAGGTAGCGTTGATTGTGCACTTATTACCAAAGGCCTTGCGCATTGCGTATTGTAAATAATCTTTGTAAAGAGTGTTTCTATTATTAAAATATTTAAATGCACAAAAGAATTTCTTATGATCATCTTCCAATGCAGCGCCAAACCCCTGGAAGCCCATTCACGAAAATGTACCCGTCCTTTGTATAATTTATTTTGTCGTGAGAGTACCCCTTCCCAGGTACGTCACAATATGCATCTTATTAACTAACAAATGATTACTAACTTAATTTTATTTCGATATAACAGGGAAGCCAGACACTGACTTCATATTTCTTTCTAATCGGCTGTTTGTTTTCTAGAGAAGTTGGATCCAGTGCACTCAAACGGAACATCTCACTAAGAAAAGTCTTCCATGTTTTAATCATAAAAAGCTAATATTTAATACAATTTAAAAATATTATACGAGTACTCTTCATTAATATGAAATACTAAAGTAATAGTAACACGAAATATATCACCAAATTAATTCGGAATTTATGTTCCAGGAGGAATTGCAGCGAACATCTGCCAATGATGTGTTACGTGCAAAGCAAGTACATAGCTCAGGCCTACAATGCGTCAGCACCCGAAGCATGTAACAAGAGCAACGCTCTGTCTCTTCTACCGCTAACTGGCTGCTACGTGATTAACAAAGGATGTTATAATTACTCTGTGATTGTTCGGGAACAATGGTTCTTCCACAACCTCACAAACGTTAGGAGTGATATACCTGTGGTGATCCTCCAAACGAATTCAGATCGTGGAAAATTCGTGAAAGAAAATGAGACGGTAAGATCACTTGCGTTCGTGACGGAGAACACAAAAACGATAATTTCAATTTGACATTCAACATGTCTTATTGTATCAATATGATATGAAGCAGGTCTCTGCGATGCAGTAGACATGTGACTAGGGAATTGTTCTGGCAGATGGCAATTGCTTAACAATAATATGCACTGGAAGGAGCGGGGTGATTCCCCATTTCTTTCCTGATCGGAGAACGATGGAGGAGACATTTTGCTACCCCTTTCATGTGTAGCATGTTTTGATTTTTGGACTTTTTGCCAGCTTTCCCCTCCTCTGACCCCAGTGTACGCGGCCGCGAACAACTGTCTTGGGAGACCCGCCCCGCTCGGCGCAGCCGAAGCGAACAGTCGCCTGAGTGATACCGTCCCGAAGCCCCTCGTCCCTCACACGACAACGCTATCTGCGTGTGCCGCACTCCCTCATGAATATACAGGATGCCCAGGGAGGAAACAACGAAACTTCTTAATAAGGTCTTACGACAATTTTAAGCATATTTTGTGTAATAAATTCGTTCGATATTTCGAATGGCTCAGCACGCCAATTTACACAATTATATGACTTCTATATTTGTGTTCATTTTTCTTTTAAAAATTCATTAGTTTTACATAAACAAATTCCATGTTTTTGGAGTGTTTATAAGATGCGAATTTTAGCTTAGAAAGTACTATTTGATTGTTTTCAACCAACATTTGAGTGTTATTTGTGACTCAGCCATTGGAAATATTGGGAGTGTTTATATGTTTCTAAGATGCGAATTTTGGCTTACAAAGTACTATTTGAGTGTTACCAACCAACATTTGACTGTTATTTGTGGCTCAGACATTGGAAATATTGAAGACGTTTATTCGACACAATGCACTTAAAATTGCTTTAAGAGCTTATTTGCTAAGTTTCGTTGTTTCCTCCCTGGACACCTGTATATTCGCGGGTCACTTGGTTACCCTCAACTCCTGGCAAATTTTTGTGGTCTTCTGGGCAGCCCCATGACGCCCGTTCATTTTGGACTCGCCTCTGGAGCTTATAGTTCCTACCTTGTGGAGTACCTTCGTTTGGGAATTTTCCTGCATCCAAATGTAGCTTTGCTTACGACACGGGTTTTGTTCGTGGTGGCAGCCACTCCCCGAGCCACAACGCCCTCCCAATGCTTCCGGGCGCCCAACCCGTCACACCACGCCGCCATAATATTTATGTAGTGTAGATACTGAACGAAAAGAATAAGTGAATTCGGCTGTACAGAAAACAGTTTCTGTACACACTACACCAGTTACAACAGTTCAACTTTCCACATATACTGTTAGTATAACATATTTTTATTTTCTCATGTATTGTTCGCATATTTGCCGGGCACAGATAATGAATGGATAGATCTTGTTCCTATTTGTAGATAATTAGCCCCTAACAATTTTTCGTGATCAAAGTCCGTTTTGTGGGTCCTTGACACGGAAAAATTGATGACAATCATGTGTTTTTCTATCCATGTTCAACGCTAGCTACAAAGCCGTTCAAACGATTTTCTCCAAAATTGATATTCCCAGAACAATCTAAACGAACACAAGGCCCAGAGAGTTGGAAACATGTATTTTGATTTGGCCGCCTCAACATTTTTATTTTTTTCAAAAATTGCTTAAAATATTTGAATAAAACTTGAACCTTGAAAAGTGTACAGAATGCTTAAAAGAATGACATACTCGTAACCCTCTTTTGTTGATATCTCTCATTTTTCGAAAATTGCAAAAGGCATTTTCGGCTTCTACCAAAAACTATTGTATTGAATATAAACTTTTTTCTTAATAACTGTGTTTAGCAAAAATCTTGAAATTAAGCCATACGCAATTTTTCGAAAATATTGCAAGTAATTTTTGCGCAATTTTGAATCACGTATAGACAATTATTACAATTTAAAAAAATTGTTAAATTCTTTTTCTTTAATTTTTCCCGTGTGTAGCAAAGTTTTCCCGTGTGTCATTACATTGCCATTTCCCGTTTTTTGCGCGTGATATCAAGCTGATTTGCAACAATAATCTCCCCCGACATGATAGTTTGAAATTTTGAGAATTCCTTCTCATCGTTGGGAGTTGTTACAACTGTATGAAACAGTATTAAGTGTAGAATTTGGAGCAGGTTTTGCGAAAAAGCTTTTCTATAAATTACATTTACTTCAAGTACAAATTACGCAAAACTACTAATTTTGCAAAAAAACGTTTACGACCTTTTTAAGATGCAATTTTTTAGATACGATTTTAAGGCACACTCTTTATCTTCAATTTTGTAATTTTGAATTGTAAAGTCTTTCGAAAAAAAAAAACAACCAGAAATGAGAGTAGATTTTTTTCCGTTTATTGATAGATTGTAGAGGACAATTTAGAGAAAAACTTTAAACAACTTTTGAGAAAAAATTGTTTAAAAAAGTTAAAAAAAATTGACAAAACCTTATTCAATATTACGCCACTCCCCCCCCCATGTTTTCGAAAGATTGCACATGACCCCACTTCACGATCTGTATTTAAAGAATTTCATTTAGGAAACAATCTATATCATCAATATAGTACATCAAATCAGGAATTTCAACGAAAATTATGCCTTACCCATTCTCTCAAGCGTTCTTTATGTCATTCGAGAACAAAGTTTTTAAAAAAATGTGGCTTCACGTATAATACACCCGAAAAACACAATATCGTTTGAAACTCAAGAAGGCTTCGAGTTCATTCAAGTCTATTGGTGAATATCAATTTTGGAGAATATCGGCTAAATGGTTTAGTCGCTAGCTACTAAAGACGGACCGACAGACGGACAAACGTTTTGCCGTCAATCGGTTTTTGGTACGAAGGATCCGCAAAACATGTTTATGACTAAACAATGAGTTAGAGGAAGTAGTTACTATATATAGGAACAAGTTTTACGCACTTTATCGTTACCAGAGCCCAGCAATAAAATATTTCTGCCGTTTACCAACTTACAATTGCAATACTTACGAAGTAAGTGCGAGAAAGTAAAATCGGTAAAATGTCTGTCTGCCTGTCAATCTGTGATGAGGGTTAGCGTCTGAACCGTTCATACGATTTTCTTCAAATTTGATACTCTCCTATCGATCTCAACCGTCTCAAAACATCGCGCGTGTTAAACAGTTAGGGATATTGTTTTGAAGGTTTTTTAAAAATTTGTTAAGGGGGGATTTACATGAAACCTCATCGTTTTCAAAAAGGTTTTCCAAATGATTCCGTCTGTCTGTTTGCCCGAATCCTCTGTCAGTGGTCACCCCAGCGCCGATACCGTTAAGGCATTTTCTTCGGAATTGACATCCTCCGATCGATGTAAAGGAACTCACGGCTTTGCAAGTTTAAAAAGGATATTTTGATTCTTGAGGGCACTTTACATGAATCCTCAACATTACTTTAAAAAATTGCTCAAAATGGTTCCTAATTTTTTTATTAAACTTTCTCTTCGGGTAATGTTAAGGACGATTGCAAAAGTGGCCTACGCATAATTTTCTTTCTTATTAAGAAACATTACGTTTCTGAGTAAGTTCAAAGAGTGTACACAATTCGTATGAATTATGTTTGTTCACGATAAATTTTTATTTATTTTGTACAATAATAAGCTTACCCTTTTTCGAGCTTAGGACGATTAACGGTAACAATCACTGGTCAAAATTGCTACAGACTTACTAAAACTTTAACACACGCTCTTGGAAAGAGTGTTCAAATACAAACCGAAGTTAAAAAGAACATGAAATTTAAGAGAAATTGAAGTTGCAACTACTCCATATTTGGAAGAGTTTTTTTTAAAACGAGGAGCTCGGTAAAATATACAAACGTAACTCAATAATATGTACTTTCAACTTTGAAATAATTTTCAAGTGTTGTGTTTTATTTCTTCTTTTTATGAATTTTATTGTGAAGTCTGTTTGTTGCAGTGTTTACTTAATCAATATTACTGCAATTGTTGTCAGAAACGAGCCCAACCTTCTCCATTAGAAGATAAATTCAACATTCACGGGTTTAACTATTTCGCTATGATTTGAAGAAACCTAACCTTCTGGAATTTTGAAAAATCTCAGTACAATTTTATTTGAAAAAAAAAACAACAACTAGAAACTGAACGTGCAAGATACACGACGCTAGTGTGCATTAAAATAATATAGTTATAACTATTATCTTCTGCTAATATTTCAGACCATTTTGTTTGGCATTTGCCCATATTCCTATAATTCATGTTTTCTGTTTCTATATTTGTGACTGTATTTGGGAGCAACTTTGATGAGAAGTATTGACAACCCAGTTAGCAACGTTTTGTCTGTCATTTCGGCCTTCATTTGAGCTATTAGATACATTCTCACGTCCAACTTAATGATCCCACTCTTTTGCATTACGTAAAACATGTAAAATAATTAAAATAATGAAATAAATTATATAAATTAAATAAACAAAATAAATAAAATATTCAAAATAAATACAAAATATATGAGAAATAAAATAAATATCTTAATACGAAACACCACACTAGCGTACGGTCACCTGGTAACATTTAACATAACGTTCCCAACATCTCCGACATCACCACACAGCGAGATATATGTAGATACTGTTTTAATTGACTTACCCTCAAAAATCTTGAGAATGGAGGTATATTTGCCAGGTATTTCGTTTATTCAAACCGGGTTTCTGTGATTCTCCGCCGCCACTGCTTTCTTCTAGAAACAAACTAATTATAAATAATCCAATCTAAAAGTAAAATATGCTATGCTATGCTAAAATATTACATTTTCATTTTTCTTCCTTATTTTCAGCTCGTAAATGCCACTACTCTTTGTTACATTGGGCATGGTTCCTCAAGAAGTATAAAATTACGTCTAAAAAGGTAAGTAATATTTTTTATATTTTTTGCTGAAATGTTATTTGTTTTTTCCAAACACTCTTCAAAGATACGTTAGATGAATAAAATCTATGTCATTGCCATTCATAAAACCTTCCGAAAGAAGTATTTCAGAACTGCCTAGGAACCTTCTAAGAATATTGCTATGCTAGTTAATGCTAGGAGAATTATAGATAAAACTCTCCCATAGCTTTACAACCCATTTTGAGAGATCTGACAAAACATAATCACCGTAAAGCACTACATAAAACAGACTTTGAATGTGTATTTTATTACTAATTAACTATGAAAAATTAACGTTTTACCATTCATCTTTTAAAAGAAAAGAAGGTTTTGACAACTTCTCATCGAAACTCTTTATTTTACAAATCTCCGACTATCCATAACAGATCCTTTCACATAATTCTTCGAAACAAAAACTGGTCTTGCAAATCTTAAAAAATATTCTCTCACTATTTCTACTTTCTCGCACTTACTAACGTAAGAAGAAAAAGTATTGTAATCGTGCGCTGGAAAACGGCGAATTTGCAACACAAAAACTCTTATTGCCGGGCCCTGGTAAGGAAAAAGTCGATAAATCAAGTTGCTAAATAGAGAAAAAAAATCATCTAACCCGTGGTGTAGCCAGAATATATGTTTTGTGCGTCCATGATACCCAAAAATCACTTGGCAGCTAAACGTCCGTCCGTTTGTCTGTGCACAACGCTTGCACATAAATCGTTCAGCCGATTTTCTCGAAAACTGATGTTCCCCAAAAATTCTGGTTGATGTCGCAGCGCCATGAATTTCAAACCGATATGTTAATGTTGTGGCCACTTTATATGAAGCTCCTCGAACATTTTCAAAAGAATAGCTTTTTTGATTAAAGTGTGTTGTTGAATATTACAAAGATATATTAAGAGAATAATCCAGGTCTCATTTTCGCTGGAACCCACTATTTTTCGAAACTTGCAAAAAAAACCTACAAATTCGAAGCTCCGTAAATATGCTCATGTACAATTTTTTGAAGAAAAAAATAAGTCGTTTATTGTGTAATTTGCGATTGAAATTACAACCTTTTCTAAAAAAACGCTCCAAAGTTTTTTATTAAATTTTCTTTACATATGAAATAAGGTACGGTAAAAATATGGTGCTAGTCTCGTTTTCAATTATTGCTTCATTGTTTCGGAAATTTCAAAAAAAATTCAAAACTACAAAATTGAAGATAGAGATTTTCCCTCAGGCAAGGCATAAGTATGTTGCACAAAATTAGTACCTAAAAAATGGCCAGATACATTTTTTAAAGCGATAGTTTTTGCGTAATTTCTGCTTGAAATTAATGAAATATACGAAGCGTATTCGGAAAGTAAGTCCAGATTCATTCTAGCGTCGTCGCTGGGTGTAGTGGGGGGCCTGCGCATTCAATCTAGTTTTTCCTGATCACTGGCCTTAAATTGTCGCCATTTTGGTTGCTCTATGTTGTGTTTTCAGTTTGCTGTACACATTTAAGCTGTTTAAGACAATTGGTTGTCCCATCGACTGTGAGATTCGTGCCGTGATTAAAATTTTGAACGCAAAGAACGTTTAACTGACCGAAATGTATCGTCAAGTTAAAGACGTTCACGTTGAAGACGCGGTAACTGATGGAATGGTGAGCAGGTGTGTAAGGATGTTAATGAAGGCCGAACAAATGTCCACGATGAGGCTCGGAGTAGTCGGCCTTCTTCTGTCGCACGAAACATGGATTCTGCCTGCACCACGTGTTAGAGGATTTTTGAGAATTTAGCAACTGGATTTATCCAACTTTTGTTTCCATGTCCCGGCAATAAGAGTGTTTCTGTCCAAAAATTCACCGTTCACGCAACGTTCGCTCGAAGGCGTAAGCGCTAGCCGCAAAGTAATAGCTGCACTGGCGCTAGGGCGTCGGGCGCGCTGCGCTTGTGGGTGGGCAACCCCGGGCGTGCGGAGTGGCCGCCGGTGTGCGTGGGCGGAGAAGTGCACCACACGCGCGGCGCAGACCCTGGAGCGCTGTTGGTCACCCCACGCAACACAACAAGCCCTGGGCTAGCACGCCCCATTTGGTGCTACACCAAAGACATCATCACGGACGCCATCGTCGTGTCCAACAGGTCAGAACAGAAGCATATATGATATTAACGTATATTACTGAATACGTTAAAAAAAATTTTTATTGGACTCGCTAACGTTCACATTTATTCATTAATTTTAATGTAATAATTATCTTTTATTTTTTTATATGGTGAGTCTCGGATATGTTGTTTTATATCGTTGTATCGATGTTATTTTATGTTATGTCACTGTTGATACGACATTATAATTGTATAATTTTTTTGTGTACTATAACGTCAGTAACTTGTCATTTATGTTCACTAAAAATGTCCCTGATATATTCCTAGTAGCCTGAATATGAGCACTATCATAATCCCTCAAAACGTCGCAAAAACTTTGGGAATGAAGAGTGAAAACTTCAAATTTTATATATTTCTAATTTTATTTCAAAATTTTGAAAATAACCCGTGTCTTAAAAAATCTCTGCAGCCAAACTATCTTCTGTTATTATTTCTGAATGTTATGTTTACTTTTATGACTAGGTAAACCGTTGATTATTTCATTTTCTTCGTCACAATTTTATGAGATTTGATTGATTTAAGAGAATTTTATGTTCTTCTGAAATTTCATATCCCACGGACTTACTATCACCATCAAAGTTAAAGGAAGTAATACTAACTCATTTACTCTCTTTGTGTATTTGTATTTTTTCTCTGTACGAGTACAATAAATTTATAGGGAATTATAATTAAAATTTTAAAATTATTTTCAACCCAATTGGAAATTTTGGTTATAAGGAATAAAGCTGACTGTGACAAGGTTTCATTAAAGAACTTCTTTGAAACAAGTTTTCCTTGAACAAATTTGTTAGGTAACTCTCTACCTCAAAATGTTGAAATACCGTGAAATTTCATATTTTTCAATTTTAATTGAGCCGTATTAATTTTATTGTCTTTTAAATGCTTCAAACCATTACATTCTACGTCTCAGTTTTTCATGAAAACAAATTCAAGCAAGTGTCAACTGTCAAGCACTTACAGAGTGAACTTCATATGCATTTTCCCAAATTAACAATTTTTAGCAGTCATTTATGTCAAACATATTTGAATTGAATTTGAGTTAATGCCTTATTTTATGTGGCGAGACTCAGGCCATCAGGCCCGCTCTTCCGTCTGACCACGCAAATTTCGCTACGCTCCTTTCACCAACTGACAGGGAAAGGAGGTATTCCTTGGGCGAGAAACAGGCGATTTGAATTTTAGCTCAGTGGCGCCATTGAGGCTTGATGATCTTTTACATGCAAGTAATTCTTCTAACATGGGACAGCCGGCTTTACGTCCCATCCAAAGGAATACGTACGATGGATTTTTTCGCCCTCAAAAAGCCACGGCTTCGATAGGGTATGAACCCACCAACTTGGATATAACAGTCCGATTCTATCGTAACTCTTAACTATAAAATATAATACCATAATTTTGTTTGCAGCATGTAACCCATGATTTGTTCTAGTGTATGAGCTAGAATAGTTAATGTGTTACTAAAAGTTTCAGTTATATGAACTGAAATGTCCGGAATAAATTTGTAAACAATTATATTTTCTCTATTAATCAAATCCTGTTCCTTTTTATTCTCACAGCACCTTAATCATTCTAGCTACTTCACTTCAATAGACAATTGTGATTATTTTAAAAAAAAGAATGATCAAAATACGTCAATTTGTTGGAGTAATGCTGTTTGAAGTAAAACACTACATTTTGGCCACACGAGATCAAGAAGTAAATTTTTTAAAACGACTTTTTATGCGTACCTCCATTACTCGTATTTACTGCTGATAACAAATCTTCAATTAAGAAAAAATGCATTCCAAAACAATCACATTTTGTTTACATACAATTCTTTGAAACTTACATTAGTATAGTCGAACTACAAAACTCAAAACATTCCGACATTGTTCTGACATTCGTTATCCGGTTATCAAAATAGCTGAAGTACATGAGTAAATTAGAAGAAAAATTATATAAATTGATCAAATGAAAATATTTTTTTACAGAGTAACAATTCCAGGAAATATAAATGATGAGATCTCTAACACCTGCCCAGACACAACCAGCCCTGCAGGTAAGAAAAGTTTGGAAATTTTCCTCTTTCAAGAAATGTGGATCAGGAATTTGCCCATTTACATGCTGGCCCTTTTAAATCGTTTCTATATGCAGAATCTTAGCCACAGCTTAAAATGATGATTATTTCATTTTTTAGACATTCCCACCCTCTGTTCCCCGTTTGGTTGATTGATTTAGTGATTTATGCTTAAGTCATTAGTCCTGTAAGTGTGGTGCTTTTTCATCGGGAGGTGGCAGTGATTTTCCCTCGCTGGATTACGAGATCTTGCGCAGATCTACGAACGGCTAGCGTTTTTTTTTTCACAACCAGGTGTCTCTCACCAGAGCAGCACCGCCCCAGCTGAGACAAGCTCTAAGCATCCTTGTGTTCAAGGATAATGCCGGAGTTGTGCGTTAACAAATGGGCAACGGACAGCACGCGATCTTTCCTTTTTAACATTACCACATCATCTCCCCTTATACACACACATACCCACTGTCATACAGGGTGGGAGAAATTTCGGGAGCTTAAAGCTTGTTCTAGCTGGAGTGGAGAAATATCTAGAGAGAGAAACTCCCATAAGCCGACATGTAGTTCGGTACAGTATTTCACGTTTCAGGGGAAACAATCACTGTCACCTCCTGATAAATAACCAAGAACTACACTCACTGAAATAAATAGTCAAAGCTAAATGAAGCTGAAGATGGTTCGCACAGATTCAATATTAATTTACTCGAATGCTCAAATTGTCGTAAACTTAAATGCTCTCCGAGTTAGGTCTGAAGAATTAGGTAGTAAATGTAAATGTTTAACGGACTTCGTAAATGTTTAATGGCCAGTGTATATCTGGGCTGTGATATTTGTTAACGAATTTAAAATATACCAAAGAAAATGTTCAATATCTAATTGAAAAGCCTTCATATTCACAGGTCCTCCGCCAGGAACAACCATCAATCATAACGCATCATGTCTGAATTGTTTTCGAGAAGCACTACATCCTTGCGTTCGAGATTTCGACAATTGCACATCATGTACGGAGGAGCATTGTGGACCATTTGGCATAAACATTTCTCTTTGGAGACATGTTCACACCAAGGATGGAAATTTTGAAGGTATTAAATCTGTTTTTCTCTTTCTCTCCCCTTCTCTCTCTCTTTCTCTCCCCTTCTCTCTCTC
>BOPP01000042.1:4456073-4471380 GCA_017312745.1 Gryllus bimaculatus
TTCTCTTCTCTTTTATCGTTTCTCTTATCTCTCTCTCTCTCTTCTCTCTCTCTCTCTCTCTCTCTCTCTCTCTCTCAGCTCTCTCTCTCTCTCTCTCTCTCCTCTCCCGAGATTTGGATAAGCTATGTTTGACAAAATAATCACGGAGAAAACTTACATTTAGTGGACTATGATGTTTTACAATAATTCTCTGGACTATGGTTCTTTTAGAAAATCAGTCACACTTCCGGCAGCTAAATGACCATGGAGACAGACACTTATTTTTGTTCACAAGAGTGCAGCTGCGGCTGTAAGCTTTAGTAACAGTTCTAATATCTCCAAAATCTCATTTCTTAGACAGGTTTTTTATGGTTCTCCCTTATTCCAAAACATCTCCTCAAACTTTTGAAGCTAATAAAGCCACGGACAGTAAACACGGATTTTGTTTACAACAACGCAGTCAGCAAATGGCGCTGCAAAGCTATGAGCAACAGTCTAGTGTTCTCAAAAATCTGGCAGTTTTTAAACTGGGTGTTTTTTTGTATTTTTTTTAATGAAAATAATTCAAACCTTGGAGCTTTAATAACGAACAGAGCAGGGATGGACCGATTTTCACGAACTCTCCTTCTCTCTCCGAGCCAACAATAGCGCGTGTGAAGCTCAGCGACAGTTCTTAGCTATCTCAAAATCTTCACTTTTAGAATTGGTTGTTTTTTTAAATGTTTTATTCATTTTTATAAAACATCACTCAAACATTTCGGAGCTAATACGCCGACATGGGCTGACTACACACTCTCACACAGCATCAACCAGCAGAATGGCGCGGCCGTCGAAGCGTTGTAGCGGACAGTTCTAATGCGTCTCAAAAAGCTCACTTTTTAGAATTGGTTTGTTTTTTGTTTAATGTTTACAATATTTTATAAAAACTCTTAACTCAAACTTTTGCGCACTAATAACGACGGGACAGGTGGCTGTTTTGTTGACAATTTTTACACTGTCCCCAGTCAATCATCAGACCCGGTGCGAAGCTCTTTACCGACTGGTTCCAGTACTCTTATCTCTTTTCTCAATGTTGTAGAATAAGGTGTTTAAAAAACCATAACATTTTAATCTCTCTCTCAGGTCTCTCACATCTAAAGTTGCGTCGGAAGTGCAGTGTCTGCAGTGCGCGGGCGACGTGCTGTTGCGGCTATCAGTCTCACTGTCTAGGCGAGCTGCGACGGCGACGGCGTGTCTCTCTGTCTTGCTGACGCCACGCACTGCTCTATCGCCTGCTCTACGCCGGGCCTGCGACTTTTTCTCTCCGCTGACCCGCGAAGCGCCCCGTTCTCCAGGCCTACTGGGGACTGCAGGACGAAGCCGCCTGAGAGGTAACGTACGGGCCCCTATAATCTCCCTCTCTTAACGTGTGAGAACCAATACCGGTGGCGCGACTCTGCCTGTTGTTCACCTTCTTTACAGGAACTAAAAACCAGGAAAACTGCCAAACGATACTTAAATTTGGCGTGCTGCTGCGTGAGTTCGCGGTCGCAAGCAGGCCATAATGTTACTAAAAGATAACGTCTACGTTCGTGATTTTCCTTCAGAGCTTCTGACCAAGTAGAGATTATGTAATAATTATACATTTAGAAGAACACTATTTCGTATTGTTCAAACAAATTAGCCAATTTGTATGTGGGAAAAGTTGCGGAGCCCTACACCTGCAAGCTGCACCGGACGACACAGCGCTTCCTATAGGTAGTCAACCTCGAGCTTTGTCCCCGATTGATGGAGACGCGCGGCCGGTACGACGTCCCCGCCACAAACAATTGATACCCACAGATGGTGTTAGGGCGGCCCGTTAAAATTACGTAACGCTCCAAGGCGGGAGAGGGGTTTGAGTCAGCGTTACGTGGGGGGAAGGGGGGTCATAGGTTTGTTGACGCTGCACGTTAAATGCTTACTTATTTTTTTCTTTTAATATTTCAACAGTTTACTGTTCTTTCAAAAGTTCTATACACTAAAACCCCGAGAACCATTATAACTGTATACAAATGACACTATGGTCCAGTCAAGAATGTAATCAATTTCTCTGTCATCTTAACTTATGTGACTGTCTTATTATTCTATTTTACTCTTTTAACAATTAGTTATACGACAATTGCGAGAGAATATCAGAACTCTAAACCATTGTTATATTAATAAATAAAAACGTCCGGTTCTACGTTAAAACATCAATGTTTCCAAAACTGCGACTGACGTGGAGCATCCGTATGTGGAACCATGGTGTGTCGCCAGGCCCCGATGTGAACACTAAGCAGAGTGTCGAAACGTGATGCAACGATTAACAAACGATTCTCCAAACCCGCACGTTTACTCGTGGGCAAATGCGCAGATTTTGTGTCGTGAATTAGCAGCTCGTGTGTGATGCGATCTGGTTATTCGCGCCAAGGTGGTAGTTCATCAAAATAGTTCACGCGAGTCACACTTTCGGAGAAAATGGCCATGGACAGACACTGATTTTGTTCACAACAGTCAGCAAATGGCGACTGTAAAGCTATAGCAACAGTTCTAGTATTTCAAAATCTCATTTCTTTAGACAAGTTTTTTATGGTTCTCTTATCAAAATCTCTCAAACTTTTGAAGCTAATAACCACGGACAGGGGCTGATTTTGTTTACAACAACACAGTCAGCAAATGGCGGCTGCAAAGCTATGAGCAACAGTTCTAGTGTCTCAAAATCTCACTTTTTAGACTTGGGTGTTTTTTGTATTTTTTTAATGAAAATAATTCAACCCTTGGAGCTAATAACGACAGACAGGGGCTGATTTGGTTCACATCAACACAACCAGCAAATGGCGGCTGAGAAGCGTTAGCAACAGTTCTATTTCAAAAGCTCACTTTTTAGACTTGGGTGTTTTTTGTATTTTTTTTAATGAAAATAATTCAAACCTTGGAGCTAATAACGACAGACAGGGGCTGATTTTGTTCACAACAACACAACCAGCAAATGACGGCTGTGAAGCGTTAGCGACAGTTCTATTATCTCAAAATCTCACTTTTTAGACTTGGTTGTTTTTTTAAAATGTTTATTATTTTATAAAAATAATTCAAACTTTCGGAGCTAATAACGACGGGACAGGTGGCTGTTTTGTTGACAATTTTTACACTGTCCCCAGTCAATCATCAGACCCGGTGCGAAGCTCTTTACCGACTGGTTCCAGTACTCTTATCTCTTTTCTCAATGTTGTAGAATAAGGTGTTTAAAAAACCATAACATTTTAATCTCTCTCTCAGGTCTCTCACATCTAAAGTTGCGTCGGAAGTGCAGTGTCTGCAGTGCGCGGGCGACGTGCTGTTGCGGCTATCAGTCTCACTGTCTAGGCGAGCTGCGACGGCGACGGCGTGTCTCTCTGTCTTGCTGACGCCACGCACTGCTCTATCGCCTGCTCTACGCCGGGCCTGCGACTTTTTCTCTCCGCTGACCCGCGAAGCGCCCCGTTCTCCAGGCCTACTGGGGACTGCAGGACGAAGCCGCCTGAGAGGTAACGTACGGGCCCCTATAATCTCCCTCTCTTAACGTGTGAGAACCAATACCGGTGGCGCGACTCTGCCTGTTGTTCACCTTCTTTACAGGAACTAAAAACCAGGAAAACTGCCAAACGATACTTAAATTTGGCGTGCTGCTGCGTGAGTTCGCGGTCGCAAGCAGGCCATAATGTTACTAAAAGATAACGTCTACGTTCGTGATTTTCCTTCAGAGCTTCTGACCAAGTAGAGATTATGTAATAATTATACATTTAGAAGAACACTATTTCGTATTGTTCAAACAAATTAGCCAATTTGTATGTGGGAAAAGTTGCGGAGCCCTACACCTGCAAGCTGCACCGGACGACACAGCGCTTCCTATAGTAGCAACCTCGAGCTTTGTCCCCGATTTTGATGGAGAGTTGCCGGGCCCTGGGTACGACGTCCCCGCCACAAACAATTGATACCCACAGACGGTAGGGGTCGCCCGTAAATTACGTAACGCTCAAGGCGGGAGAGGGGGTTTGAGTCAGTGTTGCGTGGGGGTAGGGGGGTCATAGTTTAGTGTTACGTAATGCTGATATTTAATTTTTTTAAATATTTCAATATTTGCTGAAATTATTACTTTTATTCAGTCTTATACTAAAACACGACCATATTAACAAATACTCTTGGCCACTATGGTCTGCAGAATGTTCAATTTACGGACATCTGAAAATTATTGGCTGTTTATTATTCTATTTTTTCATTTAACAATTAATTATCAACCAATCAAAAATATCGTACTCAAATCATGTATATTAATAAATAAACGTCGGTTAAAATATAAACGTTAAAACATCAATGTTTTAAAAACAGCGACATTGATGGAGCATCCGTATGTGGAACCATGGTGTGTTGCAGCCCGATGTGAACACTAAGCAGAGATGCTAAACGTGATGCAACGATCACAAACGATTTCTGCAAACCCGCACGTACGCGGGGGGCAAATGCGAGATTGTGTGTGTGTGTGTGTGTGTGTGTGTGTGTGCATGTGTGTATTCGCGCGTGAGTGCGTGCGTGCGCGTGTGGCACTTGGACACTGATCCATCCAACCACAATTCGCGCCCACCTCTACTACAGGCAAAATTACTAGATTTTTCTAAGTGACTAATTATTTGGTTTATAATAGACTCCTAGGATTAATAGTAACTTTTGACTCTTATATAAACCGCATAGGTGCGCCACAAAACCGCCCCCAGTAATATTTATTTATTACTTGAGATGTTTTCCATCTAAGTGTCTATATCATCTCACTACGATGGGAATTGTCGGAAGTATTTATCTAGCCGGTAATCTAGCCAGAGATTTGTACAGTATCGCAAGGTTACTATGGATATTTCGCCCTTCAATCACTTGGGTATTAACAGTCCAGCAAGCTTCCTCATCAAAATGAGCAAGACCTGAGTCATGTGAACCTGTCACATGTGAAAAGCATTTGATATGAAAATACTGCCACCAAAAATCGAAATACAACCAGTTTATTCTTAAAGCAACTAAACAAAAGATTTGTAATATTTTCGAACAATGATTACATTTATATGAATTATGAAATTATAAATATAAAATAATGCAAAATCAACAATATAAACTAACTATAAAAACAATATACAATATATAACTTTCAAATGTGATATTTCCGTTCAACCACTAAATACGTTAGACTAATAGAACAGTTGTATTTTAATGATTGGTTCTTCCTTCATTTCTTGCTTAGGATTATCAATCATTCACACAATTTTCCATTCACTCTTTAAAACATGGAGTTGTAGGTAATGTACAACTCCATATTTCAGCTGCATTCTCCAGATTCTTTTTTGACATCTGGCTTTCACAATGATATTTCGTGGTAATTATATAAATAGCTCCTATCGCATCGCCGTAAGATAGAGGTAAATAGAAACGGTGCGTCTCTCCGTGGCATAAAATATGCATTGTGGGAAGGCTGATGCAAGGGAGAATGTGCCCGCTAGAGCACTCGCGCATATTTCAGGATGTAGAACGTATCACGAGTATTTAGGATTCCTTCTAAATTAGGAACACATGTATGTGAACGCAGTAGAGTTAATGAGCAAAATTAGGCATTTTCAAACCCCAACTTCCAGAAAACTTTGATAGCACTGTCAATTGAAATTACATCTGCATACCTATGTATCAAAAATTTAATAGCACTTTTCCTTTAATATTTTTACTGTATTTTTTATAACAATTTAAAAACAAAAAACTATACAAAACAATACATAAACTAAAATATTACAATAATTGTAATATTTTAGTTTATTATGACATTTTGTTTGTATTATGCAGTTTTTCACTTTAGTTCATCAGATTTGGTAGGCTTTTATACCTCATAATTATATAAATATTAGACTACTATGAAATAATTTACTTATACTTTTTTGACAAATATTTTTTAAATGTGTTTAAAAACTGAACATTTTAAAAAGTTTGTCATTATATTTATGTTTGTTAGGAATGTAGGTCATTTATCTTAATTTACATTTTTGTAAATAGTGTCCTGAACTAACCTGAAAATTTGAGCTACCTAGCTTATATAGTCTTTTTAAAAAAAATATTTTTATGATAAAATGTAACTTACTGGAATTTCAATTTAACATCTGGCAGTGTCTACGAGAAAATAATGATCAGTCATCAACACAGGCATAGTAAATGCAAACACAGAACAAATAAGAAAGCATTGCAACATACTGCCGGCGCCAGACTAGCAGAGCCACCAAGAGTTGGAACAAACAAAATTTGACATTTAAAAAAACGCCGCTTGATACGTAATTTTTAAAATATATTTTGTTAAATTTTCCGAAATGTTACCCATATGAAACATTCATTATTTTGTTCAGAAAATATTGCATAATTGTTTATATAAAAATCGAAGAATCAAGTTATCAGTAGTAGTTTACGTAACAAGGGCGCAAAACATGTGATTCGCGCCCGAGTCGAATTTTGTCGCCTTCGCCACACTCAAGCAACAAAGAGAGGAGTGCGGGAATCACGTCACGCCGGTGTTGCATTTACTATTTTTTAACACACCGTGAGTAAAACGCAATGCACCAAGTAAAGGAATGTACATTAAAAATAAAATTACTAAAGATTCCTTACTGGTACGAAAGTAAATGGATTCCAGCCAGTATCGTAACATCATTGTTTGCAAGTAATAAACAAAAAGATCAAGACGAAAAACAATTGCGAATCGTGACGGATGTTTCGCACACGCTTCGCAATGTTTCGCACCCTGTGAAGAAATTAGCTGTTTCGCACACAGAAAACAAGTACGAAAACACGCGTTTCGCGTACGCCGTGTTAAAAAAATGTATGTTTGTGCCCGTAAAATAGTCGTGCAGTTATTAATCACATTACTAAAATCGCATGTATCAACTTTATTAGTCGCGGAACTTTTCCGCTCAAAAACAATTGCTCTCTTTGTTAAAAACTGAAACGGGCCCCTTTTACTGTTACAGAAACCCTTACTCCTCACTCTAGAAAATGAAAATTACCCACATTGTATTTAATGATTGACTTTCCTTGCAACGTTTAGATGTGCAACATTAAAAGAAACGTAATCAATGTTTTCAGTTTATTGTTCAACGTAAAAAACATTGGAGTGTGAGAGTAATACCTTCAATTATTATAAAATTTACACGATTGTCGACCTTGCTTTTAGTTGAAAAACAGTTTAAAGTTTAATATGCTCGAAACTTGGTTGTGCTGATATATTTATTATTAAAGTAGAGTCAATTACAAGATTTACTACTAACCATATATATTTTTTTAGTTCGTGAAATAATCCACTCAATGAACTTTCACACTTTGGAAATCGAATATTACTTCAAAATGCTCTTGACATTACATTCCTTGAAAAAGGATTCATTTATCTTTGGTAGCCCCCTGAAGGCACAATTGAGTAAAATTCATTACTAGATCTTATCTTGTTCAAAAATGTATTGAGTTATGTGTACTACAAAAATGAAATTTTGGGTGACTTTTCCAGATTTTGTAGATTTGCCGAAAGATAATAAAATTGCGCGGTACTTTTGTGAAAATTATCCGAATAAAAGAAGGTGGATTGGCCCGGAATACATACCTCCGGAAAGTTCCTTTTATTTGGCAAAAGAGTTGGAGAAGACAATTGAAGAATTACGCACTCTAAAGTACGTCACAGTCAAACTTCCTCGCAACGAGGTCTTGACTGCAAAGGACATAGAGGAAATAATATCAACATTTAGCCACCTGTTTGATGTAAGCGGCAACGTCCTGCGCAATGCACTGGTAAGATCTCTAGTATCTAAGCGTTATATTGAACCCTGCGAGTAATTTCAGACATAAACTAGTGGTGCTACAACAGAGCATAATTTCTTGCTTTATTTCTAAATTTGCAATTTGCGAAAAATACAGAGATTTGAGTGTAAAGGAGACCTGCCCCATTGTTTTAAACGTTCACTCTTCTATCCGCAGAAGAAACAAGAAGAAAACATTTTGAGTTGTTCTTTGAAAAAAAAATCTTAAATTTACATTAGTTTCAACCAGAAAGTACGCGTAAACTACACAGTTTTTCAAGAAATTGTACATTACACTTTTTAAAACGCTGATTTTTACTTTCGCGCTACAGCTTACGGAGTGCAGATAAACTATAGCAATGCTGCGGGAGAAAACGGGCAATTTTCGACAGTAAAACTCATATTGCTGAGCCACAGTAACGACAAAGTGGATAAATCTTGTTCATAGTTTTAGTAAACTACTAGCACCGTGTGTTGGTAGCTTTTGAAAGGCTGATTATTTTTTTCCTTCCCACAGAATCACGGCTTTCAAAGCCTTCTCCATACCCCTCGCATGTAATGTCTCCTGGGCCGTGCCTCCCCAAATGAACAGCCATATGACACCAAGCATGGAATACTACACTGTTTATTGTTCTCCTAACAATGCATATTCTTTGATTCCCAAGCTTGCATACAATAGCATCGTATTACATCCACTTAACGCTGTTTTTTCCATTCAAACGGAACCTGGGCTTTCCGGCTTATCACAGTACATATTCGTCTATAACGATCCTTTACCCGATGAGTTATTCTTGCACATACATAGCGCAATACAAAATATTTCTCAATGAGAATTGGAATACAATATTATTATAGACATTCGAATATCAATTCATTCTTATTAAACATTGTAATGTGGATTATCTGTGACGTTTCGCCACCCAGTTGTGACCACCTCAGGCAGAAAAATATATAAAATTACAAATAATGGACTAAAATAAATACAAATTAATTAAAATACAGAATAGTGAAACAAGACGACATTACAATTAATAACATCAAATTAATTACAATGTGTAAGAATTTCGAAATTGTAAGTTCGAATTTCCCGCGCTTTTTTGATGCGCCGTGAGTTTACAAAATGGTAAAAGGGGGGTTTCAAATTATTTAAATGCTTCTCATTGTTGTCGGTCGTGTTAATCGTAGTATGATGTAGACAACATTCGTATCAACGCAAGTTTGTGGGAAATATTATTACTTCTTTTGTATGTATGTTTGTTTGATTTTTAAAAGTTTGAAATAACTGCTATTTCTAACAAAATAAACGAAATAAACACCACATGCGCATGTTGTTTGAAATGAAATTGTTTGAAATGGACTTTTTCAAGTTGTTGCTAAGTTGTTAGTAGAGCAGAAATTACAATATTTCAATTTTACGTAGAAACAATTTTTATTTAAGTGAGAAAGTATGTGCTGTTGTAGCGCCACTAATTTATTGTGTTTAACGCAAAAATCTCGCTCCACATTTGTAGTTCTGAAAAGTTAAAATTTTGAAATTTTCGAAAATAGAGTTCGAAGAACATGCGACTATCATCAATTTTTTACGGTCTTTTGATACATACCAAGAACGAATATAAGAAAACGTTGAATTTTGAAAAAAGTTGTTTCAAATATTAAAAACTGACTACATTTTATTTGTGCAATATTTTTAGAGAATTTTGAACATGGAAAATGGTCTAAAGTACCCTCAAACACCAAAATATCAATTTCAAACTTTCAGATAATTGAGTTCGATCAGATCGATCGGGGAATATCATTTCTAGAGGAAATCTACTGAACGGTTTAAAAAAGTAACAAACAATTCGAAATAGTGTGTTATCTAATGGCACCATCAATGGAATATATTTGAAACATTTTCAATTCCTTTCTCAATTTGTATCGAGCTTTTGGTGAAATTGACGTAGTTCGAACTATGAAACTTTTGGTGGAACTGAAAAAAGCCTAGAACAACTCGTACAAGTGGAGTGATATTTTTGAGATAGATTGGTCACTCAGTTAATTGGCCGTGGTACATATTCATTAGACATTCATCTTCTGTTTAGCGAGTAGCTAATGTGTCATCCCTGCCGGAACTTCTGGAGTCAATTTTAATAAAAGCGCCGTTAAACGTGTCATTCACAACGGCCAACCTCGCCGTCAGCAAGAACGAAGCCATTGGATTTCAATTGATTTCGGACAAACCACTGGAAGGATTGGAAACATTCGGAAAGAATCCCAGACAAGTTCCTATTTCCAGTCGAGACAGTATTACAACAGAGAAGGTAAGCGAACAAAACGCGAATTCTGTAAATATGAAAGATAAATCCTTATCTCCTCGTGCTATAAGACAGTATTCCCACAATATATATATATATATATATATATATATATATATATATATATATATATGTGTGTATATTATATATATATATATATATTATAGTATTTGTGAAATTAGTCTTTTTAATTTCACGTTCGAGGATGTAAAAATATTGGTGAAAAACTTATAATTGTAGATTTTCACGGAAAGACAGTGTACCTAAATCCAAACAGCACATGGCCACTATTTCATTAGTGAAATAATCCGAAGATTTTACTAAACATGTGACTTATTTTTGTAAATTAAACGTGAAATACAAAAACTTTGTAAAATAATAAAATTTAAACTATATTGAAATTCTAATAAAAAAATTTTTTTCCAAAGCACTCAGCCATAGACATATATATGAGGGAAAAGAAAAATTAATCTCCGACTCTGTAACTTCTTTCTTCTTACCTATTCTACATCGTAATAAATTATTAATATTTTACAGTTTCAAGAACATTGGTTGCCCTTTACTACTCATTGCAAGATTAAAGAAACAACTTTCCTCATTGTTTCTAATAATATATCAGAAAACTATTGAACTTCCTCATTCTGAACTTTGTCCATATTTTTCCTAACTCGTATTTAGAAAACTGGAACTTGAAAATAATATATTTAGAGAACTGTATCCTAAATACCACTATGAAGTAGATGTATTAACTTTTAGAAACAATGATATTTTAAAGAACTTTAGTGGTGTGTAAAATAGCATGTGAAAGTAGTGTAATAAAGTAAGAAAAAAGAAAGGAAAGCAGATTGACTCTCTTTGTTGTGTCAGGTTCTTGTTTCCTTTTTTGCTTCAGTTAAATCACATGGTTGTGTAATAGAGAATGATGCAGAAGTCTCAGACCACGACGTCTAAAAAAATTAATTCTTGAACATAGCAAATATTCAATTTTTAGATGGAGGCGGCGGTCATTCTACCCAAGATAAGCAAAGAAACTTCGGTGGTAGTAGTGACATTTGCGAAAGGTTCTGATTTCACATCCTGTAAAGGGCCAGCAAACGCAAAATCTCAGAAAGACAATAGCACAGCCGCTTACAGAATGTCTTTCGGTGGTACCAACCCAGTTCATGAACCAACACTTCCGAACCATACGGAAAGTGAAGAAAACGAAGAATTTAAATCAGAAAGCCACTGTTCGTACCACAAGGATTTGGTGCGCGGCTGCATCAACACCCACGTGGTGCAAGTTGGGCTCTTGGATGGAAATGGATCATACGTGCAACTGCCCCAAGGGGAAACTGTGGACATTCTCTTGCGAACTAAAATTATGCCGATGCTGGGGCAAACAAAGACGTGCGCGTATTGGAAACCACAAGAGGGTGAGTTAAAGCATACAATTATTTCTTTACTAGTTCAATGTGAAGTTACCAACGCTGTAAATTGTTTTAAAAGTATTTCTATGCAATGAATTTTTTGAAATATGCAAAACTTCAAATAAGTTCTTACAGTCTTTAGCATTGGACATACCAATGAACTGCTGTGGATGATAATATTTTACTGCGCTTCAAAAATTCCCAACTTTCAATGATCTTGCATGTTAGCTCCATACGGGATGTTAACGTGTAAAACTGCAGTTTAAAAATTGTAATCGCCGTAAAAACTACTTGCAGGTATGGATGATGCAAATAGTTCGAATTTAGTACGCTACGTTTGTGCCCTTGTTTGCTAATATGCATATAAAATATCACCCTTCAGCTGATCAGTTTCTTCAGCGCTATTCTGTCACAAAATTGTCTACAATTACATTTGAGTCTTCCTCTGAACTTGAAAGCTCAAGAACTTAAATGTGAAAAGTCGAATGCAGATGTTCTTGCATTCTCTAAAATTATTCACAATTCTAGTTGTCCTCCTATTTACTAAGAGCGTTCTTCTAATTTAAATAAGTTACAAGTTAATACTGTACGTAGGTGTTCGATAATTTATTTCTAAAAATACAATATTACGGACGAAACGCTTCACTTCTTGTGTTCAAAGCAGCATCACTATTGACAGTTCTGCCGTGTATTTTATATGTTCTACAACAGTATTGCCATCCTCGTTTGTTCGTAAGTTCCTTTTAATAATAATAATAATAATAATAATAATAATAATAATAATAATAATCAATCTTCGTTTTTTCCGCAAACAACAAGTGTGAATATTCAGGGAAAATAAGAGAATTTACTGGACCATACTGTAGATTTCCGCAGGTCTTTTGTGTCCTGTAAGGCATAGAAAAGTAAATTACGAAAAGAACAAATAAACGTTATTGTCTGTACTATGTTTTGAAAACGCACGTTCCAAATACATAGCAGAATTCTTGCCAAAATGATGGAATGGAACATTACGTATAATATTATCAGCCTTGTCCGGAAATTGGAAGTCTGGTTTGAGGTTGGAGGTTCTTCCTAAACGCCACTTCATGATGATCCTCTGAATTCATTGAGCCAAATGGTGATACTTGGCTGCCTTACTTTGCTTTTGAATGGATATCATACATAAAGCTTCACTATGCGCAAGTTTCCTGAGCTTTCTTTCTTGTTGTGGTAGAAGTATGAAAGAAGTGCTTTGTTACTTATACATAATAGAATCAATTTGAGTTCGTTTACCCTTTAAAGTGTCTATTATCTAGATTAAAAAATTTCCAGATATATATTAAATGTCTGTAACTAGCTGTTGTTGGTTTTTATATATCTATTCGCCGCATCCGACGCTTTTTTTTGGGAAAATATTAACGGGAGCAGGAGTTCATTTTTTGTCTTGAATTCTTCACCCAGAATATGTATGTCACCGAAGGTAGTTGTACTGTTAGTTTGGAGAGTCAAGAAACTACGGCAGTGGATTTTCTTGCTATCTTACATACATAAATATTTACTATTTTGTCCCTGAAAATGTAATCGAAGGAACTGCTTGCTTAACGGGCAGTTTTTTAATGTTTGCGTATCTATTGCTTTGTTTTGTTTTTTATCATCAAAAATGAATCTGAAAGACTTACTTGCATTTTACCCTGGATTGCAATGTAAAATATTGTACCTGATTTTCAGTCTTTCGCTCTCCATTTTTTTCGAAGGACAAATACGGCCGCAACAAATGATGCAGCGACCACGAAGCAGGACGTCATTGGCCAGGCAGACTCGACAATGATGTTCAGAGCGAAACTTCGTTAGCGGCCCCGATGTAGCGAAGGTCGGCGTCTGACACTAGCGCGCACAAATGCGTCAGATGGCTGCAAGCGGCAAGTGTCGACACCCTCTTTCCGGCTTCAAATTAGCTCATCATTCCTGCAGAGACGTTCCGATCACTCCTGTATTAAAAGATGCAGAGATCCATTAATTGATCTAGCAATTGCTGTCATTGAATATCCTGAGTCGTTAAGGAGAGACTGTAATTATAGTTGATTTTGTATTTACTACGAACTACAAAATCGTTTTTTAAAATAAATTAATTCTCGTTGAATAGCCAATCATTTATTTGAAGGTAGTATAATACCTTAATTCTGAAAGCAACCACCCAATATTACAGCATAAAAATAACTCTATCTTAAAACAAGGATGATTTCAGTTTGGTACTTTGTAGCTATACTGCGATAACACGAAAGCTCATCAATTGATATCCTCATGGTTGCCATGTTCTCCACTCGAATAAGAAATTAAAGTAATGTTATGAGGTAAAGATCAGTCAGAAATAAGACACAAAAATTAAATAGATACAAAGTAAAGAAATAAACAAGAAATCAAGAGGAAAAATCCAAGTAAAAAATATTTGTACGGGTTCACAGAAACTGAACAGAATTCATATATAGTAGACACGTAACTAAAGATATAGACAACAAGCAACTTCGTTAAGGTTGAGTTTCTCCGCAATTAATTTTGAGAGGGATTTTACTGTGGTATGAGAAAAGCAGTCTGGTCACGGTTTATTAACATCTTTCTTCTCGATAGCCTCAGTCGAGAGTCAACCAATTGGTTAGTACTAAGTTAATATCATAACTTGTGTTGAGAAACGGGAATCTTCTCTTGGGAACCTATACGTAAACTTGTAATAGTTGACATTTGTTATTAAAAAAACTTTTACTCTGGGTATGTTTCCACAAAACAAGCAATGTTATACGCGTGTTCCAAAAACTCTCTAAATTGCTCCTAAATTTTTGTACACTATCTCTCCATGTAGAATGAACCAATTCTGAAATGAAAAAAAAACCTTAGTTTATCAATGATTAGCACGCTTAATTCCGTTACGGTGAGGATAGCCGCATTCTCCACTCGTATTTTATTTAGACTAGGCTCTAGATAAATTGAAGAATAGAAATTAAAAAGTAGTGAAATCTTACATTCCAAGCTTATACCATTCATGAACATATTTAACACTGCAAAAACTTCAGCGCGTGCAACAGGTTGAGCCCATCCATTTTAGATGCGCTCACGACATGTACTTGAAGTTTTTAGGGATTGCTGGTCACGCTTGTCAGTAGTGCGACGGACATGGTCTGGTTTACCCTCATCATAACCAGCGTTGCATAGGTATTCAAATACTGGTTGATGCCTCGTAGTTTTTGCAAGTATACGGTTTTGGTCTACAGGAAAGATCAGATAGCTATCGTCTTTTGTTACTCGACCTCTTCTTTTACTTGTTTCTCGCCTTTAAAATACTATTAATTTTTGCTTAACTGTGATCAAATTATTATGTATAGTGTATATATGTGATGTTATACTGTGTAACTCAAATATGATGTTTATCTCATTTAAATGTAGGATGTATAATATGTTGCGGGACGTGTGTTGGTGCGTGTAGATGATGTGTGTTGTTGTGTTCGTTGCTTATGTGTGAACGTATGAGAGTGAGCATAGTCATTAGAATGTGTGTGTATGTATGTATGTTATGCATGTGTATGGTATATGCTACTATTTGGTTGTGTATGGGATGTATATATGTGCCATAGATGAATTGAGGTCTGTGTTGTTTACTTATATAGAGTGTTATATGCTCGAAAAAGGTGTAGTTGTAATTGGTTTTTATCTGAGTGAAATTGTTTTGTATTATAAATTGTTCATTAATTGTGTAAATCTTCGTAAGGGCTTGTGGCTACACCTGGCAATCAGCGCAATTGGTAGCCAAATAAAA
>BOPP01000042.1:4492414-4509010 GCA_017312745.1 Gryllus bimaculatus
TTGACTAGCTTTTGTTTCGCGCCAACGACGTTTTAGTGCTTGAAAGGTTGTCATCAAAGACCGCTGCGAACTTTTGCCCTCAACTGTTTATTGCACAAGGCAGGGGGAACAAGGTCATCGTTCAAGAAAAGTTGCGCGAGTAATACCTCCAATATCTGTGCATACAAAGTTGCCAACCTATCACGACCAAATCTCATATGTATAAATGCAAATGCTATAGTTTCATTTAGAGACTATTTTGAAATAAAATATTAATCTTTATGACCTGGAACGAATCGTTTAAAAGTTAACTCGATGGCAAAGTGTTTTGCCGCTTAACATGCGTAGAAGGTGTCACGTCTGAACGTTCTCATACCAATATTGCAAGTTGCAAAATTCCATTTGATTATTTTAAATCAGTTTGGTAACTGACCGAAAGATAATATTCATTCCAGTAGTAGCATTCATACGATGATTTCGTCTCGTTTAAATGACACTAAAAATTCATATTTCTTCAGTATATTATATGTAGTTTTTTATTACTATTATAAAAACTATTATTATGATTGATGGGTATATATTTAGCAAAATAACAAAAACCAACTAGATTTGCAGCATCACTTAAGGCACTTATTCACTCAGCAAAATATCCCTTCCAAGTATAAAATAACCAATTTTTTTAATATTTTTTCAGTGGAAGGCATCCAACAAACTGACGCAACTGATACAGCAGTATTTTTCCACTTTGGTCTGAACATACTACTAACATATTCTGAAGGGAAAGACAAACAAAATACCGCTTCAGCGTACAAAGATTGGCTTTATGGGGTCGGCAGCACTGAATTCCATCACAATACAGAGTACCCAAATACGAGATGCACATGTCACCACAACAACCAAGGTGAGAAAACTACAATAGATTCACAAACAGAATTTTCAACCGGATATGGTGCATCAGGACACACAGAAGAAACATCAACAACCAATAAAGCTACAAATTCGTCCCACGATTACGAAGACACGAATAACTACGGTTCAACGGATGCTGAAGATCTAATTGATATTCGTACAACCGAAGATGGGGGAGTAGGAGAAACGGATGAACCAAAAGAGGGATCAACCACACAAGATTCAAATTCATCTCACGCCAAAGAAGATTCTAAACATCACAATTCAACAGATGGTGTTGGTTCCACTGATGATGGTACATCGGCCGATGGTGAAACAGAAGAAACGGATGACACAAAAGAAGGATCAACCACAAAAGATTCAAATTCATCTCACAACACAGAAGACAGTAAACATCACGATTCAACGGATGATGTAGGTTCCACTGAAGTTGGCACATCCGCAGATGGTGAAATAGAGGAAACGGATAACACAGAAGAGGGATCAACCACAAACGATTCAAATTCATCTCACCACGCAAAAGACACTAAACATCACGATTCAAAGAATAGTTTAGGGTCTACCGAAGTTCATACATCTTCAGATGGTCAAACCGAAGAAACAGGTCACACAAAAGAAGGTACAACCACAAAAGATTCAAATTCATCTCACGACACAGATAGCACTAACCATTACGATTCAACAGATGATATTGATACAACCGCTTATGGTAAAACAGAAGAAACGAATGACACAAAAGAGGGATTAACTACAAAAGATTCAAATTCATCTCACGATACAGAGAACACTCAACACAATGATTCAAGGGATGATGTAAATTCCACCGATGACGGTACAACCGCACATGCTGAAACAAAAGAAACAGGTGACACAAAGGAAGGACCAACCACAAAAGATACAAATTCATCTCACGACACAAAAGACACTAAACATAATGATTCAAAGAATGGGTTAAATTCCACCGATGATGGTACAACCGCACATGCTGAAACAGAAGAAACGGATGATAGAAAAGAAGGATCAACCACAAAAGATTCTAATTCGTCTCACGACTCAGAAGGCATACACCACAATTCAACAGATGATGTAGGTTCCACTGATGTTGGTACATCGGCAGATGGTGAAACTGATGAAACGGATGACACAAAAGAAGGATCAACCACAAAAGATTCAAATTCATCTCACGACACAGAAGACAGTAAACATCAGGATTCAACGGATGGTGTAGGTTCCACCGAAGTTGGCACATCCTCAGACGGTGAAACAGAGGAAACGGATGACACAAAAGAAGGATCAACCACAAAAAATTATAATTCGTCTCACGACACAGAAGGCAAACATCAAGATTCAACGAATGGTGAAGATTTCACCCATGTTGGTACAACCGCTCATGATGATACAAAAGAAACGGATGACTCAAAAGAAGGATCATCCACAAAATATTCTAATTCGTCTCACGACACAGAAGACACGAAACATAATGATTCAAAGGATGGTGTAAATTCCACCGATGATGGTACAACCGCACATGCTGAAACAGAAGAAACGGATGATACAAAAGAAGGATCAACGACAAAAGATTCTAATTCGTCTCACGACTCAGAAGGCATACACCACAATTCAACAGATGATGTAGGTTCCACTGATGTTGGTACATCCGCAGATGATGAAACAGAAGGAACGGATAACACAAAAAAGGGATCAACCACAAAAGATTCTAATACATCTCACGACACAGAAGATAAACATCACGATTCAACGGATGGTGTTGGTTCCACTGATGTTGGTACATCCGCACATGGTGAAACAGAAGAAACGGATGACACAAAAGAAGGATCAACCACAAAATATTCTAATACATCTCACGACACAGAAGGCACTAACCATTACGATTCAACAGATGGTGTAGGTAGTTTCGATATTGGTACAACCACACATGGTGAAACCGAAGAAACGGATGATACAAAAGATGGATCAAACACAAACGATTCAAATTCATCCCACTACACAAACGAAACTAAACATCACGATTCAACGGACGGTGTAGGTTCCAATAATGTTGGTACATCCGCAGGTGGTGAAACAGAAGAAACTGATAACACCAAAGAAGGATCAACCACAAAATATTCTAATTCGTCTCACGACACAGAAGGCAAACATCAAGATTCAACGGATGATGAAGATTTTACCCATGTTGGTACAACCGCTCATGATACAAAAGAAACGAATGACACAAAAGAAGGATCAACGACAAACTATTCAAATTCGTTTCACGTTACAGAAGATAATAAAGATAACAAATCAACGGATGGTGTAGGTTCAACCACACACGGTGAAACAGAAGAAACAGATGACACAATCGAAGGATCAACAACAAAAGGTTCAAATTCAGCTCACGACACAGATGACACAAAAACTATTGATTCAACGGATGATGATGGTTCCAGCGAAGATGATACAAGTGGAGGTGGTGGAAAAGGGGAAAAGGATGAATCCAAAGAAGGAACAACCACAATAGATTATTATAATTTCACGCACGATTCTGAATTAACTCATAATTCTGGGTCAACGGATGACGCTGGTCCAACCGATGTTGATACAACCGGAAATGGAGGGAAAGAAGAAACTGATGACTCCAAGGAAGGATCAACCACCTTAAAAGATGATAACACGAACGAAGATATTGATGGCACTCCCGAAGAAGAGTATACGTTTGGCGGTACTTCTGACCGGGAACATAGGAATGGCGATAATGGCAAAGAAGGCGGTAAAGGAAAGAAGGATAATAACGGTAACGGAAATGAAAGTAATGAAAATAATAGTAATGAAAGTAAAAGTAATGAAAATACTGAAAATGGAAACAATGATACAGGACCAAATGGTAAAAAGAGGGATAAGAACGATAATGGAAAAAATGGTAAAAATGAAACACCTCGTTCAGAAAACGAATCGGAAGATGTTTCTCAATCAAATGATGATAGAAGTGATGTGAGGGACAGTAAAAATAATATTTCCTCTAGTGAAAATGAAGATGCAAATGGTGAGAAGAACCATAATAAAGGGAAAGGCAAAGGTAGTGATGAAAATAGTTCTGCAGCAAATGACGATAACAACTCGAAAGAGAAAGAAAAGGGTTCTTCTGATAATTCTAAAGAAAATGAAGATCAACATTCAAAGGATAATAGTTCCTAAGAACACGATGTAGAAACATTCTCTTTCGTACCAGTATGGGTGTTAAAATATGCTGGGCAACTATTTTTGATTTATCTTTCAGAATTTGTAGGGTTTTGTTTTGTAAACAATAAATACAATACATTTTCCTTGTTCTCTCGAAAAGAAATCGATAGTAATAAATTAAGGATTAATAACAGTTGTTTGATGGAGTTATATTTTGTAACCAGTACCGTAATATTGAGCAAATTTCTTAACTTCTATTCAAATAATTATGTACGTAATGAGATAATAAATACGATTCTGAAATTTATTGTTGCTTATTGTTTTTGCGTGTTGTGTCCTCTAGCCAATTAGAATGTTGCTGAAATTGAAACAAAAGTAGAAAGGTATTTAATCCTAATTTTGGAAAGCTAAATTCTATTCTTCTTGCAATTGTTTATCCCGTAATTTTTGGTTAATGCGGACCCACATATTTTAATATATGCGAAATTCTAGTTTTTTACCATTTTAACTGACTAGCATAAAAACATGAATTCTAGGGTTTGGGAAGCATGATATAATTTTAAAAAGTCATTAACGCACCCCAAAAATAAGTAATTAAATGCTTTTTAAAGCATAAAGTATAATCGAGAATATGTATGTTAATTCTAGATTTCGGCAAGCTAAAATCATTTTGAAAAATTAACAACTAAGAACTAAAATTTTCTTCCCTTCTTTTTCAAAACATATTACGTTGAATGGATGTTGTTTTCCTGTGAAATATCATTTCTTATAAAACCATTATACGTATCAACATGGAGACCTCCTTTTCACCGGGTATCTTATATTAATACTCTCATTTCGCCGATTGGGCCTCTATTTACCTTTGCACGACCACGCGGCTATAACACTAAGTGCTGCATCTTCAAAATTAGAACCTACCGTCGGCAAGCTCCGTTTCCCTCGGCCAGGTATCTCCCAGGAACGCATCGTTCCCTCCCTCGCTCCAACATCACCTCAGCTGGAACAAACTCTTGGCTCCCGACCTAGGTCCTTCCTCTAAATCTCTCGGCATGTGAGGTAGAATAGTGCATGTTTTTGTGAGTGATGCGCCTGGTGTTAATCGGAGAAACCACAGATAAGTACTGATCAGAGCAGCCGGCCGATAGAATTCTCCCCCAGACAGCGACTGAATTCGACACAGCTAACAAGTTAGTCGGGACTCAAACCTGAGGATTTCCCGGTCAGAGGTACTGCAGTGACATCAATTGATGCCCTAAGCCACCTCTGTCGGTTCTTAACCTCGGCTGCACCATTCACGTGTGCAACCAACACAGCTTCTTCTCGACGACAACTTCAAAGATTTTATCATTAATGAAAGAAGTGGGATCTCTTCAGTTTGTTTGAACAACATGTTTGAAGCGGCATAATTTATTTTTGATTATTAAGATACAAATCATACCCAGGCAATAGTTGTCAACATTAGTAGTCAGTAGTTAGTAGTCATAGTTGTCAGGGAGACTACGCCCTGAAGGTTGTCCAAGTTCTACCGCCAAGCAGGGGAACGATCTTCAACACGTCAATAAAAATTTTACAAGACATTACAAGACAACATTTTTTTATTTTTAAATTAATTAAAAATCATATAACAGGATATTTGGTAAATCCAAAGATTGAAAGATAAAACAACAAGGGAAACAAGATAAGTTCAACATTTAGTAATTAATTTCAGTAAAACTATTCAGGCAAAAAAACAGATATTTGACAAAGGATTAGAAATATATTATAACCGTTAGAAATTAAAAAAATTGTGAACAAATTAATGATTTTTAAAGAAAAATTATAAAATACATAAAGTAGAAAACTAATTTTGTAAACAGTTAAATAGAGAATACCTATAGATGTAAACAATGTATGTGAATGTATGTTTCAAATACCCAAGAGGGTCAAATAAATCAATATCTATAAATCAGTTGAATTAATGCAAGCAGTATGAAACAAAACCAAAAGAATATTTCTATTCAATGATCAGCGACTATCTTACGTACTAAAAATTGTGTTAACGAAAATTTAAAAAATTAAAAATGATAATCTATTGATCTATCTCTCCATCCATCCATCCATCCATCTCACCACCCATCTCTCTCGCTCTCTCTCGCGCTCTCTCGCGCTCTCTCTCTCTCGCGCTCTCTCGCGCTCTCTCTCTCTCGCGCTCTCTCTCTCGCGCTCTCTCTCTCTCTCGCGCGCGCTCTCTCTCTCGCGCGCGCTCTCTCTCTCGCGCGCGCTCTCTCTCTCGCGCGCGCGCTCTCTCTCTCGCGCGCTCTCTCTCTCTCGCGCTCTCTCTCGCGCGCTCTCTCTCTCGCGCTCTCTCTCTCGCGCGCTCTCTCTCGCACTCTCTCTCTCGCGCTCTCTCTCGCGCTCTCTCTCTCTGGCGCTCTCTCTCTCGCGCGCTCTCGCGCTCGCTCTCTCTCTCTCTAAATATATATAACTCTCTCTATCTATATCATAGGTGAGTCAGCAAATTATTTCGCCATCATCGGTGACGAGGTCTGGCCCACCGTGGCAGTACAGCCACCGCGTGGTGGCAGTATAAATGATAATTTTTACACTATTTCAATTTAAAAAACAGATTTATTAAATTTCTAGTATTGAGATAGAAGATGGAAATAAGACTTCCTGAATTTCGTAGAGAATTCAACTTTTCCAATACGGAGAGTTTTGCAAAAATGTTGAAGTAATTTTTGCGGAAGTTTGTTTGGAGCCTTTTTAAAAATGTTGAAAAGCCATTTTTAGTTTCTCTATAATGAAACCTTACGGATTTTTGAAAAATCTTTACAGATACTTTGAAACTTGTGTTAACAAACGTATTAATGTAGTACGTACACATAGTACATAGTAGATATAATGTAAATTTTACTTCAAAGATATTTACAAAAGGGCAGTTTTGTACTTTTTCAAAAGTTGAAATGGGGTTAATTCATGATATTCAGTGCAATTTAGTTCTATCTATACAAAAAGTTTAAAGAAAAATCATTTCGTCGTTTTTAATAAAACTTTGTTTATAATATTGCACATAAAACTATCTTCTTGCAAGAAGAAAATCGTAAAAATTAGAAATATCTTATTTTCAATAGGAAACCAGTGTTGCTAAAAGAGCACCTTGTACTTTCTCGTCTTTAGTTATAGTTATGTAATATTTTTCATACCAAATATGTAATACTTTTTTAATAAATTGCAAAAATGAATGAGTGTTTAATCATTTCAAATTTTAGCTATTCCTTTTCCTTTACATTAAGCCCCTGGCACATCATCAAAACAAAAAAAAATAGCTCCAACGTTTGTTATTAAATTTTATTTTTCGATAGTACGAAGAACATTTATGCAAATGGTACACGTCTCATTTTCGTTAAAAACCCTCGAAAGTTGCAAAAATTCATAACTTTTCTACGTTCTAATTTCCATCCAGCAAAATTTATATTTTAATTATTTCCATTATATTTTAGGCATTATCAAAGGTAGGATTTTCTAGGAGTGATGGTATTTACATTGCTCCCAATACATAGAGAGAAGTGAAGAATGTCTTAAGAACATGTTATTTTTTAATGACGCGCGGTATGGGCACGGTGTTGCCAACTTGCGCGTTTCCGTCCCGATTCTCTAAAAAACGAGCGAACATCTGCCTTCTGGCTAAGTATGACTTGATAAAACGGTATCAAAAATACAGAAGGAAATGGAATTTCCTTTTAAGACGACTGATTTTCAAAACAAATCATACAATAAACCCTAGTTGTCAATCAGACAATAAACCCTAATTGGAGATTGTATAAAACCTACAAAGGAAAACAGTCATTAACTGGCGTGGATGAACATGTCAATGTTTTTAAAACTCGTTTTTTAAATACAAGCACCTGCCCAACTCTGCTCGTTACAAATCGTACATTTGGTGCAAAAACTAAATATTTTCAAACAAATATCAACACAAATTTGACAATTATAACTCCTTTTCATACAGGTATATCATATCCCAACAATAAGACGTAATACACAAAAATGAGCTCGCGAGTCATCGTTGTTCAGTCATTGTAGGATTTCAATTAGACATTTCACGAAAGCTAGCAGTATTTCAAATAGGTTTTAAAGCATTTCTAAAAGATTGATGTACAAATGTATAACAAGAAGTCGAATTTAAGAACCGAACAAATCAATGTTAAATAATATACAAATTCTCACTTACGAAGCATCCAACTGTGTGCAATTGTTCCCGACGCGAGGTAAAATCGCAGCGGGTATTTAATTTTGTTGGCATTTTACGCACATTCACTCATTTTCAAAAAAATTGCACATTACATTATTTGAAGATCTACTTTTAATAAACACATTTCATTTCAAAAAACTATCTTTTCAAATTATTATAGTTGTAGGAAGACGACGATTTGTTTTTAATTTTTCCAAAATCATGCATTTTAATGAAAAACAAATTTTGAATTTTTTCAATTGTCAAAAAGTTAGGGTTTTTAACCAACATGAGACATATACCTTTCTCTTAAACGTCCATCAGTCTATCCACCTACAAAATTTCATCAAAAATGACGAGACTATTTTTTTGAATATTCTGAAAATGTCCCAGGGGCTTAAGTTTAAGTACCAAAAAGTACTAAAATTTTTAGAAAATTGTACATGACTATTTTTAAATCTTTCTATAAAGAACATATTTTATTCAGGGGGAAATATATCTTTAATATTTTAGTTGTAGCAGGACACTAAAACATTTTCTGAATTTTTTGAATTTTTGAAAAATCCGAGTTCTTACCCAATATGAGACTTACACGGTTCTTTTCAACGTTCTTTAGACTAACTAACAACAAAATTTAATCAAAATCGATGGCGCCATTTTTTTGAAAATGTTCTAGAAGCTTCCTGTTAAGTACACCTATAAATCAAAATTTGTATTTCAAATTCATGGTGCCACGACATCAGCCAAATCGATCACGGAATATCAATTTTGGAGAAAATCGTCTGTACAGTTTAGCCGCTAGCGTTGTTTACAAATGGAAAGACAGGCAAATGTTTTGCCGTCAATCGACTTTTCGGTCAAGACACGACTCCACCCTCAAGACATGACTCCTGGCTACACAAAGAGTTAGAGGACTTTTTTTACAAAGTTAGCAACTGGATTTATCCACTTTTTGTTTCTAGGGTCCTAAAATAAGAGTTTTCTGTTGAAAATTCGCCGTTTTTGGGACAGGATTATACAACTTTCTCTTCTTAAGACGTTTCTTCTTAACTGCGAGAAAGTAAAAATACGATTAATTCCGGCGGGAAGTTTAAGGTCGAATCCTTATACTTTTCTGTATATTTATTTACCTTGTTAATCCATTCAGACAAGAACAGGAATGGATTCTGTCTATAGGCTATCCTTTCTCTACTCTAGCCTAGTCTAGTCTATTTCCAAAAGCATATTAATGCGTGTTCTCAGTTAATAGTGATTATATTGTTCCAGAATTCGTAAACCTTCCTCATTTCATTAGTCTTTGACAATAAGTATTCAACGTCATGCAATATTTTTTTTTCAGGGAGGGGGAGTTAGAGTTTTCGTGTAGTGCGTATGTTGTCTTTTTCTCTTTCCACCCTTCACATTTCTTCCTTTTTAGCAATGTAATCGCAATGGTTCATCTAATTATTAAACACTACATCCGCTGGACTGACCCTCAAGCCCGTATTTCCCCTGCTTGTGGTTGGCAACCAAATGGAGGCATCTCGAACGTAGGGTCAGCCTTAAAAAACATTAGCCGCACAATGGGAAATTTTATCGCCGTATACGTCAGCTTAGGTTTTTCATTTCACGGGATGAAATTACATGCCAAGAAATATGAAAGAAACGTGCATGTGAACCCAATATACGATGGGAACATTTCTCTGTTCCTGTTAGTCTGTCTCCCATTGTGCATTTCATTGTGAAATACGCTTCTCCTGTTAGGTAGAAAAGGGTTTAAAGATGCACATTATGTCCAATATAAATAAAGAAATTCGAATGGATGCCGGGGGAAAAGTTAACTTATTTAAAATGCTACAATTAACATTTTCACAACATAACTTCATATTTTCATTCTCTCGCAAAATTCTGGCGTTTTAAATTAAATAACACAAAATTCGTATTTCAGGAATGCACACTCTGGCTCTTGAAATATAATAATATTTCAGAAAAATTATCAAAACACTCATTGTACTGTACCTGTTTGAACCTTCAGCTCCTAACCTTTTCGACCACACCCGTGATTACTGTTTTGTTCTGCTTGGTTATTGATGTGAAGGGGTAGGATAGTTATGTAATACCTTTTTTCTATTACATGTATATATATGCTTATTATATTATATACGTCCACCGAATATTTCTCCGGTAAGATTTGTAACTTTTGTAGTGCATGTATAAGATATTTCGGTAATCTATATAATTGCATCATATTTAGAGCTTGTCAAAATTACACATATTTTGCTATTTTCAAAGGAAAATGTCTAAACAATTATTAATTATTTACATTTAATGCAATTATTAATTTCTTTATTGGTGTTACAGTTTTTATCAGTAACAACGTTAATAATAATAATAATAATAATAATAATAATAATAATAATAATAATAATAATAATAATAATAAATTTTTAGAAGAAAAAGAGAATCGTTTCTGTTTCAAGCTTTGAAATGATGACTGTTATACACTGAATGAAAAAAATTAAATGACCTTCAACAGCAGTTCTAGTCCATAATTCCGGTGAATTTTGTCATAATTTACATTGTTTTTGTCGATTGTATGTAAGTTACACCTTCACTGATAAATATAAGGAAAAAAAGAACAAATTATGATAATTTCATCATTTTTATGAGTTTTTGTATGTTATGAGGTAAAGAACATACTTTATGCTATGCTAATGCATATATACCCGTTTTAAATTTTATGATTAAATATATATTTTACATTTTTTTTAATGTGCAACTATCTCAGCCATATTGATGCGATTTCACTGGTGACGTAGCAATGGGAAAATGAGAGGTATGCGATATGAGGGAAGCCCAAGGAAACCTTTCAAGAATCTGCTTTTTCAAACACGGATTTTACACGGATCGGCCGCCATTTTATTCCCGTATCTACAATTAAAAGACCAGTTATCACAAGTCTATTACCATTCAAATAGTTTTTAATACACAAAAGTGTTAATTATAATTTACTTTTAACTCTTATCAAAGATTAATTAAAACATTTGCCGACCTGAGAATTTAAAAATAGATTCCAACTTTATCTAAAATACAACTTTCACTCAAAGCAGAATTAGTGGAAAAAAGTGTACTTTATGTGCACGAAAAATAAAACTATTTGAATATTGACCAATATTCACCTTAATGATAGTTTATTGTAATCTCTACATTTTCCTTTACAACTTCAAAACTTTGGCATGAGGAGAGTGAACAAATCGAGGATAGGAAGATAGTGCCCTAAAGTGTAAAAAGGCACTGTGTTACTAAAGGCACCTGAGTAGTGAGTTGTGACCAAATACGTCTGAGTTGTGACTAAATAAGGTAAAGAGCCCTAAGTCCAAAGATGATGACAATGACCATGACAGCTATGTTTGGCAACAATGATGATGATGGCGATAATGTTCATGAAGGCAATGATGATTACGCCAATTATTTTGATTGCATGAGTTCATAAAAACGGTTTTAGTATCACAAATGTGCAAAATATTTCGATGATATACAGGATGCTACAAAATTGAAAAAATGGATTTTGTACGGCTTTCAGTCCCTCTTGAGCAAAACTAACTTCATTTAAGAGCATTCATCCTTCGTAGGCCAAACGGTAAATAAGTACTTTATTTGTATACTATTCGCAATATCTTAGTGTGTGAACATGACATTGAATGTTTCGCACATTACATTTTTACTTTCTCACACTTTGTAACGTAAGAAGAGAAAGTATTGCTTTTGTGCGTTGGAAAACGTCGAATTATCTACACAACTTTTATTGTTGGGCTCTGGTAAGAACAAAGTGGATAATTCCAGTTGCTAAATATGGGAAAATACTCTAACAGTCGGTGTAGCAAAAATTCATGTTAGGTGCGTCCTTCAAACCGAAAAATCGACTGACAGCAAAACGTCTGTCATTTGATGCACAACGCTGTCGCATAAACCGTTCAGCCGCTTTTCTTGAAAATTGATTTAGATTTAGATTTATTCAGTCAAAAAACAGTAAAAACTGTATGTGACGTAGGGGGAAAAGATTATCTGCGCACGTTTTCTTGAGTACCAGAATCCCATCCCGTCGTTACGATATTCCCTAATCGTTCTAGCTGATGTCGTGGCCCCTGGGATTTGAAACATATTTTAATTTTGGGTGGGAACTTTACATGAAGCCTCTGGGACATTTTCCAAATTATCAAAAACTTAGAATTTTTTAAATTAAATTTTGTTGTGGAATAGTACAAAGACGTTTAATAAAATTGTGCAGATCTCATTTTCTGAGTCATCCCCCATTTTTAGAAAATTGAAAAAAAATTAAAACTTTAAAATTGAAGATAGAGATGTTTGTTTCAGGCAAAGTCTGTTAGCTCTTCAAAAAATATCATGAATAGTTGATCAAAAATGAATACTTATTGCATAATATTCATTTGTAATGTACAAATTTTTATTTCAAAAACTGCTGCGATTTTTTTCTTTGAAGTTTTTTCACTTATGTAATGGGAAACAGTAAAAAATACGATGCTAGACCGGGTACTGCTCATTTCTTTTTAATTAAAAAAAACATTTCAAAACTACAAAATTGAAAATAGAAATGCTTGCCTCAAACAATGTCTGTTGTATAAAATTATCTCTTAAAAAAGTAGTTTTGGGGTAATTTCTGCTTGAAATTATTGAAATATATACAGGATTCACACCAACTAGGTTCACGCCAAGAGAAAATTTGAATGATATGAAAAATAATTAATTGAAAAAGTCAATATTAATTTCATTTTTTTTCTTGCTTTTTTACTTTTTACTCAATTTGTATTCCCAATGTATTGATGTATTTCTTTTTGAGCAATCCAGATAGCTTAATAGAAATTTAGCAACAACGCCGCATCGATATTTGAGAAGCTAATTGTTGTCGAACGTCCAGATCAGAGAGTATATAGATGATGGCGGTGATAAGATGCAGCTGTTTTGTTTAGTTCAGCTGGTGAAGTTTAACTCCTTGGCCGAAAGGCAGTACTTCCGTTTGCGATGAATTTCGCAGAGATTTTTATAAATTCTGCTCGGATAGCCCAGTGAGGTAGGTATATTTAATATCATTTTATCCCTAAAAATATTTACTGTGTATTGAACAAAAAAAACGATGAAACGCTATCGGAACTGTTACACTGGTCAACAGCATTTTTGTAACAAAAATGCTGAATGGTGTTCAGAGCTAAGACGTGGACCCAGGATTCGGATATCAAATCAGTTTTTGCTTATCGGGCTCAGTTTTCGTGTTACGTACCACTCCCTATTTATGGAAATACTTGAAAACGCTGCATATTGGTAATTTTGCTTCGCCTTATTTAATTATTGTGCAGATCTAATTGTTCAGGAGCGATGGAAAAGTGAACAAGGCATTCCTATACATGCCACAGAATTCATAAAATTCATCTCTAAAAAATCAAAACGGTTTGGCAACATTTCTAGTATGTCATGTTGGAACGGATAGATTCGCGTTGTGTTTCTTGCCGGTTGGTCTATCAATCAGACCTCTCATACCATGGAAAGTGCTTCGATGTAACTGTGCTGTTCTAGGTTAGTGAAGGTTTGTGTTTTGTATTAATTTAGAAGACGGAAGCCTCGAAACTTGTAAATAGCCCTAATTCATTTTGCTATATCTGTGGAGAATTAACTATGATATCACAAAAACTGAAACTTAATGCTCTGATAATAAGTTGTACGATCTTTTATTCCGGGTGTAAGGTTGGTGACCAGATCCTGAAATAACCCACACTATATGCTTTGTCTCATGTGATTTACTCCTGACATGCTGGTTGAAAGGTACATGACACTTGACCTTTGCTGTTCTCATGTTTTGGAGGAAACCAATAAATCACACAACAGACTTAATATCAGACAAAAATAGCTAGAATCACCTCAAAAATGAATACAACTGTGAAATATCCTAATTTACTCTCAGCAATAAGCCTGTACGTCATAGTAAGAATTGCTGGTACCGCTGCATCTTGCGAATATATAACAGTGAGTGAAGATAAATACTGCAGTGACGAACATTTAGACGACATAGTGGGAGAGACTTCCGTGCTAACTCAACATTTCAACCCTATTTGGACTCAAATGAACCACTTTATTTGTCTTAAGAGGATCTCAACAAACTTGTTCATCATTTAAATTTGTCGAAACAATTGTCTGAGCAAGCTCCAGGACTAAAAGGATGGAATCTTCTTTAACCTGTACGACTGTTTTTCGTGATCGCCAAATAGTTTTTTTCACAATATTTCTTCACGTGACATAGTTTTTTTGTAGTGATATCGAGTCCATTATTAGTTCCACAAGGACATTCCTCAAATAGGAAAGCGTTATCAAGGCAATTTAAATGTCTCAATGTTGTCCGACTACTTCTGGAACTTACGAAGACGCAAAGGTATGATGTAGTATGAAGACGCAAAGATATAAGTAAACTATCGCAAAAAATCAGGATGAATATGTGCATTTTTATTTTCTTCAGTATGGGAATGCTTTTCGGTTTTTATGGTGACATATTAACAGTTTACACTTTTAAAAAATTTGAATTTTGTTGCACACAGCAACATTTGAAAGGAATTTATATGTATAGGAACAAACCAACGATTAAACTGTTTTAATTACATTAGGAAATATTTAATCAAATTACCCATTTTTTCACAGAGTAGCAAAAATACAGAAGAATTATTTTTTTAAATGAAAAAGTATGTATTAAGAAATTACTTAATATATTTTTATTTATTTCCGATGTAAATTTAAAAAATATATTTTAATGTAATTAATTATATAAAGATAATGACAAATTGTGAGTTAATTTATTTTCTGTCTGACATCCACGGCATCTGTTGAGAACAAAGCAATCGGGTGCTCATAAAGACAATATCGATCTCAGTCGTATATTTCCTTTTTGCTACTACTCGTACAGAATAATATATTTCACAATAGTAAACCGTTTTCTGGCATTGGAAATAATTTGCAAAGGGAACTAGAAATCTTACATACTCAGTTCAAAAGGCATGAAGAAGAAAACAAGCATTTGCGTGATATAAACCCGGAAAATAACAAACACACTTATGTATGTCACAAATGATAAGAAATAGTCAACAGAGATATTCATAAACCACAATATACAAATTTGTATTATTCGCATCCATGAGCATCATGCTCGTAATCAAGAGAAATTTAACCTTTCATTTTTCAGTTATATTTAACCCCTCTTTAATACATTCAAAAAAATACATTATTTACCTGAAATTCAAAATAAATTTTTACTTTATATTTATTTACCGAGCAGTAAGTGCCTTTCACATATTAGAATGAGTGAGCAGCATTAATGTATCAAAAGTATTCAGCACTGTCTTCACGGGGAGATATAAAAACACATCTGTTTCGGCCACTCCCAATTACTAAAAAAAAACATAATTTTTAATAAGCAAAACTGTACTCTTGAACAAAGAACAGGAGAAAAAATGGAGGAAAAAGACCGGTGAAAAGAATTCAGAAAAACAGGATACATGAGAAAACAAAGTAATACCTTCAGACAGTAAATTATTTGGGAATCCAAAGTGAAAATATTATGGTGTGATATGATCGTTGAATGTTCTAAAATATGTATCTGTAAAAGAAGGTTTGCAATTATATTTCGAATAAAATACAACCAATGAGAAAATCGAACTAAACTACTGGATACAAAATATGTCAGAATACACAAAGGTAACCAATTTAAGCGGCCAAATAAAACTAAACTCATATACGAAACTAACAACAGGAAGATAAATGCGATGAGTATTTCAACTTACAAAAAGAACTGCTAAAATAGACATGATTGATTCACTAGAACATTGTCGTTGTACTAAATATTCTTTACTGATCAAAACTATTACAATAAAAATAGTTACGCAGCTAAGAAATAGGTTAAAAGGAAAGCAATGCAGTAAGAAAAATCTTGAGATTAAAGTTTGAAAACGGGACATTGAAATGCAAAATTAATAAAAACCTTTTACCATAATATTGAAAGAATACAAGAGACAATGAGGAAAACGAGATTAGAATTTTACGAACCTCTTCGAAAAATTAGTGAACAAATAAGAAAGAAAAAAACGTCTTCTGCAGAAACAGTGTACTACAAATTTGACCTGAGGTTTGTCGTTTTTCAGTAATTAATATTTGGGTTTTATAATTAATATTTACAACTAGGGGCTGGATTTTAATGGTATGTCATTTTTTCTTTTCACTTTCGAAAATTCCGTTCAGTATATAAATTCATTTTATGTTATGACGAAAGGAAATTACGGAATTTATAT
>BOPP01000042.1:4513826-4543109 GCA_017312745.1 Gryllus bimaculatus
CACAACACAACCATGCCCGAGGCGGGACTCGAACCCGCGATCCTTCGGTCCGAGTTCGCTACGGCACTTCTGTCTTAGCGATCTCGGCCACCGGATCGGCAATTTTATTCTTGTTTCTACCCTAGTTTAATTTTTGGGATGTCTGTGTGTTGTGCCGCACATATTTCTAAATTTATTTAATTTTTTTTATCTTTTTATGAGACTAACTAAATCTAAATCTAAATCAAACGTTGCTTTGAATCGTTGCGCAGGCGAATTCATCGTGGGCCTGATTTTCTCCCGCAGAGACCACTGCGGCCGTGTCCGCGCGCCGCGCGCTCTGCTCGGCGGGCAAAGACAACAAAGAGCTGCCTGCCATCGCCTACGCCGGCGCGGGCGGAAAAAAAAGAGAGGCGGCTGAAAGACCGCCATTCGTCTTCGCGCAGCGACTCCGCTCATTTGGGCGTTAATTGCCGGCAGAAGTGGCGGCGACGTTGATGGATTGGCGACCGACGCGTTTCTTTCATGCTAAACGCTCCCGCCCCCGCCTCTGTCCCTCCCCCCCTGCCTCACCACCGTCCTCGCACGCGGTCAAGGGTTGGAGAACTCCGAGGCAAGAGCATGGTTGGAAGCAAGAAACGGGTCTATGAGACAGTGATCTTTTCACGGAAGCGATCAGTTTGTATTCTCAGAATCTTTCTTAAACATTAGTATCTATTCGTAATTTGTTTTTGTGAATGACATTTCTTTTAGTAAAACGAAAGTGTTTAACAGACAGTAGAATTGCATTGAAAGGTGCCTAATTTGTGAGGGAATCAATTACAGAATGACGAATGATTCGAGTTTAAGTGTTTGAAGATTATCTTAAATGTATGTGCCTTCCGTATCATTTACAAATGAAATTTGTGTTTTCTGTATCATTTATATGCTACGGCTTAAATACAAGATGTGACTAATTCGTGAATTAGCCGATTAATTCGCACAATAGCAAATACGGCAAGACGGTTTGGATAAAGCTTCATGAATTATGATAAACAAATGGATTTGTTCATCAATTTGTTCTGTGAAAATCGAAGAGTAAGAAACGACGCTGGGTGCACGTGTACGAAAATTAAAGATGAAGCTCAATTAAATTAGCCACTCCAGTGAAATAAATCTCGGAGTTTTGAAATTTGGAAAGATTGTTTCTTGGTATATCGAGTACATGGTACAAAGAATTCTGGAGAATCGGGTTTCAGAGACAGGTGGTGGAGCTTTTCAATTTTTTTCCATCTTTTGCGATTATTACGTTGTCCGTAATTAGGAATTCTACAAAAACTTCTGCTATATTCAAAATTAATATAGATTTAATTTCCCACACAAATATACTGTTAATTTATGGAATAGATTTTATGGTTTGGGAGGGATTAACAAAATGTTGGTTTAATAAGAAATTTTAATTTTTTGCAAATCATCATTAATTTAAATAATAATAATAATAATAATAATAATAATAATAATAAACTAGGAGCAGAACACAGCTTCTGATTGCAAACCAGGTTAGAAAAAAAATTTCCTACTTTGCCTCCAGAGTTCAAGAAAGTGGAAAACGCATGGCATTCAAGTCTTTTGGTGAACGTGATACATTGCTAAAGAGTTTTGATAGCCGACTTCTGACGCTAGGACTGGTGTTGATGATGGATCATGACATATGTCTGCAATAACTTTGAAATTTTCATCTTTTTCAAACAATTTTTCAATATATGATTTGCATTTTCTTCACTGCGATGATGATATGGCATCCATTGATCCAGTAAACAAAAATAATGCATTTTGAAAAATTAAGTTTTTGTAATTTCAAGGAGGAATATGTTTCTGTCTCCACTTTCCGTCTCTCTCTGATACGACAAAGAACATATTGGTTTAGTGGAGCTAATGTTATCAACTTCTAATCATCTTCCAGCAGCAGTTCGAAACACACTTAAACGCTCATCTTCTTTATTACGACACCTCGCACTCGAGTCTTGCTACGGTTCGATCAAAACGTTGTCGCCCACATCTGGAAAACATACCACAGATTTGTGATATGAACTTGGGTGACTGCTGTATGGCCACCAAAAGTGTGAAGTAGCTTGGTTTTGACTTGTCTTTGCGATGGCTTCTGCCCATCGACAGCATTCATTAGAATCATTCAAGGAATACCCACAATCACCGTTCTCGTTGAGAAAATTGTGAATCTCCGCCATATTAGTCGACATGTAATGATCAAAATGACTATTGTTTTTGCACCTCGTTTGGTTGAAAAATACTTGCGGTAGCTGTGGGTGAATTGCGTCAGCTACTATCAAATCACCGACTTCTTTGCCACTTTTGCGTCCTGCACCCAAGAACTTCATCCTAAAGCTTTTTCACTTCTTTGCTGCGTAGTTAGACTGCTATTTATGTTTTCATGAAGTTCATCAATCATTTCATTGCAAATATACCTCACATTGAGTGCAAATAAAACTGAATCGCAGTACAGCGTAGAGAGGAGGAATCTTGTTTTCATGAAATTAAAAACTATTCCTTGCTTACAAATGCACTTTCTTCTACGTGAACAAAATATTTAGAAAAATGTTCAGCCATTTTCCAGAAAGTACTGAGAATGTCATAAGGGCCTCATGCAAAATACCACCAGAAATTAAAATATCTTCATTATCTCCGGAACGACACAAATAGATCTTACTCCTGACGTTTTTATGAAGTTTCATCTCAAAGGTCGCGCGTGATACATCCATGCATGTATTCGTCATAGTTACACACAAATTAAAATTCCATGTTTTTGTCCTTCGTTACACATCAATAACTTAGACAAATATATGAACAAATGTTTGTCTAACGAATAAACATCATAACAAATGACATCATTACAAATGAAACAGAGACAGACTCACTCAAAAATGAAAGTCCATCATTAACCCCTGCCATTAACCTTGGTACAGCTCTAATTAACTAAACGTGTGTGTGATGTACAGCTCAAAAAAATCGCAACACGGATCAATATTATATTGAAGGTATTCAAATACTTTTGAGTCACGTCAATCTGAGAAACTAATACTAGGAACATATGTAAACACTTTTGTAAAAATGAATATTAGCTTCAATACACACCCCAAAATTCTAGAAACATTCAGCATAAATGTCACAATAATCTTTCATGATAAATTTGGCAACACTTCAAATTGTTCATTGCTCTTAGCTAGTCAAACAATACAATACACACAAAAACAACTCGTACTCTTACACCATTGTGAATATTAAATTACGGAGACATTCTTGATATTTACTGACTATAATTGTATGTTTTATTTTTGCATTTATTGTATATTTAGATTATATTTTCATTAAATTTTTATTTGTTTCATTACCCCTGCAAAGCGGGAAACAATCAGAATTGAGGTAGTAAATGAAAAAAAACTATAACAACAAAACAAATTATTTGGGGATTGTAGAATGGAAAATGTTCACTGGGTGAAAGTTGTCACGGTCATGCAAATAGGTTACGAGAAGAGTAGAAACTGGAGAGGAGTTTATTGAACTTGTAACAAAAACGAATACAGATGGAAGCAAGACGTTTTTTGGAAAATTGTTTCCGTGATTATGAATGATTAAGATGTTTCTTTGATTATGAATCATTAATTAATGAACATCTGTAGAAAGCAGTAAACAACATATCACAGAAATAGGTAAATACATTTTTATAACATTAGTTATTCATCACTTGTAGGCAAGAGAATATCATTCATGTGTTTTTACTAATTATATAAATTGGCTGTCACGTCGGCAGAGAATGAACTCTCAGTGCATACAGAAGATCATTACTACGACATTGCTTCTCCAGTGCAATATATTACCGTTCCTGCTCTCTAATATGCTGAATACAATGTTTTGCTCAAATACATCACATCCACATCGTATATCAGAGACGTCACATTTAATACATGATCTCTTAACATCGATGTATCCATTTATATCTGTCGTTCGAATAACAGACTTGTAAATAGAATCCATTTCAATACTCACAGTTATAGTAAGTTGACACAGACACATCCCGTCTCCATTTCATGAGTCTATTAAAACGTACACAATTATTCGATAAAAATCCACAAAGGTCGTCCACGCAAAAAAATATTTTTTGGACTTTTTTCATAGTGCATATACATTAACAAGAGCTATTAGCAGTAAGGCATAATGGTTCATCAAACCGAAAACTTGTAGCCATTTCCTTTGAAAGCTTGCAGCATAAACCACTCGCCTGATGATGCGATGTAATCGGACGATATGAAATGTTATCGATCAACAGATCACCTGCGCGGTCAACGCGTTTACACCCAGTAGCAATTTCGTCTTCCCGACACCAGACGCAATGAACGCGTTTCAACAGACCTTCCTGATCATCTTTTACGCGGAGAAGATTCTTCTCTCCACTTGCCTCGACGTGGATCTACTTTCGCGAGTTGTTCGAAACAGTATCTCGAATAATTGTGTGACCCTGTGTATCATTGAAAACAAGAATGAAGCAAATACGACACGCATGTTACATCTGCAAATCACTTCTGATCGTGCGATAGATGAAGCAATTGTTTTATCTTTGCAGAGACACAACTTAAGTACAGTCGTGTTCAATATGAATGATGGCACGTACTTTGAATTAAAAAGTGCGCACACTGAAGTATGTTATGTGAACGCCGCAATAACTCTGATTACTTCACAGCAGTGCAGTTTTCAATGTGTACATTTCATGAAATTGTACTCTACGTGTGGAGAGCGCGTGTCCCGCATAATAGTGGTTCACGAATATTCATCGTTAGAGACTGTCAATAAACTGTTGGATTGTATGTGGCACAAAGGTTTGAGGGGAGTGGTGGTGTTTTGGGAGAATAATCATTCGCAGATGTATGCTACCTGGAGAGATCTTGAACGTGGTGATTCGAAAGAGACTATACCTGAAGGTGACTTACATACAATTCGACTCTCTTTGAACAGTTCATTTCCACATAGTTCCTCCAAATTTGTGGATTTTCGCAAAACTATTCTGAAGGTGGCTTCTACACCGTGGTTTCCGTATACTATTTCATCGGCAGACGAGTCTCAAATAGTTGATGGACTTGAAGTGAGAATAATTAATTCTCTCTCAGAAAAAGCTGACATGACTGTAGAGTACATATATGTACCTCTTGATAGCTTTGCCCACGCTGAAGATCTTCTTCGAAACTATAGTGCTGACGTGATTGTTGGAGGATACGTTCACACACTTACTCGTATTCAAAACTTTGATTACACTCACTCCCATGGATCCTTTTCTTTGTTCTGGTATTTTCCCCATCCAGCAAATATCCCACGATGGAGAAGTCTTACTCGAGGATTTTCAAATGACACGTGGTTTCTTCTCATTACTTCAGCTATCGTTCTTTGGGTGTTTTTTACTGCAACAAGGAAAATCAAAGCATCATTCCAAGAATATGTACCTTCATCCGAATATCCAGGGTGGTTTCCGATATTTATTGCTTTGTTATGTGGAGCAATCAACAAACTTCCCACAAAAGCTACCAGTAGATGGGCATTCATAACGTGGGTAATATGTTGTCTGGTACTGAACTCAGCGTATCAATCAGCACTTAGTAGTTTTCTCACAACTCCTGGAAAGTATCCAGATATGTATACAGTTGAGCAATTACTTCTTACAAATTTTGTTTTCGGAGTACATACTTTCTGGAAAAAGCCACTGGAACGCTTTTACAATGATTCAAGCATCTCACAAGATATCTTTTCAAGAATGCTGTTGTGCTCTAACTACACTAAATGTCTCCATCGTGTTTTCGCGGAAAGAGATATGACTCTTGCGATTGAAAATGTTCTTGTTGACATTTACGCACCACCAGAAGTTCGAGATGGTTATAAAATAGCACTTAGTCGTCTTCCAGACTCTATATCCACGAGTTACATCACAGTGTACGCCCAGAAATGTAGCTTTATTTTTGCAATATTAAATTTTGTAGTTGCTTCTCTCTGTGAAAGTGGAATTGTGGACAAATGGTGGAAAGAACTGACTACACATACATCGAAGAGCACAGACATATCTGAGAAAGAAATTCCCATTTCTTTCTCTCACATTCAGGGTGCGTTCGTAATTCTAATAGTTGGACATATAACATCGATATTTGTATTATTTGGAGAACATGTCTGTAAAAGTAAATCTACTACTCATATCAATTACTACATATTTTTACGTTGTTGTAAAACATTTATCAAAATCAAGAAATAACACTTTTAATTTTCAGTCCATATATTTAATTTTTGTAATATATGTGTATTAATTAATCAATAAAGTATCCACAATTTTCAATTTATAATTGTGAAATCTTCTCAGATCGTACAATTATTTATATGTAATTAGATGTGTTACAACAGCACTTGTTTAATACTGTTGCGTATTATTTGTTATACTGTAGTACAACATGTATCCTAGTAATTCTTCAGCGATCTCTGACAAAATTAACTTCAGAAAACTATGCAACTAGATTGCAATTTCTAAAATAACAAATTCTAATTTTTGAAATTTTAGAGCTTTTAATGAAAGGCAGCTTGATTTATGAGCGTAATTTGCTCTATTTAGCCACCCATTTTAAAGAAAATAATTCCACGCTTGCGTTTCAAACTCCAATGCCACACACGATTCTACAAACCCCACGCCTACTGTATAAAATTGTGTACAAACAAGAAATAAATCTATTCACAAAAAACTTCGAGATGTTGAGAAACTATATAACAGATAATTTGTAACATTTGGGTCCCACATGAACTAATTGTAAAATAATCCTACAAGATAATAAAAAATGTGCTTTTATCACAAAAGCATTTCTGCCAAGTAATTCAGTGCATTGTGCACTTTGCTTTGGATAAAACAGAATCTTTAAATAAAAATTGAGGCGTTTTTAAGAAAACAATTTAGGCATTTTGGAGAAATTATTACAATTTTCTCCTATTTACGCGAAAACTAATATTTTCAAAACAATTGTTCATAAAATATATTTGTTATAATATTGAGGACTAGGCTGCATTAAAAAAACCTAGTTTCAACTGTGAACATGTACGAAAAGTTAAAATAATATAACTTTTGGCATATTCGAAATTTCAGATATTTTAATTCACACCGTACCTGTATCATTTTTAAAGCTCACATTAAGCCAAATGTGTTAGCAAATTTAAGTATTTTTACGTAATTTTGAGTAAATTCGGCATCAGATATCAAGGTATGTATTTGTTTTCGAATCTCGCGTGCTTCCTCTGGTAAGTTGATCATGATTTTCAAGCGAATCCTTATGTACTAGTATGATACGTGTTGCAGTTTGGAAAACGCAAGTAATCCGAGAATTTATATCACTAATTACTGTTGTTTTTTAAAAGTGTATGATTCCCAAGAAAATGTAATGAAATTGCAATATGGGTCTGACTCCGGAGAGAGAGGATGTCGAGGTATGATTATGAGATAACTGCAGCGACATTCGCCTGGTGTTGATCGGAAACCACGGAAGACCATCTCCCAATTCTATTTGCCTTCTATAGAGATCACTCCGACAAGCATAACCTACGGAACAAATTGGATCAATTTCAAGACCAAACTAAACAACAAACTTCTACGTAATGCTACGAGCTGATAGAATTCTTCTCCAAACAGTGGCTGAATACCACCCAGCTATCTAGCTAGCGTAAAGTCGGGAGTGTTGCTAAGACCCTTGCATTGAGAACAATTGATACCCTCAGCCGCCTAAGCCGGTCAATGGCTGGGAGATACGCAACATCACACACTTCCTCTCACGTCATGCAAGAACCTTCCTGCTGCTAAAACGCGTATCTCTCCCGCGCGCGCGCACACGCCAAGGCTCGCGGACGTCAAAGAGCGCCCAGCGGCCGCGCACTGCGCGGGTCTTTTTCCGGCAGTTGTCACACGCAGGCGCGGCGCAGCGCTTCTGACCTTAGCGCGCGTCCGGCTTCCTCCACACGGCCTCGGCCGCCACATCTGCCGTCACCGAAAACCGCAGCCTCCCCTGGCGCCACTTCCGCCAGGCTCTTCTCCGCCTAAGATTATGTCGCCTTTGACGTACTTCGTGAGACTTGGCATTGTAATTAAATTACGGATCTTGAGGTTGCCACGGGATCTGTTTGTGCGCTCGCACTCGTAGAATTATTTATCATCATCATCATCATCATCATTGTCAGCATCGTCATTATTATTATCATCATCATTATTGTTATAGATATTATTAAAATTGTTATTGTCATTATTATCATTATTATTACCATTGTTATCATAATTATTATTATCATTGGTATTTTCATTAATATTATTTAGCAGTAAAGACACTATTTTCTGGCACCATCAAGTCCTGAAGTATGGGTGCAAATATGTCCTACCAAATAGTCGTGCAATTTTAAGAGAAAAATCCAACTATTCACTCACGTGGAGTGTCAAAAGTCAGATTCTAAGTATGTGCTATTAATTAATAATTTGAAGTATTTTAATATTACCATAATTGATGCAAAAATGTTTATGAAAGCAATTAACAAATTACATACAATTCTAAATATGTCTTGAAATAAGGCATAACTTATAAACATGCATTGCGCATAAATTTCTCAAAAAATAGCCAAAACATGCAAACACGCACGAAACAACATAAATTTGCGGTAATAATATTTCAAGCATTTTCTTGGAAATCCTGACTACTCATCAGACAAACTGTCGATTGTAGTGTATATTCCAGTTTCTGAAGAGAAGGGAAATGATAAACTCCCCCACAGCCTCCGAGTCCTATGACACCACATTTGGGAACACAAAAAAGTGTGGGGATGTACGCAGTGAGACATAACGCTGAAGTTGGCATCCTGAGAAAGTTGGATGCCTGCGGTTGGAGTTTCAAGATCAGCAGATGCAAATTGTTATATTTATTATAACTCTTTACTCTTAGGTCATACATTTTACATGATTATTATTTCACAAGTTGTAAAGAAAATAAAAATATATAACAGATCATAAACAATTTAGTATTAAAAATGTGCGATAAGAATCCAAGTAGTCAACGGCAATCGTCTTAGTATAGAATGTTGTTTAAGTGTGGAATTTCTTACGTGTTGTTTAAATGTAAAAATATCTTTTGTGATCAAAGCCTGCGAAAAACGTACCTTAGACCTTTTACGTCAAAATTCGTCTACAAGAGATCATAAGCGATCCTAAACAGTTGAATACATAAACTGTAATCTAACATTCTCATCATTACTTGTATCAATCAGAATACTACATGTGATTCAATGCGGTACATTTTCCTCAAATTCAAATTAGAATAATTATCATAATTAATTTTCAAAACCGAAGTAGTAAATTGAATGTTATATCAATTGTTTAGTTATAGAGTTCACAAACAAAAATTCTTTCCGCAGTCTGACTCATAAGTCGTTTTATTTCACACTGTGCGTTTGCATCCTTATAATTGAGATAGTTTTACAATCAGAACTTCAAATAAGAGCGTGAAACAACCACAGACCATCTTATGTACGTGAACGTCGATTAATGACCAGCGAAATTCAAAAGCGAGTCTGCGCTCATCCCTCGGCCTGAAAGGCTCACGATGTGACACGTTTTGTTGAATGAACTCTTAATTCTAGGAGATGCGCAAACTTTGTGTCTCCATCCTGCATTACGAACTTCGGATATGGAGGGATACGAAAGGATACGAACTTCGCTTTCGTAGCTCTTCCCACGTGCCAACTACTCTGGCAACCGATGGCGTCATTCAATGGGTTTCCTTCCCGGCTGAGGCGGCGACAAGGGCGGCCGCCGCCCGGCCCTAGAGCGTCTCTCCGCGCGCCCTTATCATGCAAAGGGCAGCGCGCACGTTTTCACTCGGAATGCCCTGTCCCAACCCCTTTAATGTCTCGTCAACCCCCGAATTCCGCTCGGGGGCGGTGGGAGGGCCCCGCCTGCTGGCCCTGCCGCTGCCGGTATGCAAAGCGCTATGATGCCGTCGCCGGCCCAAGGAATGCGTCGGCCTCGACGGAACTAGAGGTAGTAGACCCGACGACCCGGGTCTTCGAGACAGCGGCAAGAAAGTCTCAATAGATGGTTTGGCAGGTATTACATTCTCGCCTACTTCATACGGAATAGAGAGTAAGCACGGAATTGTTACGATTCGAAAAAACGGCGAATTTCTGAAAGAAAAATTCTTCTTGCAAAACAAAAAAGTGGATAAATGTTCTTTGTAAATGTGGTAAATTACTTCCATCTATCACGATGTGTTGTCAGTTGGTGGTTCCTTCAAATCGAAAAATCGAATTACGGCAAAAGTCCATCCGACCGACCGACCGACAGACCGACCCACCCTCCGTCTGTCAGTCCGCACAAAGTTAGGGGCTAAACAATACGCAAAATTTCCACCAAAATTAATAACCTGCAATCGATCTGACTGATGTCGCATCTTTTTCAATTTGAAATGGATATTTTGATTTTTGAGGGTTCTATACATAAAGTCCAAACATTTTCAAAACTTAAAAAACGACCTCAAATTTGTTCTTTAATTTTGTCTTTGATACAACACTTACTATAGAAGACGCTTATAGAAATGCAGTAAGTTGCATTTTTGTTAAACTCCCGAAATTTTCAAACATTTCAAAATTTCAATCTTTTCGCCGTATTTCAACAATAAAAATTGAAATTTTTTCCTTAATGAAATCTGTTTATGAAAAACAGATCTTCAATTAAGAACCTGTACAATGTTTTATAAGTATACGTAAAACTTATACAATATATAATTAATTACTCTCCCAAAAGCCTCTCCAATTTTTTCTTTGTATATTTATTTGTATTCGTATGTATCAAAGAATGGTAGAGAAAATAGTGCTGGTAAAATAGTAATGTCTATCAAAAAAGTGTGGATCTAAATACAAAAACAGTGTCAGATGTTTTTGAAACCTCTAGTTTCTTCATTTGAATTGTACATTGTAACTATAATTTATTTACGTTTGTTCCGTTTCAATGTTGAAGTCACGTAAACATTTCTAAGCAAAATCTTACAAATCATCTAGACCCTGAGATCTCTAAGCTTTGTTGTTTTCAAAAATATTAGAGAGACTTTTACATACAAATGGAAACATTTCTTAGTAAACACGACGCGTCTTCAGATTGCCAACATGGGTTTCGAAAATCAAAATCCACGGAAACCGCTATATTATCTTTCCTAAAGATATCGCCTCATCCATGGATCAAAACAAATCATCTATTAGAATATTTATAGATCTTTCAAAATCATCATTGATCATAACATTTTACTTTCAAAATTACCTTCGAATGGAATTCGTGGTGTTGCTCTATATTGGTTATGTTCGTATCTTCGACAACGATCTCAGAGAGTAGAAATACCTTACTGATTCTTTGCCAATTGCATGTAATGTCCCGCAGGAATCGATTTTAGTAAACGATATGCCCTCGACGATTAGAAACGAAAAAACAGTTCTCTTTGCGGATGATACAAATGTTCTTTGCAATATAGAAACCGTAATAACAAATTAATAGTTAATGAAAATAAAACAGTTTCAATCCAGTTTTCTATTTTAAATAAACAGCTCTGCACTTCACTGAGAATGAACGGTGTGCCATTGACAGATGTTGAAGTAACAACATTTTTAGTTCTTTCTATTCAGTCAAACCTTAAATGGACCGCCGAGTTAAATGAATTGAACACTAAATTTAGTTCTTTATGCTAAGCTTTCAGAATTATTTCAAATTCTGCCAGCCTACACACTGCTCATTGTGTATATTTCAAGAATGTTCATTCCCGTACGAGATATTGCATAATCTTCTTGGGAAATACACCTTATAGTTCCCAGACTTTTAGATTACAAAAAAGAATCGTATGAATAATAAGCCTTTCTTTAGTAATCTAAGTACTTTATCATTACCTTGTCTCTTCATATGTGAATTAGTGGTTTTTATCAAAAATGACTTACTTAAGGGTGGGAATATATTTTCAGCAAACGCCGTTGTCTATATTTGTCTATTATAACTACAACACTCGACGTAGTAATAGTATTCATCAGGTGACAGTATCAACAGCTCACTACAAAAAAATCAATTATAATGCTTGTACATTATTTTAGAACAACTTGCCAAATGACATTAACGATTAAATTTGATACAAAAATTTAAGTCCCATGTAAAATATTTTTGCCGCACAACTGTTTCTATACAATTAGAGACTATACCGAATATCAAAAGAAAGTAATATTAATTTCAACAATGACATTTTATGTATTGTATACCATTTGGAGTATATAATTGTACAGAACCTGTAACAAGTATTGTTCAAGTATTGTATCAGCTTCTGGGTCAATGTTCCCCTTGTCGATCAGGTTTTCGTCCAGTTTCCCTGATCGTCTAGCAAATGCTGAGATGGCCCCTTGTTTAGCGTCTGGACATAAATGTAACTTCAAATTAACTTCTTCCCTTAACACTACATATACACGGTTTTTAACTCTTTTTGACGTAAATCAATAAACAAACAAATAAATTGACCAACGTTGGACCAACGTTGGCCTTCAACTCGCAAACCATGGCTTTATTTTGGGTGCCCAGTGATTGGTCATTTTAACTACAATGCGCGTCGTTACTCGAGTTGGAACTAATTTAATCGCAATGTAAGTGATGTCATGAGTTAGAGTGATTTAGAGTGTTGAAATGATTTGCATGATTACATTTTGGAGTTCCACTACAGATAAGTTGAAAGAAACTATATTAGCTAGTTTCACAGGAACCACTTGGACATTACATAATTTTTGGCGAAATTACGTTCTGCTGTAAGCTAGACTTACGTAATATGATTTACGACAGTCACTAATAATCTCTGCTTGGTCACTGGCCTTTGTGCTGGAACTGATTGTTGTTTTTTTTCCAACTTGTGTTCGCCAAATTATTCCCAGTGAATCACGGCTTCAATGAAATGTTTACCTCACTACAGTAAACATTTTGCAGATTCATGCTGGAAAGATAATCTCAATAAGAGTAGTACGTAGACTTTCAGGAAAGCACACTTTGGATGTGTTATGTTTGCGGACTCTCTCGCAATCGGAGGTGCTTTGACAAATCAACGTAATATTGTTCTGCATATTGAATTATAATTGTATTGACTTAAGCAACAAAGCAGAGGGAGGAAAAGCCACTTTAAACGTCCAGCGTCAGTAAAGGATTTAACAAGTCTCCATTCATTGAGACTAATCGAACAAATTAGTTTTAGTTACTCAATTACTTAAACTACCGTTAAATCAAAAACAGTAAAAAATTCTACGTGACGTACTATTGGGAGACAAACCTGTAGACGTTTTCCTACATTCTGGGATCTCTACTCTAGCTCACATACAAGTTGAAGTATGAATACAGGTGAAAACAGTTTTTGGAAAGAATTTATTAAAACATATTCGGTCCAGAGTAAACAAAACTATTTGCAAACACAAAGCAGCTACATATTCTGGCTTTTATGACCTTTGTGAAGGAATCGACTTGTTATTGCGAGAACATTGAGAACGTTAATTTGAACAAGTATATTCCCCACTAAACTCTAGGAGGGACAGGGAGTAATGTTTCATATACGTCCAGATCCAAAACAAGGGGTCATTTCATCATTCTCTCAAAGGATAATGGAGCCCGGCATGTTAGATGCGTATTTGTGTTTTTAAGAATTATACAGTTCAAACGGTAAGCTAAGACATTAAATATCATTGTTAAAATCAAAATTACTTTCCTTCTAGTTGCACGGATTAATCTCTAATTGTATAGAAACAGTTATACAGCAGAAAATAATAATTGACATATTAACTTCTGATTCCATTTTTATCATTTAATTTAATCTGGTAATGTGTTGTAAACATATTACACATGTGTTGTAAACATGTTATTAACAATGTACATGAATGAATTTTTTGGTAGTGAGTTGTTGACACTGACATCTGATCAATATGATTATCCAGGAATCCTTAAATGGTAGCACCTTTTTTAAGCCATACCCACTGTACAATAATAATGGAAATAAGAAAAAAGTGTGAACTTGCTGCCTTCAGGATGATGACGCAAGGGCGCGTTTGTAGTTTGCCCATGAAAGAACCTCCCAGAGACCTTGGGAAGCTGAACGTATAAAATACCGAGGAGTACGGAGTAGCACTGTTAGTGGTCTCCGAGTCTTCGCCCTCTCACCACTATGCACAAAATGGTAAGTACCTAAGATGTAAAGTGTGAAAAGCATTTTTTAAATTCAATATTCTGCTTTTCGCTTCTTAAAATAAATGACGTACAAGAAGTCATTCAGTCACAGAAAGAGTGCAATTAAGTACTATATGGTCGAAAAGTTCGAAGAAAAAATTTGGAGCCGTTTCGAGAAAATCTTGTTTTTGTTATTTTTTAAAATTGCACATATGCCTTATTGTGCAAAAACTATAAAAAATTTCAAAAAAAGTGTACATGACCTTAATAAAAAAACTAATTATGGATAAACATTTTTTTGAAGGAAATTTCAACTTTATAGTTGCTGAAAGTCGTCGAAAAAAACAAACTTTTGTAATTATTGAAAATTCAGAGTTAACACTAAAAAGCAAACTCATGCCACCTTTATAGGTATATTTTACTTAATTCTTACAAGAAATTTAAAAGAAAAATTTGGAGCAGTTTTTGAGAAAGTTTTGAAAATGTCCATGGGACTTCATGTAGTCTCCAAATTTTAAAAAAACGTTTTTCAAAATACCAAAGCTTTGACTCAAGCTAGATGGACAGGGATTTCCTCAATTAGTAAAAAATCCTATGTATGGATTAGGCGCTAGTGGTGTTCACAGACGGACGGACGGAGGGGCGTTTTGCTGTAAATTGATTTTTCGGAATCAAGGATCCACAAAATATTGATTCCGGGTACACCACATGTTAGATGATTTTTTTTCTTAATTTAGCAACTGTATTTATCCACGTTTTCGTTATCAGGGCCTGGCAATGATTTTTTTCTGCCGAAAATCCGCTGTTTTTTGATTTTGTTTTCTTGTGTATACATATGTTAACGAGAAAGTAAAAACGATTATGAATGTGAATGAATTGATTATTCAAGGTCTTTTGGCAAATACAATGAACCATGAATAAAATTAATACAACTGAAAGACTGAATTGTTCATGTTCTGGCTACCTCACTTATCACACTACGCGAGTTATCACAGTGGAAAATATGTCTTCACAGATGCAGGTTGAATGGAAATTTCAATTTATGCATTGCGCCGCTGTGTTGATTCAATCGAAAAAGTAAGCTAGTGGTTCGAAAACATTCTACCACATTCAATTATCTCGCGCAAAATTACGGGAAAAGCACTAAAATTTTCGTAAAATTTAACATTACCATATTGCAAGCTTTAAGAAATTATACCATTAAGGTAAAAAATCTATCTTCATAATTGGAGTTGTAGGAAAACGCCGAAAAAATTGAATTTTTGTAATTTCCGGAAGTTCGAAGTTGTCAACGAAAATGATACCTGCTCCGTAGTTTTAACCGTTCTTAACACTACCACACAAAAAAATGTTTAATGAAAAATAATGGAGCATTATTTTGGAAAATGTCCTACGGGTTTTATTTAAGACCTCCCCCCCCAAAAAAATTCGAGGGGCCGCGACATCAGCCAGATCGATCGGGGAATATAAATTTTGGGGAAAATCTTTGGCCGCTAGCGGCGAGCAAGTGCAAGGACTTGGGTCATCCCCTGAAGGGGGTGACGTCACGACGCCGAGAACTTTTGGGGCTCAGGCGGGACGATTGATGAGAAAATATAAAAATTGAAACAACTTATGGTAAGGAAACTTGGTACTATCTATCACACTGTTTTCATATACACATTTACTGCAAAACTTGCGAATATAAAACAACGAATGAATAGTTTCAAGTTGGTGAACAGAGGAGAATGTCAAACACTTTTCTTTAAGAATAAATGAAAAAAAATACTCGTTTATTAATATCAAAAATTTGATGAATATAAATAGGCAATTAGCTTCTTATAACATTTCACACAATACTGTGAGGAAGTACAGAGAGTTTTTAATACAATTGATTTAAAAATATATAATGTAATATGAAATCTGAATTCCTGGATTATTTAGAAATACCTAGTTGCAAGATGTTTTAGCAAAACACTCTTGCACCTCTTCTTATTATCTTGTATTCAACTAAACGGACATATTTTGTGTGTTGCAGAACTTCTATTTCGCTTTCCTGGCTGTAATGGTTGCAATGTGTGCTGCAGCCCCTCAGCAAAGCGTCAAGTGCAGAGGTTAGGAAATACTAAGTAAAGTAGATTTACAAATGAAAATATCAACCAGTCATCTGCCGTTTTCAAACAAGGCGTTGGCCTCTAACGAAAGTTTGTGTCACGTCGCGTCAATGCGTGTTTGGTCAGTGTTCCGCCCTACGAGCGGAATGAAGTACTAGTCTGTTAAATGAAGTACTAGTCTGATAATTGAAACTGATTTTGCTCTCGGAGGGCTTGCCATGAAATGCGCCAGTTGTGAGCAACTTTTTATTCCATCTCGGACGTGCTTACATAGAAAAATGCACAACTTTGTTACACGAAAAGCATATAACCGTGCATTAGACATTTGGCGCCGAAATAAAACAAACGGGAATCCGCAAAACTATTAACAACGGGGTGTACCAAAAATAAAAATATCCATTTGAAATATAGTTTGAATAATACAAGACATTTTGAAGAATTCATATTCAAATATTCGTGTATCAGTAACTTCTTCCTTTTCTGTTGTCAATAATTGAAAAAAAACCGGAGGCTGATATTCGAGAAAATGTGGTGTATTTTTTAAATGTGCATGACTTTCAATTATTTTATCCAGTGGCGCACCCAAGGGGCTCATTCGGCTACAGCTCCCACCCACAAGGCAATGATGAGTATTAAAAATACAGCTTACACTGTTTTTCTCTTCTAAAGAAAGTCATTTAATATTTAAATTATTAATATTTTTATTATTTCTATAAGTCATAGAAGAAAAATACATTTCATATTCAACATAAATTAAAAATTATTTATAAGAAATCATCGAATTGCCTGGGCACTATACATGCATGCCTCTTCCCACTCTCTGAGAAACATTCTGCGTGCGCTTCTAATTTTGACACATTGCAAACATCAACAGAACACACCTATTCGGATGGTTAATAATTGTTACGAAAAATTAAAATTTTCTATCCTGTGCTACTCCGCGGGTTCAGTAGTATATCGGGGTTTTGTACCGTTGTTGTTTGCGGGTTCAAATCCAATCCAAGCCATAGATTTTAAGGGCGAAAAAAATCTTTCGTATGTCTTCTTTCGAAGAGGAAGTAAAGACGGTTGTCCCTTGTAGTAAATTTACTACATGTAAAAGTTCTCCAAGCCAAGCCTCTAAGCTAAATTCAAATCGCCTGTTTAGACTCTCCAAATGATTCGTTCTTTCTCCGCTAGATGGGGAAAGAAGCGAAGCGAAATTTGTGACGTCAGACGAAGTGCGAGCCAGAGCGTTCGAAACTCGTCACATAAAATAAGGCAGTAACTAACTAGATACATCGAATAATTTTACTTTTTAAACATATTCTGGAGATATTGAACAGGTAATGATGAATAAAAAATGAATAACCCCATGTAAGGGAAAAAACATTCTTGGTGCTATTGTCCGTGCAATGTTTCGAGAGCTAGTTTAGAGAAAAAAGAAAAAAAAATTAGAGAAAAATCCATCAGGGGAAGATACCTGCCACTGCCCGCGATAAAAACATGTACAAGACTTTCGCGACCAATGATATTTGCTGATGAAGCGCCTAGGATCACTAATCAATCGATAAATCAAAATTCTCAGGGGGCCCCCAAAGGCTCCCCTGGCTCCCCTTTGCGCATGCCTGGGCTTACATTTCAAACACTCAAAATTCCCCACTTGCAAAACAACAGCAAAATGATAGTCTTTTGTTGAACTTATTTTGTTTTATGTGTTGCCGGCTGTTCCTCATTCCTTTGTTGTAATTAAAAGTTTGAAATAAAAAAGAACGGAAGAGCATCTTCATACTTTTGGGAAGTTACGTTAAACCTACTGGCACATACAACTCCTGCCATTTATAATCACCTCTTATCACTATCATGAAATGTGTCTGGACTTGGGACTTTGGTTCATATAGGGCTTAATTGTTTCATTATTATTCTGATAAAAAGTAAATTTAACAGAAATGGCAGTTACATCCTTTTTTATTTCAAACCTTGGATTTATTATTAGTTCAGATAAGTGTAATTATATTTCTTTTTTGCAGATAATTCTGGTTGTCCTGACAATGAGGCGTGCATTGACTCCATTTGCACGACTCCTTGTTGGTACGGTTGTCCTGCAGATGTACGGTGTATCGTTCAAAATCATCGTGCCAAATGCATATTTGGATAAATATATTGTCCAGCCTCAGTATAAACTTTTAAAACAATTATTATAAAATTGTGATTATGGTAATAAAAAATTTAAGTTGGAAATAATGTAATCAAGTTTATTGTTCATTTTCTTATTTTCTTTTATCAAAAATCTTTTGCTTTGAAGTTCGTGCAAATTAAAAAATATTCAAAATACACATGTTTGCTTTGAGAAAAATTTTTGGAGTAATTTCATCAGTAAAATTATATTCATATAATTAAAATATATTGATAACACATAATAAACAATTATAACCACAGTCCTGAAGTTTGCCGCAATGCTACTTTACTATTTTTAGAAATTTATAACTTAACAATAGGAATATATTAATTGTACTTCTGGATAATAATTATTTCAGAAAATAATAATTGCCATGACTTCTGCCCCAACCCTCGTATTTGATATCTCCGAATCGCTAACATTATACCTGCTCGCTCGCTGCAAACCAAATCCTCCTTGGAGAAGTTCTTGACACAACCAAACGTTGAACAAATAACTAAAAATGAGCATTCTTTCAATTGATATTACCATTTTATAAAAAAAAATTGGATTTAATACTATAAAAAGCTGTTGCCAATAACCAGCGATAAGACACTAGGGGTCTATATCCTTTCATTTAAAACAAAAAACATGAAATTTGGTTGAGAAGAAAGTTCAACCTATAACTAAGGAAAGCCTTAAGGATTTTAAATATAAAAATGTTTAAAAATATTCAAAAATTCAGAGGTTTCAATGAAAATCGGAACAATATAATTATTATAAATCACTTTGTTTTCTAGCTTAAACATTCAAAAGACAATTCTTATCGATTTACCGGAAAATTTTGCAAATTTCTCAGGAGCTTCATGTAAAGTGCCTTCCCCGCTCTAATTTAAAATATCTTAATGATCGGCGCAATTAGTTCCGAAAGCTTCTAATTTGTAGCATCGTAGAACGTCCTGTAGCACAGATACATATGCAAGGTATGGGGATGAGGGCAGCTCAAAACACACACCTGTGGCTTCATACGGGTGTAATCAGAACACACACGAGAGTGGTTTGTAAGAACAGAAGGTTTATTCAAACTCTAGACCGTAGTCACAATTAACCAATTAACTAAATAAATAGAAACCATTGCGACGAGAGATAATTTACGGAACGGCTACCTCACCGCAAAATACGATCAATGTTCCCTGTGCGGAGCACCATTCTACCTTGAGACCAACTACACGTCTCGCTAGTCACGACAATGAATTGCCGGCCCCTCGCCCTCGTGCACCCACTCGCACAAACTCACGCACCACCTGCCGCCGACGCTGCTGGGAAACAAGAAGATCGAGGCATTGTTCTCGTGGCCTTATATAGGCCCTTCGGCGCTACCCGCAGCTCCCATTGCCTCCTCCCTACCGCCTCCCTACCACGCCACGTCCACGGAAAGTCCCAGTGCGTCATCACTCCGCCCTTAGGTACGCCTTTGTTAAACATCCGGCGATGCCCGTCGTCTGCTACGTGCTCGTCTCCGTGTTTTAGCGCTACACGACGCTACACACCCGAACAATCATCGCCACACCGGGCAAAAGGGATTTCCAGAAAGATGAGGTAACGTATTTACTAGGCTGTCCGGGTGACGCCGAGGCCATGGCGAAGATGCCCAGGGCGTAATGGCATTACGCCCTGAGGAAGGTCGCAGAATGACGTCCGAAACGTCGGCACCTTCGCCATGGACGCGGCGTCACCCGGACAGCCTAGTAAATACTGACTCCGGCCGCGGAAGCCTACGCTCTCACGTGAGGTAACGTGGCGACAGGGTGCCGTGAAGAGAGCCAGGGTCATTAGGTGCGCCGTAGGGCTACGCGAGGGGGAAAATTTAGGAAGTCACGTCCTTTATAAGGGGGAGCCGCGACGCCAGGCTGGCGATGTGCCGTTTGCACGAGGTGCTCCGACGACTATAGGTACGTCTGAGTGATTCTTGACCACTGTATGGCAGAGGGTGGATCTCCCATACCAAGGCCGATGCCGAGACACGGGTAGGCAGAATTGGCTATTCGCTTGCGCTGCTGCAAGGCGCCTTTAGAGAAAGAGAGGGGCTGAAGGGAGTTAACTCCCGCAAAACGCTTTCAAGCAAGAACTTTTTTATATTAATATACAAATATATATATATATATATATATATATATATATATTAGTGTTTATTTGTAAATAAACTAATTGCAACTACTAATGTCTTTCCTTGTTATGTACATCCATACCCACGACGTCACAAATGTGAGAGTTGTGAATGACACATACAGCCATCAGGACATCCATAGACACATTCCAATTGGTGGGTATAAAATTCGGTGTATATTCCTTCTGCTGCACTATTCTTCACAATATTTCAAATAGATATTAATCCTGACGCGTAACCGCTCAAAACAATACTTTAATAACCAATTCTACGATCAAAAAATAGTATTGTTAAGATATTACAATACTTCTCTGACTTCCCCGTATCGTTGATCTCGGCAGTATACCTGGCTGCTCTGAAGTGGGGTGGATGGGTGAGAATGGAACCATGTGTGATACCAGGCCTTACCTTGCATAACGCAATAAAACACATTAGGATGATTGTGCGTTTCTGAATTTACTACGAAATATCCTTAAATCTCAAATTAACCTATATGAGAGCGTAAACTTCCGCGGCCTGAGTCAGGCTGTCCGGGTGACGCCGCGTCTGCCATTCTAATGAATTACGCCCTGAGGAAGGTCGCAGAATGGCGACCGAAACGTCGGCACCTTCGCCATAGACGCGGCGTCACCCTGACAGCCTAGTAAATACTAAAATTAACCTATGTTTACATTAAGAAGACGTTGACACCTGCAGGTCACGTGAGCGAGGCGCACAATACTGTTTCGCACGACGTGGATGCAAGAGACTAACTTTTGACTATGAACCTTTCTCGCGGCAAAATAAAATGAACCGCGGGTCGCATGCGTCCCGCTGGCCGCCAGTTGGACGACCCTGCTCATTATGCACACTTTATCTTCAGATAATTAACAACTGACAGGATCAGGGATTTTACATATTACATGATCCACTTTGTAAAATATGAGAAATTTGTTGTTGACATACTGTTCAGACTTTATCTTGCATCGCCATGAATTACAAGATGACTCACGGTTGATTTGCACGAGCATGCCTACCTCCTATTTATGTGGGACAAACCCGTGTCTTGGGGAAAATTCTTCACCGCACAAGCAATGTTCAAAGATATAACTCCACCGGAAACGATAGCATATAATGTAGTAGGTTTTTGGACATCAGTTAAGAATGTGGTATTTCAACATCGAGATTCACCGCCGTTTGGATTAGTATTCGAGAACCTGGCTGCACGAAGCGCACATTTTCGAAACATCCCTGATTACGTCTTTGGGGGATCCACATCATTCTCGATACAGATAAAGAAAATTATACACAACAGATAATGTGTTATGTTTAAAATATTTATTACGAAGATTGGTAACACAACGAGATGATGTGTGATACTTACGGGTTTATAATCTCAAAGTAATTTAATTAATTTAATTATATGCATCGATTGGTTGTATTTAGAAATTGTTATAGTGTATTGGAATGTGATTGTGCAGTGTGTATATAAATTGTTACCGATATGTACAAAGCCGATTGGCGTGAATAAGTAAATAAAATAAAATAAAATAAAAATAAACTTACGGACGAATGCCAGAGAAATACTCTTTGCACGAAATACGAAGGATGTATTTCCTTACATTCTTCGTATTAGAGTAAATTCTTCTGAATGTGGCATTTAATAAAACTATACATACTATACACGGATATGCTACCGTCCACATTATAACTTTGTAAAGTAAGTATTGGACTCAAGAAAAACGACCAAATTACTTCTAGAGTATCTCGTCTCCGTCACCGAAGTAATTAACAGTCTCCGTCACCGAAAATAATTCTAGTGTTTACAAATTTTTTCTTTATGCTTTATAGAGATTAGTCATAAAACTGCCCTTATTCATGAGGGCTAGGATGACGTAGCATTGTGCCCCATCCTGCCAGCACTCTCGTCCTATGGTCCGGGGGATTGAATCGATCCCCACTCAATTCGCTCCATTCTCTCTCATACTTCGCCGCGAGTAGCTTTCAAAGGCCCCAATGCGGCTGCACTGTCACGGCAACAAGAATCTAAAGCTCTTCGCCGTCCATCCACTTCCGCCTCACGGTGCGGTGTGCAAGAGGCCCTAAATCGTGCGGGTGGCTCCGTCTGTGGACCTTAAAAATGTACGCTCATCGCTCAGGGCTGCCAATTACCACTAGCAGAACTGATACAAAACTCAAGCATTCTAGAGACTGCTGAAAACACTCGCTGTTGTGAAGTGGGGTTTTCGTGGTTTACTTTGGTCACTTCCAAGGGAATGCCAGAGCTGTTGTTTAAACAACGGGTCACGGACTGCGGGCGTTCAATCATGCCCATCCTGTTCCCACTCTCATCACTAAGGCAGGATGTTGAGGCTGCCGAAAGGCGAATCACTCAAGACTCAGAGAAATACGCTAATTACAGAAATGAGAAGGCATTCCTGCATACGGTGGTATATCGTACAGGTATGTATGTCGCATCCTTTACTTCCGTCGCTTATCTGATCTTTTGTAGATCATTAGGGAAGGGCGGCGAGCACAAAGCCCTACGCTAAGAATAGGGATGGGAATTAGAGGGGAAAGAATGAATTGGGAGCTGCCCGTGGCTCGTTGTAAGCAATCGATTGATGTATTCGGGCCTTCAACTGCTAAGGTCATTACGTCCATCTGTAGTGCTTATATTATGATGCCAGGAGGAGGTGGAGTTTGTCAACGTGTTTGGTGAAATTTGGCGCCGGCCTGCACGTCAGATTCCGGGTGAATTTCACTTTCAGGTAATTCCTCCAGTGAGGCATCGCCCCAGCCGGGATAAACTCTAAACTCACCACTGCTCTCCCAACAAGTGTGGTAGTGTAGTGCATGCAAGTCTAAGGGTGTACGTAAAAAACGAGGATATGACAAGGAAGAGGAAGGAAACACCGCATGCGGTTGATGGTGAGTTTGTTACAGTACATCTTAGGCACACGTCTGGTATTGGTTGGAAAACCTAGCGACGAGACTAGCCGGCCATACGAATTCTCCTTCAGGTTGTAATTGAATTCTACACGTAGCTAGTGTCGGAATGCGACATCGTCGAAACGCGATTCCTAGGACCTCTCAGTCCGAGTCGCTGCAGAGAGCAATAAATGCGGGTTCTGAACTAAACTCAGCCGACACCGTTTTTGAAGGTACTCCTCCAGCATTCCCTTGAGCTGATTACAGCAAATACAGAAATCACCGATCAAAACAGTGTCAAACATTTTCATGAAACGGGAAGTTCGCTAAACTTGGAAGTAAAAAAAAAATAGTTAAGCAAATCAAATATCTAAACCCGTATTATTACAAAATAAGTTGACGTTACGTGGTATTGTAGAATTTTTATTTTATATTCTTAATATATCTTAGTAATTATTAGTTCATTATAAAATCAAAAGTATTACCGGTGTACTTCTTTAGACACATCAAAGGGAGCGAACCATTCCGGAACACGTCAGCTAGTTCTGGATTGAGCCAAGCATAGCTCGCTGCTCGGTCGAATGCCGAATCGTGTGGAGCAGCCAGATTCAATTATATATATGTATAAGTATATATATATCATAGTATATAATATATATATATTATATATATAATATAATTATATATATATTTCCAGTTTGTACGTGAGTGAAAAAATGACTAACAGTTCAAATAAACTGTTCTTATTGGCTGTCGATAGTGAATCCCTCAACTTTCGAGAAAGCATACCTAATTATCAATCATAGATCAACAATTTTCTACAAAACAAATTATATGCAGTGTAAACAGAGAGTGAGTCCAGGGCCACTAGCGCTTTATAGTGGGCCGTAAAACTCTGCTATAGCGGGGTTCTTTATCACTTTCGCTGTTAAAAGGCTTTGCGTTAGTCATCGCCGGAAGCACTTAAGTACTATTCGACAATGTGCTTTTCGTGCAGCGCTTGACAAGTCTGGGGAAACACAACTTCAACACAGGCTGATGGTGTGGTATGTGGTGGAAGTGATGCCGTTGCTGGGCCGTGATGGGTGTGGGGTGTATGAGCCGTAGACGATTGCCGACGGGTTAGCGGAATGGCGGTTTTGTGGTGGGTGTGGTGTTGGGGGCGAAAGAAGCTTGATTAATTGGATGTATTTATGCGTTAGTGATTCTCGGGTGATTCAGATAATTAGTCCATAAGTGTATACATGCCGTTTCCTCGGAGGTGCGGCATTATCTTTCCCTGCTGGATGCGAGATTACGACGCCAACCGTAACGTCGGGCTAGCGGGTTTTTCCCACGATCAGGTATTTCGGGGGCGACGGCTGGGCGGCGGGGAAAGCGAGGCGAACGGGGACTGGGAGGCAGGGGTGGTGGGGCGTGGTGGGAGGCTGTGGGAGAGGCGAGGGGCGGCAAGGGGCGCAGGGGTTTTGGCGGCGGGGCGGGCGGGTGGCCGGATGCGGTGGGGCGGCGGGGGCAGGAGAGGTGAGGGGCTGCTGGGGCGGCAAGGGCATAGGGTTGCCAGTGGGGGCTGCGGGGAAAGGGGAGCGGCGGAGACGTTGAGTGGCGGGGCGGCGGGGTGGCTGCCGCGAGCGTCCCGTTGGCTCACAGGTCACGCGAACCCCGTAAAGGCCCCGGAATTTCTCGCTAACTTATTGTTTTCCATAACGCACGGAGCGACCGGCCGCAGCGGTAACGGGGGTGCGGGGTCGGCGCGGCGATGCGGCTGTTCGTATGCAACGGACGGGGCTAGGCCACCCGTCATTGCCCCACACGCCTCCGCGACGACCCCTCCACCCCCCTGCGTCCCTCCACGTGAGCCGCTGCACTCGCCTACTCCGTCATTGCTTTTGATCACGCCGCTTTCCCCGCTTCCGTACGCAGCTGCATTAACAGCACTGCGAACAACACAATTTCCTTTTCCTTGCAGTTATAAGGTCATTTTAAAGCTACTTACGCGGTTAATGCACATTTCATGTATCACTCCTTTCTCTACTAAAATCAACTAATGGCAATGCGTGACAAACCGAAATTTTTTCATCTCTTAGTAGTATTACTCATTATTTACTCCCTTTTTATAAAAAAGTCCACGACATTACATAAGATCTACAATGAAATGAAGGATGCAAAAAATATACAAACCACAAGAAACAATACTTTTGTAAACGGCTTGTATAATTGAGACATATTTAAAAAATTTAAACCAGCGAAGACGCATGCCAAAAATAATGTATATTTAAGGTTAGCACTCAATTCACATGTTTTCTAACTTAATATTCATTATACATATGATTGCTTATTTTCCGTAATTTATGATTGTCTATCAGTAAAAGGTATGTGGTCCAGATTTTCTATCGCCAAAGATCAACACAACGCAACAAAATCGCTTGAAGTCAATGTGCAAATGAAAGGAATGAGAATGGCACTTTGCTCTCTATAGAGCACTATTGCATAAATTTTACATTTTTGTGAGTTGGTCGGTTCTCCACAGCGCAATGAAAGTGAAGAATAAATTACATCTGTGGCATTAATATTGTAGATGTAGGCCAGACTGGAAATTCAATTTGAACTGGCTCAAGTCTCGCGAGCAGTTCGAACTAAAGGAAGACGAACACTTCGTTCATGTACACTTATGAATTTTGGCATTTAAAGATAGCATAAAAAAGTCACTATTTTTGCTTCTCTAAAAATAATCTCAAATTCAGATATTTTATCGAAGACGAAATATTATTGATCTATTAAAAGCATTCGACAACGCACACATTATAGAGAAATAATGAACAAACTACTACAGATAACCGTTCATTGTTTTAAATTTCAATATGTTATTAAAAGATAGTGTTTATTCTGTAAAATCGGTTACGTACTCTACCTATCATTTAAAACCAAAATAAGGAATACTGATTTCATACAAATATCAATTTCTTACTAAACGAAAATTTCAATGTTGTAATTATAAATATTTTTGAAATTTTCTTCATGTCAGGGGTTTTAATAAAAATCGGTACTATGCCCGACTTATAAATGCAGTTCTTTTATTCGATCAAAAAAATATAAAAAGACAAAAATGCATCCATTTTCCATAAAAAAATTTAAAATGCCACATCATGTAAAGAACGACCCAAATTTAAGAGGTCTTAATGCTCATCAGAACAGCACATCTATATCTTTCTCCTTACTATTCTGCTCAATAAGTTACAACCTGACGGAGTTGTGCATGACATGTCCAATGGATATTTTTCATCTATCGAGACATCCCTATTTTCGAAAAAAGCGTGCATCTCTTCTACACTTGCTCCAATGTTAATCGTGTTTGGAAAGGCACTAATAGACCATTACACTGACGCGTGCGAAGTTGCAGTTCAGAAGAACGTTAAACCTGGATTTTACGACGGAAAATCGAGATCGCATGGTTGAGGTGGTTTTAGTAGTGTATAGAGGAAAAGTAAAATATTGTTATCGCCATAATTAATTTTTACGTGGTAAATGGCTTCCTATTCTAGCCACTTTTTCCGGTCGCGCCTACCCACTTCCCCAATTCAACTTCCGCGTCCTCACTATCATGACACCTCTGCTTTGCTACGCTTTGTCAGGCTTCGCCGGTATTACTACGTCGAAAAAATCATTCTCCGTACGCTCTTCTTCTGTCTTTCCTTCTCTCTTCTTTCCACACCCTATATTATCTTCCTCTCTTTTTCACTTCCCCTTTATTTCCTCTCTTCCCCCATTGACCCAGCCTGGGCACGATCTTAACTTAACCGATAAGTGTGAAAGAGTTGAGCTTGTGAGCGCAAGGATAAACCATTAAGGGGTGAGATTAAGAGGAGAATTGGAAGGAAGGATTGCGCTCATTACGTGGCCCGTTTGTTACGGTACTGCTCCTGCATTCACCTTGTTTTGTTCGGGGAAATCATAGAAAACTACTTATCAAAGCAGCCGGATTTTCGCCCAGACACCAACTGAATTCGACCCAACTCTTTAACTAGTGTCGCAAATCTGTCACCACCGTCGAGTCTGGAACCCTGGAACCTCCCGGTCAGAGGATCTGTAGTGACATCAATTAATGACCTAAGCCACCTTTGTCGGTATACATTTTGAGATTTTTTAAAACTGTCTATCTCTGATTTGGAGATTTATCTTCGCTAAGAATCTTACTGTTTTTTACAGAAAACACAAAAAACATTTTCTTTTAGTTGTGTCACTATCAAAACAAAGCATCCGTTGGGACTACTGTGTTGGTAAGGGTAGAGTCACATGGTAGCGTTGCAAGCTTCCAGAAACACATGGAGAATTTGCTCTAAGGAATTTAATGATAAACAATTTCAGACTATTTTAGATTAAACCGAGATGCAAAGACGTGCACAATCTGTTCAAAAGTGAAATCTGCAGAGAGGGCTGCAAAGCCATAAGGCTCATTTGAACCAAGAAATAACCAACAGTGGTTTTAAAATAGGTATATTTATTTTATAGTGTTTTAGTTATCAAGAGAGCCCGGATTTATAAACAAATGCACTTATTGTTTACTCACGGTCTCTGAAAAAGTATTAATTTTCTTCACCAATTATTCTATATGGAGCTATCCTGTAAAATTTAATTTTGCATATTCTTGTACATTTTTACGTACCTAAAGGTTACTGTATATTTCTGCACTTTCAGCAATTTTTTGGAAGGTATATACGGAGTTCAGGGTGGCACCGGTTCCTTCGGTTCACTGATCCGGTTCACTAGAGGGGAATCGACTCACTGAACTGAATCCTTGTTTATTGTTCGCATGTTGTAATAGTCACCATGTTATCGCAAAAATTATCATTTCTATTTAACACTCACATGCTACTTAAACTATCATTACTACTCAAAGTCAAAATTTAATTACCAAAAAAATAATCTTATCAACTTAACACTTTTTTATATGCTCTAGAATTCGAGTATATTTCACTAACACTTTCTATTGAAACATTTTTATTACTTTGGGGCTATCGCCCCCCAAACTCCCCATTTTAATAATATAAAATCAACCAGACTATTTTTTCAAACAAATGCTATATGTCAAAGATAACAGTATTTTATTAAAAAAATATAAAAAATCAACTCACATAATCGCTGAAATTATAGAATTTGTTGAGTATTAAAAATACTATGGTAGTAAAATTAGTGTAACATATCTGCACTAATTAAATAGAACATCCTTATAACACGAAAAACTTCAATGATTCATCAACGTATCACCAAATCTGCTTGTATCTGAAAAAATACACACTCTTTACTTCTTATGAACTAAAGTTCAGTAAATTAATAAGTCTCCTCTCAAACCAAGAACCCTTTCGTACAGATATTTTCACACAATGACCATTCTGGCCTCTGACTGTACAAATCCACTCAAAACCATCTGTTCTATCCTTTTTCTCAATAAAATTCATTTCATTCTTGCATACATTACATACACGTCGAGACGCAAGGAAACCCACTTTCTGACACCACGGAATCACATTCAAACTTCCCTTTCGGCGCAAATCATAAATAAATTCTGAATTTATACCTTCCTTCTCAGTAGACACACAAAACAATTAAAAAGAAACTTGAAATGGCAATAAAACAAGCAAATCCACGCCACAATTCTTCGCAATTTGACGATTCATAAAATTATGAAGTAAATAATTTTGTGGTCATAGTAACAACTAAATGTGTTATTAGGAGGCTGTTT
>BOPP01000042.1:4548216-4589535 GCA_017312745.1 Gryllus bimaculatus
TTTACCACTACCTCTCAACGATTTTCTCGCTGCGATTGCCTGAATGAATGATGTCGCAAACATTCGTGCCTAAAATGCTAATACGTCATCATTTGACCCATTAAAAGTCCTTTTAAGAACGATATCGTCTGACAGAAAACTTCTATTATAATGTTGGTATACAAAAAATGTTTTATACGAACATACAATGTGTAAAATAACCCACAATTCTATTAAATATGATCATCGGTTTTTCTGCTTTCCTAGTATGAATAGCCAAATGTATGTAGACGAACATCATAAACCATTCGAAATTTGAGATGCAGATAAAACGACGAACGACGGGTATGAAAGTGGTGTTCCAAGGGCGGTCTGAAGGTTGTTCTGAGGGCGGTCAGGCACGCGCGGTAGACGGCTACATATGAATAAATGTATTAAGCGTGAATAATTGAGGCTTTGTGAATACAAAGGGCGAACTCAACATCGGGTGATTTTTTTTTTCTTTTCATTTCGCCATCAGATTCTACATCTTTCACAGAATCTACAAGTATATTTTCATTGTTGGTATCGCCCCTCTTTTACTCTCAAAATGCGTAGAGAATGATACCACGTTAGCTGGAAACTTGCATAGGAAGGCGAACGAAAAGCTAACTCAACACCCCATTCCCTCCGCACCCCACGAGTACGCTGACCGCTCCGCTGGATGAATCGATCCTTCGTTTAGTTTGTATTGAACTTTAATATTCTTAACATATAATTGTTTGTACTAAATATTATAAATAAAATGTTATTTTTTAAATGAAGTTCGAACAAGTTGCTCAGATTATTTTTTTTATAATTGACAAAGAAATGAGGAAAAATTGACAGATTGTGGATATGAATAGACTCCAGCAAAGCCAGGCATTTCAGTAAGTGAAATAATATACAACCTGGAAGTACTACGGAATGGCACAGGCTTTCTCGTATATTTTTCTATTTTCTTTGGTCTGGACTATTCGGACTTGCCATCTGCTTGTACCAGCTGCCACTTATCATCGTCCATAGGACATTGTTTTGATATTGTCTTCATTTTTTTTTTAAATGGTAGAACCGAAATATTACTTTAAGAATATTAAACAAGAATAAAATCTCAACATAAATGGCAATTTTCATAGTAAAATTTGGAGCCGTTTTTAAGAAAATGGTGTTTAAGGTTCCTGCAAGTGCGAAATTAGAACCTCTTTTTAGCAGAAAACTTTTGAGTTTTCGAAAAACTTCATTGGAAAGCATTTAAAGCACTTCCACTCACAAATGCAATAATGTACACAAATAGTTCGAAATGTGCATATTACGGCGTAAGGGTTATTAAAAAAATCATTTCTCTAATTTTTGAAAAAATAAAAGGATAACCCAAAATGTAGGTAGTTGTAAGCTGACGCTGGAAAAAATTTCAACTTTTGAAATTTTCGGAAATTGAGAGTTACAGTGAAAATCGTACTTATGTCACCTTTATAAGTGAACTTTACTATTCTTACAAAAAAATTAAAGAAAACAATAAGGGGCTATTTTTCAGAAAATTTTGAAAATCTCATGTAAAGAGACCCCAAATTTTAAAAAAATGTTGAAAATCGCAGCGCTTCGAGTCAATCAAGTCGATTGGGGTATACATTTGGAATTTGGAAAAAATCCTACTTATGGTTAGACGCTAGTGTTCACATAGATACATACAGAACAGACTCACGGACGGACGTTGTACCGTCAATCAATTTTTTTGGTATCAAAGACCCACAAAACATGTATTATGGCTGCACTACGTTTTAGAGGATTTTTTTCTAAATGTAGCAATGAGATTTTTTGCGCTGAAAAATTGCGTTTTTTTTCGCGCAGCATTACACAACGTTGTCTCTACTGCGTAAGTGGTAGCTAGAATGTAAAAATTAAACAACAAATGAGAAAACTAAAATATCTGAAATATATTTTTTGTTGAGGTCACCCGTTACAGAAAATGTTTCAAACGCGATTATCTGAAAACCACTTGTTCACTCTTTGCATCCGGAAAGCATCAAATGAACAAATACAAAAATGTCTAAACCAGTTATATTAAAGGACAATAATTGTGCTACACAATGTGTCTACAGAGTGTGGCTAAGGCCCAACTCCCTATTGCAAAGTTTCAAGGGGAAAGATGCGAGCGCCGAGGCGGACGCACAGACTATCTCGAGCACCACGAAGGATCAAGACGACATGGGCGAATAGGCTACCTCGGAGGTGAGACTTCAGAGGAGACGGAGCGTCTAAAGCCGCAGTGTACCCAACCGAGCACAGTGCCCCACGCACATTCTAGGCACCGATATAAGATCAAGCAAGATCGGGGGGCGGGCAAAATGGATAAAGTTATTCCGACCAAACATAAAGGGAATCGTAGCATATTCTCTTCTTCTTAGGGCTTTTTCCAGCCGGCAGCCGATTATCCTCTCTGTCCACATTTAACCACACTGATATTTAACCATATACTAGATATTAACACACTGTGCGGACACCTCTGTTCTGTCGTCAGCAGAACGCGACACCCTCCGCGACAATACATAGACAAGGAACGAACAACCATTCCGAAGGCGGGACTCGAACTCGCGACACTTCCAGACCGAGGCGTTGAGTCGACACACGCTCTATCCATCTTCGCCATCCAGGTCAGCCCTAAAATATTCTACTAAAATTAAAAAAAATAGGTTTTAATGTTTAATAAGGAAAAAAATTATTTTAAGCTCTAAAATCATTAACAACATTACACATATTATCGATGGTCTTAAAGTTAAGATGCACGTACTTTTAGCACGGAAACGAAATATAGGTTTTCAGATAAACTTTTAAAATTAATATGTACATAAACGGTTAATTTACCACAAAATAACTCTTCTTAGGGTGTTCTACAAATGGACTATAACATCAATTTTGATAAGGGCTGTTTCGCAATATCGGTTGTCTTCAGTGAATATGAGGATATTTCATGTGAAATATTCTGTGCCATTAGTATAAATAATTAGAAAGAACGACTTTTTCTCTTTACATTTAAAGAAAACGGTAAAATCTGGACACGTAATATTGAATAAATATTGCTTATTATAATTAAGAATAAAAAATTCATTTTTATCACACGAAACCAACCAAATTATATGGGAAACGTAATGTCATCATGTCATCACATTCATCGATCGAGCACAATGTCCCCAATTTTCAAAATACGCCAGTGTACTAACTAATCAGAAAACGTGGTCAATGTCTACGTAACTAGCAATCAGGTTTTATACAAAAACTAATTAACTTTTTCGATATATCGCAGGGACATTATTGGTATTGTGACCATTAACATATGCCCTTTCGCTCAATCAGCCTAGTTCAGATACAAGCGACATTCAAAGCATTGAATACAAGCGACACCATGCTCCACACAACGAAGTATTTTCACAGCACAAGTCGATTACTCCCAGTCTTCCACTTCCTCAGCTAAAATTACTGCGTAATCACATTAGGTGATGGCAACAAACTCGCCTCTCCCGATGGATTCTCAAAAGAATTACGCGCCAACTTCCCCGACTGGAGGGTTGCACTTTATTAAAAAAATAAACTCCTAAGCTGATTCGGTTGTATCCAATTATAAAGTTTCGCATAACTTTCAGGACTGTCATCAATCATTTGCGCCTGAGTCCGCAGCCCTTCTCGTTCTCTCGTATCTCTAATTTTGACAGTCTGCCACCCACCCACCGTACCGCAACCATCGATTTTTAGACATCCCTTATCTTTCTTATATAGATACCCATTTTGTGATACTCGTATATGATGATAATTTGACTTATGGAAAAATAATTCTTGGTTTTTAATTTCGGAACGAAAACTTACAACCCAAGTGTGAGGGAGCTGGGTTATGAATATGTGAATAATTACATGTTACAACAATTAGTGTACAATGCCTCTCTTGTAATCGATGGTGGAAACACAGGCGTCAGATATTTCAATATTAATTCTAGGAAGGGGTGCGACATTTACAGAATTATTTTCAAAGAAAATCTCTAAATGTCCCTTTAACTAAAAGACTTCATTTGCGGTTATTGTTTGTCCAACCCAGAAATAGTTTTGTATATAACTAGCTTCAATAAAATTGTTAGAAGTGATTTTTTTTTTAAACTTTTTTAAAAAGTATTTTATTTGTTGTTCTTGATCAGTACTATGCGTGGTTTGTGTTGGAACACAATTAGGAGATTTTCTTCTGCCGAATTTTTGCTGCTGCACGGGACTAGTAGATTTTACATACAACAAATATACAACAAATTCGCTCAATAGTAAAATAAGATTTGTCAAAATAACAATCAATATTACTCAATTGTAATATCATTAAACAACAATTCTCAATTACAACATCCTAGAAAGAATTCCAGAGTCTGTTAAATCATAATAATAATAATTATTATATTAATTGATGATTATATTTATATTATTATAATATAATTATATTATATTATTAATTTATTGTTTATTATTATTATTATTATTACTATTATTATTATTATTATTATTATTATTATTATTTTAGACCGTTCAATCCCTTGCTGACAAGGCCTTCCAAAGTTTCAAGCATAGCTGCAGAGCATGCAATTAATCAGCTACTTCTTATACTAGGGGTTGGTAACATTTCATTAATCCCTCGAACACAGTTTACACAAACGACTACACATATATACGATTTACATTTTTACAGAGTACTTTTCCTGTCATTTGCGCACTCATTACCCCCAACATTTTCTTAGCAGCATAAGAAAATACCAGTAAAATGCCCTCCAGCCCCCAAACATAACCTTGTACATTTTTTTTCGTAGGTAAATGTAAAATTTGAAGTAGTGCTCGTGTCGCGCTTGTAACCAACTGCATAACTAGGTAACTTGAAAGGAACTGATCAGATAACATGTTTGGCCGAAAGTACGCGTGAGAATTTTTTTCTGTTTTTCTTCAAATTGCGAGACCATTTAGGACAAAGAATATCCGCTCTTCGACTCAACATGAATGAGTTCCTTTAAGCTGAGTTGCGTTTAATTCCGCAATTACTATACTCTTGTTAGAGCGATTAGCAGCAATCGATGCCTCCGCTATCCGACCGGCCAATCGATTTACGACTGCACCGCAATCCACTGCAACGCAGCGCGCTTCGCGGAGGGGATCGAAACTAACGAGTGTTCGCCGCACCGCCGCCCACAGTATTAATTACGACAATTAAGCGGCCGTTTAACGCGCGAGCGCGCGGGTAGGCCACTTGAGCTGGCTGTTCGTCTGGCCAAGGCTGGCAAGCGCGGGTGGAGGGCGGCAAACGGGCTGCCGGGACAGGGAGTGGCGACGAAAGGCGATGGAAGAGATGAACGTGAGGACAGTGATGAGCTTTGGCTGCGAAGAAAGTGGAATGTGTGATGAGAGCGGTGAAGAAGAGGTGGTGTGCATGGTCGAATCGACGACGAACGAAGTCGATGCTGTTAGAAGGCGGGGCAGGTGGTGGGTTGATTGATTAGTGATTCTCGGCGCCTCATCTGCTAAGATCATAAGTCATGTAAGACATCCGACGTCGACCTAGACTTCGACTCGCGGGAGTTTCCCAACTACTCATCTCCAACCAGTCCACGTATCGCCAGTCCCTCCAGTCCACCAGCCTACGCATTTCCCAAGAATCCAGCAGGAACACGCTCTAAGCTCCTGACTGGTCGTCCAATATGTGTGAGTGACAGTCTAATGCACGTAAGTGTAAGTGTGTTTATGTAAGATAAAAGGATAGAACAAGAGAAAAAGGAAAGACAGCGCGCGGTCCGTGGTCCGTTTGTGAGGATAGTACTCCTGCATTCCCATGGTGTTGACCGAAGAGACCACGGAAAACTACCGATCAGAGAAGCAGGCCGCTAGAATTCCAGACAGCGGCAGAATTCAACCTAGCTGTCTGGTCTAAGGTCGAAAACTATCACTCGAACCGTTGGACCTGCTTTTCAAAGGGAATGCAGTGACATAAACAGACGCTCTAAGTTACCTAAGATATAACAGGTGGTGGATATGGTATGCGATGACTGCGCAGTTGCGAAGACGGTGTTGGCGAAGATGGGGGAGTAGGCAGGTGTGGTGAAACTGCGGAGAATGCGGCGGCAAACGGAAGATTGGCAATGGGAAATTGGCGAGGCGGAGGCGAGGGCGGAGCGAGGCGGAGGCCGGGGCGAGGCGAGGGCGGAGGCCAGGGCGAGGCCAGGCGGAGGCGAGGGCGGAGGCGAGGGGAGGCGAGGGCGGAGGCGAGGGCGGCAGGCGGAGGCGAGGGCGGAGGCGAGCAGGCGAGGGCGAGGGCGGAGGCGAGGGCGGAGGCGAGGGCCGGGGCCGAGGGCGGAGGCGAGGGCGGAGGCGAGGGCGGAGGCGAGCGGCGGAGGCGGAGGGGCGGAGGCGAGGGCGGGAGGCGAGGGCGGAGGCCGAGGGCGGAAGGCGAGGTGGGAGGCGAGGGCGGAGGCGAGGCGAGGCGAGGCGGCGGAGGCGAGGGCGGAGGCGAGGGCGGAGGCGAAGGGGCGGAGAGGCGAGGGCGAGGCGAGGCGGGGCGAGGCGGGAGGCGAGGCGGAGCGAGCGGCGGAGCGAGGGCGGAGGAGCGCGGAAGGGCGGAGGCGAGGGCGAGGCGAGGCGGAGCGCGAGGGCGGAGGCGAAGGGCGAGAGGCGGAGGCGGAGGCGAGGGCGGAAGGCGAGGCGCGGAGGCCGAGGCAGCGGAGGCGACGGGCGGCGCGAGGCGCGGAGGCGAGAGGCGGAGTTGCGAGGGCGGCAGGCGAGGCGAGGGCGGAGCGAGGGCGGAGGCTGAAGCGAGGCGAGAGCGGAGGCCGAGGGCGGAGGCGAGGGCGAGGCCGAGGGGGAGAGCGAGGGCGGGGCGAGGGGAGCGAGGGGGAGGCGCAGGGCGGCAATGGGAATGACTATGACATGACATGGGAATGACATTAATGCATTGGGGATGGCAAGAGGGAGGATTATGAGCTGCTACTTGATTAGGCAATACCACTGCGAGACCAATTGCGAGTCAAAATTTAATGAAGTAATGACAGTCGATGCCAGAGAGAAGATATTGAAGGTAGAATGTGATTGAAATCCACGATTTCGAATGTAAGGGCGTCCGCTTGAATTTCTGAAGATGTTTGATCTTCCTTGGGACACAGTTACTTCCTTGGGACAACGGAAATGGAATGTTACACGGTTTTATCGAATGAAATAAAGATCAAAGGTGTCGTCTAAAGAAATATTACTGAACTGAATGGAAAGAAAAGAAAAAGTAAGAATTTTTCTGAGGAAAATTCCAACTTTCCGTCTCACGATTACATAACTTTCTCTTCATACGAATAACTTAGTACGGCGAGAAAGTACAAAGAAGGAAAATATACTAACTTGCATAATTATAACTACCATATGGACTGTAATGAAAACACTGTTGAATTTCACTGCTGATAGTAGCAAGTGTGATTTTAGCCAAGAAATAAACATGAAAACAAAAGGAAATGTTAATAAGTATATTAGATAAGTGATTCTGAGTCATGTCACTGAGTTCTCCTCATATGAATTTAGTAAGCTAAGAACTCCATGAAATGTGAGTAAAATGGAATAGAAAGCGACAACTTTTTTAGAGGGCGAGCTTTCGTTCATCCATCGCTGTCACGCTGCTTGATTGAAATCGTTTGACGTTTAAGCGTCACGCGCTTAGACTGCAGTGTCAACCACGCCAGAAACACATGATGAAATACCCTTGCCTTCTGCGGAAGTCGAATCAACGCCCTCCGAATTTTCTGTGTAACATAAAATACAGGTGTGTGTAAGACCTATGGTGAGAAGTGCAATATTAAACGCTTCTTCTACCGACTATGCTGCGTTGACCTAAGCTACATACACATGTAGTCTTCATTTAAATTAACAGTGAGAGTAATGACGAAATCTTCTCTGTTGTACTGTGAAATCCCATACCATTACACTAATTTTCCTGATTTTATACATCAGCGAAAACATTTGAAAAGGCATATTTCAAAGACGAAAGTTGCGCGTGCTTCTATGTTGAGAGGGTTGCTTACGAAGACTCGTTTAACTTTTCCGCGATTAATGCGACGGACAGAGTGGCGAGGTTTTCATGGATTGGGTTCCCTCAGTCTCACTCTGCAAGAGTTTTTCGCCACAGGTAGAGGGAGTTATAACCTAATTGTGTGTGTGTGAAGAAAATGATACCTTCCAGTACGAATTGGGAATACAACACTTAACTCCAACGAAATTGATCGAAAACATTTTAAGATATAGCATTCGCTCTTTGGCACACAATCATCAAAATTCCATTAACGAGTTTTGATCTTCGGTGGTGAAGTGGTTAGTATAACGGACTGTAAACCCTTGTTTCTTGGTTCAAATGAAGATAATTTTTGAGGGAGAAAACATCCTCCGTGTGTCTTATTTTTTTCGGGAGGGGGGGGGGGAGCCAGCTGAACCATGTTATAGATTTATTACTTGTAAAAGATTAAGCATGGAAAAAGCCAATGGCCTAAATTCTAATCGTCTAGAGATATCTTTTTTTTCTTTTTCATGGATAAAATACGGTAGCAAAATTTCTGTCAGGCGGAAGAGCAGGTCTAATGTTCCTCCTCACGTTAAATAAAGCATTATTGAATTAAATTTTTAGAGTGACATTTTAGTATGAATGTCGCCTCATGCGATAATCAAATGAATGGCAACTTTAATGGTTATAACAATTTATTGAGTAAACTGTGTTCGGTAAAATATCCATACGTGGAATATATTTATAATTTATATATAATGATAAATATGAACTTATTATCATAAATTCTCGAGAAAGAGAATTGAGCATTGAATTATGAATCTTAATCAAAGTAACACGTATAGAAACATTTGCTGACTACATGAGACTGAATTTGTTTATCGAAAAGAACACTTAACTCTCCCGGAATGAGCCAGTACAGACTTCCGAATTAAACTGGCACACATTGATAAAATAATCCTTAAGTTGGGGGGTTAGAGAAAATACTATTGTATATTATTACATAATACGTGCGTTAATTATTACAGTAATAATTAATATTAAGACAAATCTTTTTTCATAAACTTCTGTTTATCGTTCTTCTTTTTACTTTCTCGAACGTAATGTTCTACGATTTGTAATGAGTTTTACGAGTAATGACTGAAATATGTTAATATATGTTAATATGTTAAAATTGCAGGATTATTTTTTAAGTAAGAGTTACACAGTGCGAGAAAGTACGTGCTCCTGTCACGCCATTCGTTTTATTTCCTTTTTCCTCTTTCTTATATTCCTCCTTTTTCCTCTCCTTCCTCCTATTTTTTCTCTCCGGTGATCTATCATTGCCTAATGTCACTGCAACATAGCGTGGAATAAAAATGAAAAGTAGGGTGCCTAATATAAAAATTCATAGACGATAGTGGTGTTTGAGTTTGATGTTCGGCAAAGTGTGTTAACCAACTCAATAAATTCATCATAATATTCTACAAAATATATTTTCTCTACGACCAGTTAATATTATACATATTCCTGCTGTATATTTAATCGACGAATAACATCGATCTGTCTTCCAATCAGATGCCTTGACTTTTCGGAATCCACGAGCAAAATTGCTTTCCCACTCCTTTTGAATCACAGTAGACAAGTCTGATTTCGCGGTTTCATGTACGTAACCTAGACGCTGTTGGACTTATTTCTCGTTACATTTCGCATTGATCATTCAGCAGAAAATGAATCTTGAAGCCAGTGACTGTGACAATGAAACTTGTATTCCATCTGACATTTAAGAAACAGCGAAACCGTCAAATCAACGATTATTGCCAGAAAAATCAAGAAAGTATTTTGAAAATAATATGCAACATTTATTGAATGCTAAATACTTTTAGCGATAACGTTCTCTTGGCTTATTTTACAAAACTTTCTCAACAGCATTTCACTATTAATTTTATCAGAAAATAAATTCAGACTTATTATTTATCTTAAATCACAACACTGTTTGATGCAAGATAATCCTTATACTTTAGTTTCAAATAAAACAAAATCTGTTCAATATCTAGTTTGAATATTTCAAGGTCGTAGAGAAAATATACTCTTCTATTCGTGCTTCTATTCACTCGTAGAAATTACGACACTTGCCCCTACATGTGTCCTAAACATCAAAACATAAATAATAACTATCTTTATAAGCGCACTGAAGAGTATACTATTGTTCTCTTACTAAAATAGAACAAAATCGAGATCTACTAAGCTCACAATTTACGTATCTGTTACGTACGTATTTTCAGGTCTAGAGAGTGCGGACAGCGTCCGGTCCCACCACATCCACACAATCTAGTACAGAATGGTCTAGCGAGACCCGGCGCAGAAGTCGAGACGAAGACTGCGGCGGCTGAAGTCTAGGAAAGAGGGGCCCCGGCGGTAGCCGCGAGACGAGACGAAGGCCGGAAGAGGGTCGGAAAGCGAGCAGGAATCCTCCCTGGGAGTAATTATGCAAAGGCGCGGTCGGGGGGGGGGGGACAAAACCAACCGGATTATGATCGTGCTTTCTAGCGCCCTCTGGCTTTCCATCCAATTAATGCGATTTAAGGAGCAGAGCCGCTCGAGGCTTCTGGGAGTTCGCCGAGCGACTTCGTGCCGCCTCCTTAGTGCTAAAATTACGCAAAACGACTCCGCTCGCTGTAAATAGGGTTATTAGAGTAATTCGTGATGTGAGCCCAACGCGAGTTGGAAAAGTCGCGTCGCGTTCCATTGCGCGGTAGTTTTCGCTCTAGAAGCAGGGAATGGAAATGTTGCGGAGACATTCAGACACGGTGATATTGAGAGGAATACTTTTAAACAAAAACAACTGTATTTTTTTATTTATCGAATGTTTCACGTAGTTTTTGCGAATTTGTGAAACAATACAGCGTACGTATTTAAGATACAAGTTTTTTTATTTTCGTGACCAATATTTGCGAATGTTGGATATAAACGATATCTCTTTTATATGAAAAATGCAAATAGTACAAGTAAATACTAAAGAAATATATTTATATAAAACAATAAAAATTCAATAATTATTAATTTTTTTTTACATATAAACAAGAAACATTTTGCTTTAATTATAATTAAAGCAAAAAAATTATCGTTTATATCAAACAAATGTAGTAAAATAGAATGTGATTTTTAGCTGTCTTAAGTACTTCCAAAGCTCTCGACATCGAAAATAATTCTATGTGGAAGTCAGGTTTAATAGTTCCCTGCTACTTTTCTTGACATCCATGCATAAGATATTCGATATGCATAAGCATGAAGGTCTACATAAGGTAACACACTTGTTATACACATCCTTATTATCTTCTCTTACAATCATCTGAGCGATTGCTTTTTAATTTCTCACCTAACTACACAAAATGAGAAAGTATTGTAATCGTTCGTCTGAAATTAGATTTTCTCGACAGATTTTCTCGATTGTCAAACCTTGCTAATGAAAAAGTGAATAAATCATGTTCTAAAAAGGGGCCCAGAAATGTAGTCCCCCCCCCCCCGATTGTTGGCGAACGCCAATACTACTGGGAGATGGGGTTCCAAATATTTATCGTATGATATGTCATTTACACTCGCAAAAACCCTCATTTTTCTATTATAGCTACACATTCGTTTCAATACATCTTTTGAACACCTTTGTATTAAAACATAAAAAGCTTTTTTTTTTGTTTCCGTGACAACAGGTGTAAAATGGACTTTGAGTTTGGAATGGGAATAAAACTAAAATTCACTTAATTACTATCAATACGATAAAAAGTATGCTGATAATTGCAAGCGTAAATTTTTTGTCAGTTCTCTTAAATGCAGCAGAAAACCAATCATGTTCACTGGTGTCCTCTATTGGACTTTCTTTTCATTTTCAAAAAGAGCCTTGACGATTACATTCACAGCGTCATATGTAAACTTTAACTACAAATCATGAAGTGTCTGGTGTGAACTTTGTTTCCTTTGGTACCTTTAGTGGTCGAATTTCGTAATGACGGGTAGAATGGATCTTTGTATTCCATCAAGCTTCTCTCCGAATTTTCTCTCCCCATTACTACGATAATTTTTTTTATGCGTTTATCTCTTTACGTCCTAGGCACAGGGGCCAACGTTTCGCCCGTCATGCTGTGACCTTCGTCAGAGCGAAATGCGGAACGACGCATGCTGATGAAGGTCGCAGCATGACTGGCAAAACCCTAGTGCCTGTACCTAACATACGACGTCTCTCGGACAGCCAAGTAGATTACTGGCACAGGCCACGGAAGTCAACGCTTTCGAATGCTCTTTGCTTCATCACAACTACGATATCAAGTTGTTCTCATAACGCACGGCCATTAATAGAACCCTCAATAAAACTCAGTAAATGCGCCCAATAAACAAGGCACACTCAAAAACATCGCACAGTTTAACTCGCAAGTGCATACTGTGAATATGGCGCGTTTTGCATGATCGGAAACCGTTGTATAGCCGAGTTTCTCCGATACTTTGTTGGGGAAAACCCCGCTAGCCGACAGGTAGGTCGCCGCCAGAGATCACCAATCAGCGAGGGAAGATCACCGCCACCGTTCGAGGGGCGAAAACATGCAGTACCCTCATGGAACTAATGGCCTTAGCAGTTGACGCGTTCGTAATCACCAATTAATCAACCAAACAAAGATGCTCCGATCGCAGCGATAAATAATCGCCCCGCACAGGCCGGTTCAGCAACCACGAGCGGGCAGTGAGCTCTTCATTACATGATTTCTTTGTGATCGATTAGTGATTTCTTTGTTACCTTCTTGTTGCTCTTGACTTCATCTCAACTGTTTTGTAAGGAATATTTTTTAAGTATTATATTATAGGTTGATTCATTATCCAACTCATGTCTACAATATTTAAAACGCAATATTTTACTACTTTGCTTAGTCATCACCAAAGTTTTCAATGACCGGACGCCTCACCATTTAATACGACTCCGAAGCTACAACTCAAATACCATTGATTACAATTGAACACACATTTGACAAGGAAAACTCATATAATTAAAACAAGATAAGCACAACTAAAAGAAACAAAACTGGTATGGCTCCTCAACCGAATGTCTCGGCTACAAGAACGTTCTACTATATAAAACTGTCTTAAAACCTACTTCGAAATACGTATAGAAAGAGGCTATGCCAGGGAAACAGAAATTCTTATAAGATATGGATATCAAAACCAAAAGAAAGATATCGGAGCACGGTTCTGACCAAACAATTTATAAAGACCTGAGCATCTCAACTATTGCGGAAGTCAATACAAAAGAAGACAGGAGTATCTGAAAATATTAAGTAAGAATCAAAACCATCTATCAATCAATCAACTTGACAATAGTGAACTTATGAACAGACTGAAAAGCGAACACATCTTCGAATTTCCAATTCCCTATTGTACTCACTAACTGAAGTAAATTTGTAATCACCAAGTCTATGAAAATGTTATTGTTTTATTTCGAAATCATTTAATGATTTTCCCACAATAATAGAAAAGTTTCGAAGTAAAACTAAGTCTTGCTGTGAAGTTAAAGAAAACTTCTTCCTGACTTCTCATTCTGTCAGTCAGTTTTATTGTAACTGGGGCCCAAATTCTAGAATTCGGTTCTAGAACGCTGAAAATTGGAAGTGATGAAAAAGTTCTACTCTGAAAATAGATGTGGAAGTTGTATTATTGGAACTTATACGCAAGCCATTTTTGTCAACCATTCTCCAAGCAGGTAAGTAAGCAATAATTTCTTTACGCTTCAGCAATACGTAGTAATTGTCAGAATACTATGAATACTCAGGCACGAAAGAAGATAGTACATAATTCTCTTTGCCTCGACGTTTCCTCAGACAAAAGGTATCAATAAAAATACTTGATGTAAAATAAAATTAATTTGATATGAAAATCACTTTTCAGAATTACAGTGCCTAATTACTAAATAATAGCTCGTATTATGACTTTCTGAACACCCATTTTAGGCGCCTACAATTATAGGTTTTAGACCCTAAAACTCTGTAGTCCAATCTCCATTCGTGTTTGTTCCTTTGGCCACGTCGCACGCCACCGTCTCCTCTTCCGCTTCCGGCGCAGCGTCGTGGCGCCTCCGACACGGGGCGTCCATTAGGCGCCGCCTCTCCGCGGCTGTTGACCTCCCCGCGGACGGGCCGGCCATCCGCGCCGCCACGCCCCGCGCCGCTCCGCCCCGCCACGCGCCGCTCCGCTCCGCCCCGCCCCGCGCCGCTCCGCCCCGCCCCGCGAAGGTGTCGCGAGCTTCCGAACGATCCTATTTCTCTGAGAAAGTCCCCATCTTCTTCCGGTCATTTGTATTGTACGTTTTTTCTCCATCTACTCCTTCGTCATCATCTACTCCTTCTTCGCCCTATCCTCCTTCCTCGCTATCTCCTCCTTATCAGAACTTTCCTCGTCATCTCTTCATCTCCTCCTTCCCCATCTCCTTCCCCGTCTCCTCCTTCCCCGTCTCCTCCTTCCCCGTCTCCCCCTTCCCCATCTCCTCCTCCAAAGGCGATAGCGTTATTCTATTTCCCTAAGTAAGAAAAGTTTGACTTTTCTCTTCAGCTTTGCGTTTTCGTTTTTCATCTATTTTACCTTCTTACGTACTTTTTTGAGGCCCAATGTCTTCATGTGCTTTTCTTAAAAAATATTAATTCCATGTTTTCCTTTTTATTTTTTCTCTCCTCTTTCTCCTCCTTCATCTCCTCGTCAGTTTTTCCTTCTCCTTCTTGCGTCTCTTCTTCTTTAACTGTTTTATCACAGTTTTCTCACTAAGAATGTGGAATCCATTTTTCCCCTATTCTTTTTGTTTCCCCTTTTCGTTGTATTTCTTTTTTCTCTTCTATCGTATCATTCCTTCCCCACACTCTTCTTTTTGTTCTTCGATGCACATACGTTCTCATCGTTGAAGTCTGACCTAATAATTTGGGCTACGTATGACGATTCTTAATTGCTCCAAACAGCCCATTTCATCGGCAATTGAAAAAGAGAAAACAACTGATTTATTATATAAAATATGTTTAGAATCCAAAATCTTCATTTTGAGAAGATCAGTTATTTATGTCAGCAATATAAACGATTTTTTTTTCCAATTTTTATTTCATTTATCATTTTCGAGGTTGGTAGTTTCCGATCAACAGAAACTCACTTATTCTTTTTTCTCCCACAACAATCTTATCAAATTATTGCTTTCGGGCACTGTCACTTTTTTTTATTTCCTTGAATAATTTCTCCAAAGGACAACAACGTTTTCATCGCCTTTAAAAAACAAACGAAACTATTTTAAAAGTTGATTTCAGTATCAAACTCGGGACAAATCAATCGCACCCCACTTTACATACAAACAGGAAATCATTAAACGACGCATTTGGATGCGGGATCATCTACAAAGCCTCGAGGACCGACACACGCGCACTCACCTCGAAACTTCCAGTGGAAGTGGTGAAGGCACCGGAAGCAGAGGTGGGGAGGGGGGCGTGGCGGGGAAGTGCAAGAAGACGCCACAAAGACGCGCGCCTCGAGGAAATTGCGGTTTAATTCGGTCGGGATTGAATTAGCGTCTCTCTCCCGCAGTCGCCTTCGCGCTCGCTCCCTTGCGCTGCGCGGAAGAAACAGGCGGCGGGGCCGGGGGAGGGGCGCAGGGGCGGGGGAGGGTGGTGCGTCAAGGAATGCGGTGGCAGTGGCGATGGAATGAAGGTGGAACATCAGCGGTTAGGGTAGTGGGTATCGGTATCGGTAGGGGTGGTAGCGACAGGGGTGATGGTACGCGGTGATGGCTGGCGTTGACTGGTGCGTTGAGCTGGCTGCGTTGATGGCTGCGGTTATTGGCTGGCGATGAGGCTGGGTTGATGGCTGCGGTTGATGCTGGTTGATGGCTGCGTTGATGGCGCGTTGATGGCTGCGTTGATGGCTGCGTTGTATGGCTGCTTGTCGGCTGTTGATGGAACGGTGAGGTGCGTTGATGGCTGCGTTGATGGGTAGCGGTGGATGGTTGCGGTGTCCTTGGAATGGTTTTTTGGGGCGGTTTTTTGGAAAAAAAAAAAAAATTGGTAAAGCGGGGGGGGGGTGGGGGTGGGGGGGGAAATGGGTTTTTTTTTGCGCCGGGTGGGGGGGGGGGATTGGGGGGTTTTTTGCGGTGATGGTTGCGGTGATCGGTAGCGGTGGATGGTAGCGGTGATGGTAAGCGGTGATGGTAGCATTGAGCTCTGATGATAGCGGTAGAGTGGTCGTGAGCGGTGAAAGCGAGATGGAGGAAGAGGTAGCGGTTGTAGTAGCAGGGATGGGTGGCAGGGCTGTGGCTTGGTCGCAGGCGCGGGGCAGGTGGTAACGGAGTGGCAGCGGTGACGAAGGCGGTGGTGGTGGTGGAAGCGTGGACGAGGAAAGGGCACGATCGCAAGGGTGATTACGGTGGTGGCGACAGGGACTATGGTTGGTGGTGGTGGTAGTGGTGGCAGCAGGGACGGGGCAGGGCGGGAGCGCGGTCGCAGAGGCCTTGGAGATGGAGTCAAGGAGTGCAGTGACGGTGATGTTGTATCCGTGGCTATGGCGGTGGGTCTTTGCCGGGGTTGGACGAGGAGGGGCTGTGGCGGTGGCGATAGCGGTGGCGGTGGCAGTGGCGGAAACGAGAGCGGGGTGGTGGGTGCTTGCGGGGGCAGCGGCGGCGGCGACGGCGGCGGTGACGAAGAGACCGAGAAGCGCCATGCCGCTAAACCTCATTAATCTAAATTAAACGTGTATCCAGGACCACTAATTACAACTAACTGCTATCCGATTAGCACTAAATAAGCCCGTCGGGGCCCGAGCTGAGAAGAATGACTTTTGCCGCGACGTCGCGCCCGAGACGGTTGGTAGCTCCGCCCGCCGCGTCCTTTCGTTGCCGCGCCCCCTACAGTCTACTCACTCAAGCACCGCAATTCATCCATGTCTTTGCTTTGTGGTTTCTTTCAAGGCCCGCTGATGGTGGAAGAATGATTTCCTGCCTGCTTCAGGTGGAATATGATTCCATTGAACTAAGAAGGTTGTCATTGATTAAAATGTAAAATAGTTTTATTATTATTTTTTAACGCCAGCGGAAAATGAAAGAAAACAATGCATACGAGAAGTGGCAATGATTTCGTTAGGTACCCAGCAACGCGAGCAAAATAAAGTAGTGGTGCTACAACAGCACAAACTCTCTCGCATTATTTGTAACATGTCCGTAATATCATAATTATAGACTGGGGAGGATTTGCACATAGGCACAGGAGGGACGTGCCTGCGACGAGAAAATTTACGGAGGTTAAAATTGTGGACTAAATTTTGATATATTTATTTCTAGAATTTTTAACATGAATAAATTATTCGGGATTCGAGACGGGTCAGATCGATCAGGAAATATTCATTTTGATGAAAATGTTTCAAACAGTTAAGTTTTTTTTTAGAGGTGTTCACAATCGGAGAGACACACAGTAGGACGGTCAAACGTTTGGAAAAATAACAACTCTTTAGATATCAGGGGACCCCAAATGCGTATTTCCGTTTAAACCTTGAAATCGATTTTCCGCATCATTAAATAATTTTCTCTAGATTACATATATTACTCTGGATATATACACGTATGCGAGAAAGAAAAAACAATGAAAGAGTTATGATTTTGAAAATGCAAATATTTCATTGATTTCTTCCGCCTATTCTCGTACTGCGCGTAACCACTGAATTCCCATACCTAGTGAAATACTGCCTAGGCAGCTGAGAGTAGACGTCATGCCGAATTAAGGTGGCAAGAAATAGGCCGTCTATCATTAAATATACACTATTTACGTGTTGCGTATTGAAACTGATATTTTGATATTTCTGTTGTGTTAAGAACTGTTGTGTATGTATTGTATATTCATGGTTGGTTGGTTATTGCATGTATTTTTCAATACTTTTTTTGTTAAACTATTTAATTGACTATGTTTTAAGAGAGTATTTAATTTATTCTCATTTTTCATTTAAATATAATATTTACTGTTAATTATCGCACTTTTGGGGGTATTCAATGTATACCACAATATTTTAACAGTATTCAATGAGTGATGACCGTTCACTGAGTGAGTTCACGTGAATGTCAAATTATTATAATCTGTTATAGTTCTTTCAATTCCTTCTTGTAAACACGAAAAGAGCAATTCGAAAATACGTAACATTGAGTAGAATTAATTACGATTCTTGCCAACCTCTTCTACAAATATCAATTAGTATCTGACGTGTATGGCGTGATATTTTAATTTTGAACCATAGTTTAACATTTACTATGACTCTAAATCTAAGGCCTGTGAAGTATTATAATACATAATGTGATGTTGAGCATATAGTCTTAAACCTGTTATAACTTTATATTCATAATGGTGGTAAACACATTCATATTCTAAATTCCACTATAATAATAATAATGGTGGTAAACACATTCATATTCTAAATACTATCCTGCAGATTTTCTGAATATCTAGTCATCTAGGAAAATATTTAATTTGAAATAAATGACAACATTATTCTAAATCACAAATCTACATTTAGTTTCCTGAATGGCGAATGAATGTGCTTTAATTAAGTGACAGGGTGAGATCGTTATCTATAAATAAGGAGAAATATGTAATGATCGGCAGGTCACAATGTCAAAAGTGCATCTATATTAACCCATTTCCGTAACGATCTCTTAGCGTGCAGCAGACATATAGGCATCTAACTTTTTTATTTTTATCCGTTAATTCCAAAACGATTTGTCCATCTTATAATGTGCTCTCTATATCCATTAAAATGTGTATTGACGGGTATTCCCGACCAATAACGTTTATGAGGTGCTGATGAAGTCGGCAGCGGTTGCTAATATGTAAACAATCATATTTAGTAGCATTCTTATCAGAGTGATCTGCTTTACCATCACACCTAACAACCCCAGTCATTCCAAATTCCCCGAATTACGTTTTCATCAACCATTACTGCGCTCATGTCAACACTATAATAATTTTCCGTTCTATGAAGATAAGTATTCACTATTATTGATACAATCTTCCTTGGCGCTCAGTGAATAGTAATTAAGTTCCAATGCACCAAACATTTCTCTTTGTAACCTTTTCTACTAAGTAATCAAGATTTCTCCCATTCCCAAATATAATTTTCGTCACTTCGAAGTGCAATGAGAATGTCATCTTACATCACGTTCTATCTTCATATCACGGGTTAATTTAATCTATTACTTGAGTAATAGGTTTCGCCTGGCACCACCGGCTGCCAGTTCTCTTATGTTGACAATTTTTGTGTGTACTCTGTAAATGAGAATCCGAAGTCTTAGAGATTTACAATCTTTCTCAAGCGGTATCATTCAGCAAGTTGTTGCAAACTTCTACTAAGCTACTGCTGCTAGTATTAATGATGATAAAGTTCATATTAAATGAAATGTTAACTATTGGTGCTAAAACAGTACACACTTTCTGGGATTATTGCAAATAGTTACTTAATATAGAACTATTGCAATTTCTGACATACTAAAAATTCAGTTATAATTCGAAAATTCAAATTCAACCAATTCAAACGAACCGCCTGTGATGCATACCTGTGTTTATTTCGATAACCAGGAGCAGTAGTCATTTCTAACTTTTACAGATGTTACAAACCTTAATACGTTTAACGGTTGTAGTATTCGCAGTACGAAGAATAAAAGCAAGAATAATTTCACACAAGCCTACTTTAGTTACCTTAAAGTGATATTTCAATTTTTAATACCGTAATCAGTGACCAAAATTTCTTGAAGTAAAGGAGTGTGTTTGTTTGTTCTAAGTTAAATTTGTTACCTTCCTTCAATCTATTTTCTTTGATAAGAATGGTATCTACACCATACAATCAAGATTGAGAACAATGGGATGAATTCGAAAAGAAATTGAAATATCTGCACCTAAAGCGAAATAATACATTCCTTTCACATTTAACTCAATTAAATGACGCAATTTAAAATGTATTTAATGATTAGATAATATTAAATGTAATCTTTCTTTTCATGATTTGAATGACTGCCTCCAATAGCCTTTCAAATTACGTTACCATTGGAGTGTCACTGCCTCAAACAAAGCGTGAGCAATTCGTATTTTACCATTTCAATTTTTTTCAATTTTTCAAAATGCATATTTCAGATTAGTTACTCCCAACAGTTACAAAGAAGATCCACTATTACTAACCTCCCAGAAGACGATAAACAAATACCAACAATAACAGAAAAGATGAAAATCAAAATACGATTTCTATGTAACTAGAAAGTACAAAAAGAACAATGTGCCAGTTTTATGTCAGTCAATATGCTTGTGTAAAATGTGGGACTTTCTTACGTTTACAGAAACAAGCAAACGTTTTGGTGAAAGCTGCTTTAAAGTAAAAACCACTGCTAATATTAGTGACTAAGTTTGAGAAATAATTACATTATTTGGAATCAATATACACAATATTCTGTTTTCTTCTTCCACAGCATGTAAAATGAATCATTCATAATATACACAATAAAAAATGAAATTGATTTCTCAATAAATATTATCCTCACGACATCCAGACAACGTAGATAATGCTTATCCAAACGACCCACAGAATGTTCTAGAAAAGAAAAACAAGTAGAATGGATCTATTGAACCCACGGCTCCTAACCACGTTTCAAAAAATGACGCGCCTAACGAAGGGTTAAAACAAGGCATCATTGAATTAAACTAAATTGAATTTAAAAGAGATTTCTTGCACCTGCCCAAGGGCGAAGCACAACAAATTGGTTAGCAATCAGTGACAATCGTTACACGAATAGTTTTGTTAAGTGGAATGTCCCTCTGAAGGCCCGTTGGCAAAGCTCGCTTAACTTCGACCACGTCTACGTGCCGCAGAAGTCCCTAACATTTTTTCCGAGTCACCCAGTAGAGAAAAGGAAAGGGAATGATCACAATTGCACATGTCAAGGAATTCCAGTGTTCAAAGATTTTACTTTTACCCAGGGAATCATGACCTCTTCCAAATGCCTCTCCCACCCCCTCCACACCATCTTTCAGGGGCAGATCCAGCCGGTCATTTTGGAGGGGGCCATCGTAGATTTTAGTTAAAATAATAAAAGTATTTGTTATTATGTTCTATATTACTAATGTGCTGTAGATATACTATACAATATTCTTGTATAAATAATTACACAATTCGAATATAAATAAATATTTAAATAAACTTCCCCAAATCGAGGAAGGTAAACGAAAACTTTCGCGGGGGGGGGGCATGGCCACCCCTGAATGTTAAATTGAATTCAGTTCAATTCAATTTTAACCCTTCGTTAGGCACGCCAATTTTTGAAACGTGATTAGGACCCGTGGGTTCAATAGATCCATTCTACCTGTTTTAGTTTTCTAGAACATTCTGTGGGTCGTTTGGATAAAAATTATCTACGTTGTCTGAGGAAGTGTTAGGATGATATTTATTGAAAAATCGATTTCATTTTTTATTGTGTATATTATGAATGATTTATTTTACATAATGCTGTGGAAGAAGAAAACAGAATATTGTGTACATCGTTTCCAAAAAAAAGTGCCGTCGTCTTTGCCATGTCCTCGCTCCGCCCCGCCCCCACACCCCATCGCTGCCCCGCTCCGCCGCGCCGCGCCGCGCCGCGCCCATCCCTCGAGCGTAATGGATACTCGACGGCCATAAAGCTCCCCTTCGCACTGCGGAGCCCAAGCGGCGCGGGGCAGCGCTCGGGGATTTTTGCCGCGGATTCATGACTGCGGATTCGCACGAGGGCCGGCTCCCACACTGGGCCGAACCCACGCCCATCCACATAACTAAATATCGAGTGCCGATGTTCTACAAAAAAATGTAACCAATCGAACGATAGCTCACAATTTTTTATGAATACTGATAATTCTAATTATGTGTTTATTCTTGGTCCGTTTATTTGGAAAGGCTATTATTGTTGAAATTAAATAAATCAAGGAAATATGAATTGCAACAGTATTAAGGTTATTATTTTTCCATCATCAGGTTAGAAAAAATATTTTTTAATTAAATTCATAATATCATTCTATATAAAGTAATTAATATCAATTCTGATTTCATCAAATGAGAAACTAATGATTACTCAATATAAACCCGGTATAGCTTACCTTGAACATTAATAATAAAAATCTTTAAATTCCAAAATTAAGAAAATTGAATTTTTTAAAAAATTGAAGTGTCAAAGCAGGGAACCATGGTATTATAAACAACTATGTAATGTTTTGTGAACGTTGTGTACTATTACATAATAATATAATTTAAAAAATCAGTATATGCAGTTATTATACATATTATAAGTTAGGAGGGCGGGTCTATATTTAATGGAAAATAGTAGCATTTTGTTTACTATACAGAACAAATAAAAAATCTATAGGATTGTATAAAAGATACATAAGGTTTACTATAGTTTATACATAATATAGGCAATTGTATACTTGATGTTTCTATGTTAATTATAACAATTTTGAAATTAACTAATAAAAAAATTGGAGGAGTATATAATTATACAAATTTGTAAAATCATTGGACTCAACTTGTGTATTAAAACAATTACTAGTTTTTATGTATTAAGATTCAGAACAGTTCTGGAAAATTCTCTTTGTTCAATTACTAATACATCTGTATTAGTAAAATAAATATATTGTCCCAATTTCTATACAATGTCTAGATATAGATTTCTGTCGCTGAGGAACTTCATTAATACTACTGTCCATAATATATTAATGTTCTAATACATGTAATTTTAATTTTCTTTTACCCTGTTCAATGTGCACTTTCTGACACTGTTGGCATTTAATTCTAAAAATTAAGTATGTAAGTCAAAAATATCCAATTTATCTTTGAAATTTACCACAATTTGTTTTCCTATTACTAACACTATTGTACAGGGTTGAATACATATGAATTGAAAACAAAATTTCTGAAGAAATTTTGTTTTTAATTCATATTTGTAGTACTTATTAATTTTTAGAATAAATGGGAAAAAAATACAATTTTTTTTCTGTATTAGTAATGTGAGAATTCAATAAGTTCCTAGAATAAATTAATTTTACTCTTTGTTGGGTATGTTTGTTCACAAACTTCGAAGGGTAATTGTTTAAAATTAAGATTTCATAAACTTTAAGTAATTTATCATTATGAAATGTTGGTGCAGAAAGTTTTAAGGCTCTGTCAACTAAATTATAAATAACATCCCTCTTTATCGCTAAGATGGCAAGGCAAAAAATTAAATTCAGTCCAGTATATACTGGTTTTGTGTACCAATTAGTAATTAAACTATTTTCATTGCAAAAAAATTTTAATCTAAAACATTGATATTTGAATTTTTCTAGTGTAAATTTCATATCAAGATTATACGCATTAAATATTCTAATAAAGAATCAATAGAAGTATCAGATAGAATCATCATATATGAGAATCAACAACAAGTACCATCAATATATCTGAGATATAATTCGTATTTTATATTTTTCAGAACTTGTTCTAATTTTCTCAAAACAAACTCTGCGAACTAATTTCAAAATAGCTGCATATATTTAATAACAATTAATTATCTAGATTTGATATCATTTGACGAATGAAATCAGAAAAAGGAATTCTCAGATGGAAAAACCGCTCCTATATAATTTCGAAAGAATATTATCATATTTATCCCACTACACCTCTTGTAGCTTTTGCATATGGATTAGTTAAAGTTCATAAACACAATGTACCTATTAGACCTGAGGTATCTCCAGTAGGCACAATGTATTATATCCTTTCGAAATTTTTAAACCAACTATTTAATTATTAATTTTAAACAATGATTATTAAAGTTAAACAATTATTAATTTTTGAGAGAGAAGATGGTGTTCAGTTTCGACCAGGAACTGAAATTATCTCCGTCACTGATTTCGCTTTATAAATCCTTTTTGCGCGTTGGCTTTGGAATCACAAATTAAAACTTGTGCGTTGTTATCATGTAATTTAGAACCACTGTTTCGCGCCCGGCCCGCGAATAGAATATTTCAACGCTAAATCAATTTGACGGAGCCCCTAACACTCGATAAACGCCGTTGAATATCCATGACGAATTTCGAAACGAGTGTAAATGTGTCGAGTTACTGGACGTAACTGTTATAGCCGCCACATTTTTTTCACGATAAGTGCTCTCTTTTTCGCGTCCATGTTTGTGTGCTCTGAGCTTTTGCGAGACTATGGTTAATCGATGCAATTTACAGGAAATTGGCTGTTTCGACGTGTTACAAAGTTTGTGGTCGCTGCGCTAAACGTTGGAAAATGCAACGGCGCCGCTCGACATGAGCTAATCGAAAAAAGTTGATGTTGGCGTGCGTGTGGGTTAATGTTCACATTTGCTAAAAGTTTACGTATGTCACGCCTAAGGGTGATGTTGTAATGGATGTGTCAAAATCAGCTATCATTAAATTGCTTATTCTATTCATTTCTCTACTTCTCAACACAGTATTTGCATATTTTATACAAAGAGTTTTGGCGTATTAACAACAAAATTACATTCTTAAGGAACATAATCATAGTATGTCTAAGTGATTAAACGGACATTTTAATATTACAAAATATAAAAAACATTTTTGAAAAAATATAAATAAAAAATATATTACACTAAGGTCAACGTCAACAGCATAATAATGAGATTTTTGTCAGTAAATTCCAACTGAAATGGTGAAAATTGGAAATTATTTTGTATAAGGTTTTTACGTCAAGTTTAAGGCGATGGTTTTTGAGTACACATCCAGAATAATTATATGAATTTTCGGAATTAAATAATAAGTGGCAAAATGCTGCTTTATCAGAACATATACAATCTTGTCGAACACTTTGTAACATCTTTAAAAAGGTTCCATCTCTAATAACTGGTACAATTTTTTTTGAACAGATGTTAAAAACGATTTTCCAGCAAAAACTACGAAATTTCGTAAATCATTTCTTTCGTACCTGAAAAAGCAAACTTTATGACTTTTTCTATTACAGAACTTCATTCTTTTGTTCCAAAAATCAGATGAAAACATTTTGTTCTTAATTAAATTTGTTCTTCAATGTTTGATCGTTAATTAATGCCCAGAATGCTTTTGTGTAAATAAAAGGAGTTTTTGCCTAACTTTCAATGCAATTAAAGGAATACCCGTACGAACCCAAGAATTGCGAACAAGATTTTCTCAACAAATAAAGCTTTTTTTTTCTTGATTAAAATATTTACTATTTGGTCCTTAACAAAAATACGTTTCTTGAATCTTGGCGTATGCCACTTGCGCCATCAAAGTCGCTGTTCGTGGAATTCAGATTCTCAGAATCCCCCCTTCCTTTCACGTCGAAACAAATTGAAACTGGACACGCGAACGGAAGAGAGAAAGCCCACACTCTGCATACACGAGTATGTAAATTTTCTTTTTCAGAAGTCGTGAATTATTCTTTTCAATTACAACGCGTAAGAAGTGACGTAAATTGCGAGGCCGCTGTTTTAATGAAAACCGCGAGCATCTCCTGCTTTAAATTCATCTTCTGCAGGCGAACAGGCTACAGCAGCTTTTCTCGACATGTCGTCTATGGCTTATACCCCTTATCTAAGTTAGGTAACATTGTGATCACCACGGTCGAACTCCTACCTCTTGTAGAATCCTACATAACAATTACATAATAATAATAATAATAATAATAATAATTATTATTATTATTATTATTATTATTGTTATTATTATTATTATTAACTATGTACAGTACAGTGGCGCTGTGCAAATGAGGGAAACGAGTATGCAAGAAAGACATTACAGCTCAGTGATCTACAGGGCGGTGAAGTGAAGTGTAGTAAGGTGGAATGCTATGAAAGATTGCATGGTGGAATGTTCACGTGAATTTGTAAAGTTTCTGAAGTTTGTAAAGTTGTTAAGTTCTGTAATGTTCAGTCAGTGTATTCTGCCACCAAGTTCTCAAACTTAATTGCAGAACTAGTAATAAATCTAATCTAATTTAATTGATCCATTTTCAAGGATTCTGTTATCATCCTTCTGTAAAATATAAATTTATTCTCTATCTGGGTGGTCGTAGCACCAATGTATCGGAAAATACAAATTATAAAATGTATCCATTACGGTCAGTTACCATCATTTACGTCGTTTTTTTAGCCACACATCGATCTTATTCTCTGAGGAATAAAACAATATGAACTCACAGTCAAAAATATGTTTCGCTGCTCATACAAATTCCACATTACCTGTTCCCTTTGAGTTTGCAGACGAAAAAATAAGGGACTTTTGATTACATTAGGTCACCACCATCTAGATCCTAGCATCGCATGAATTCCTGAATGCGGAGCAGAAAGCAACTACGAAGTGAACGAAACGTAGTTTTTTTTATATTGATTTTTTGAAAGCACATGCCTAAACGCTTAATCTATATCCCATTAACGATGTGGAATATGTTGACCTAGAACACGATATCTTCAACGAGGGAAGCAGAAAATTCAATGCAGAATCTAATAAAGTTCGCACTGTACCCACGCGAGAACTCTTGCATGTTAATCTCCACCCTTTCCCTATCCTTTCCATCAAGAAGGAAAGTTGTTAATGAAACGTTTATTTGTTAAAAATGTATAAATGTAACTTCGTACTTACAGAATATCAAACAAAAATTAAAACAATGCAATTGATGTTTGAAACAAATTTTCAAGAAATTATTATCCACTATTATATAGATATATTCTTCGAACAATTCACACTTCCTTAAAAACATTTTAAGTAATTATTCAATCTTCCATGACAGCTTCTCGCTTTCCTTGATAGTCACAAAAATATTATAAAATGTTTTTACTGTTGAGAAACCCAAGTAAAGTTTTCCATGCAAAAAATACAAAATCGGACAAGTACAACCCTACTCTTTACTCTTTACTTAACTTTCCTGGATTTGTTATGAGCAACAGAGGGGGTTTTGAACACGCACGGCGCCAGCTTTCTGGGGAGCGAAAATTGAAAAAATACTTGTATACTAAAAAGTATTAGATTATTTTCTGCGTTCTTACGTATCTCAAATAAAAAAAACTATTTGGAACGAAAAAATTATAAACGAATATTTTCACATTCCAGTAATAAGCACCATTTGTTACCATAAGAAACAATTCAGTAGGCTTAGACTTCACTTCGGTGTATCTCGACCCAGTTGAGAACGGTGTTTACAGGAGCGCACTACTGTCTTTGTTTACAGACAAAACAATAGAGACAGAGATATAAGGATACTCAACTCAAATGAAGAATGGGGCCGTGCCAAATTGTTGCGGGAAAACAGCGCAATTTATTTTGTCGCAAATCTAATGTATATTTGAACTATATATATATATATATATATATATATATATATATATATATATATGTCTAAACTATATTTGAATGTGTCTGCACCTCGTGTGATAAAAAATAAAATATCACTATTCTTTGCAAAATGTATCAAAACCTAGATTGCATTCAATGAGCAGAAAATTGGTACTGCAACATTCGTATAAATCGTTTAATTTATCTTAAGTCGTTTCTCAGAACATGTATACCTAATAAAATTATTTTTCATGTAAGATGCAACTACCAACATAATGAAGAAAATTGTAGATACTTATGAGGGTGAAGTTTTGGTACTTTATTGCATACCTAAGAAATCCCATAAAGTCTGCTTAAAAAATGCATGAATAAGAATACAAAATGTTTAAATTCAACGAAAAGTAATAAAAATTCGATATGAAAAGAAATAATTTAGTCTTATATTATTTAATGAGAAAAATAATTAAAAAGTAAAAAGTAAAAAAACATGCAACTTAACGTGACAAAAATAAATTAGTGAATGTAAATCTTGCATAATGCGTCTGAAGTTATGTTTCATCAATTGAATTCGTAGAAGTAGTATCAGTCTCTGTTGTCGGAAGAGTTTCCTGGCTGGTGTCTGACAGAATGTTCTTGTCACTAGATGATTCACTGCCACTTTCCGGACCGACACTTATTACAAGGCCACTAACAGCATTTTCAAGCAAAGCATCCATATCCCACTATTCTTTTACTATTTTATTAGTATGAATGACATATTTGTTTTCCAGCCTTCTATTGTCATTTTCACAACTGCTTATGATGTCATTATTTTTAAACTTGAGATACGTATATTGGAGAGTAACGTGTACAGCGGGTTACATTTGCGCTTTATATTTTCAGTGTAGATGTGTAACCTAAAAACTACTTTTTTGTATTAAATATCCGTGCCACACAGATGGGCGTAACTTTTTACCCAATATTAGCATATTTAGAGGGCACGTTCTTGTACCGATGGGGACACCGAAGTTTTTATATTATTACACTACTAGTACAAAATCGTCGAAGTAATACCCGAACTTTGTGAAAACAAGGCTCACAACATGAGTGCTTGTTTGTGCTGGAGAGACAGACGAAAGCAGGTACAGTACTAGAAGAGAGGGGGGCTAACGAATTTTGCCCAAGCAGATTCAACTTGTCGCAAAAAGCGCAGTACAATCCTTTCTTTATTGCGTAGATTAACACACAGACATTTCTTGCGAATCTTTGCGCAGGGAAAGAAAGCGGATGCAACTGAAATTACTCAGCCACAAGCAAAACTACAAAATCACATCTATGTGTGTAGCACCTATGCGTACTCTTAAACAGATTGTAAGCGTCTGCATTTGTTTTTTTCTGAGAAAGATCGAACATCGTCTCTTCGTATACTTCATAAGAGGGGGCGTATTTTCTACAATTCGCTATCAGTTTTGTGTTAATGAGATATCTGCAAGGAATGGCCATTACAATGAAACATTCTTGACAACTATCCATATCATGTAAAGACGTAGAACGATACGCCATACTGAATAACTGACTGGAAAGGGACATAGAGTTCACTCATCTATGTTTAGAGAAAACTAAAAGAATTAATATTAATACTTATAATATTGTTACACAGTTTTGACATGCCTTACAAAATGTTAATGCATTACGAAATTGACTATTGACGGTCATCTCCTTATACAGTAAGCGACTCAATTATGTATTATCATAGAAACCTGCGCTGATCGTTTAGATGACACGTTAAGTTGTCTCTCAACGTTTCATTCATCGTCGACAGACGAATTGCGACTACTTGGACTGGGAAAAAGACGGTAAAATATTTCGTCAATACTCTTGTTGACCAGTCAACGTTACATGAATTTTGAAATTAAAAACTACAATATGCTAAATTTGAAATTAGATCGAGCGAAATGCTGTGGTCGTATCAATCTGTACGTTATAATTTAAAATAATAGCAATATTATTTTACCCACCATCCAAAAGAAAACGTTTCCCCGTTGTTCAATGTCTACTCTCACGTGTTTCTAGAATTCAACCCCCAATTAAAGATTCCCATCCCTCAAGATTCACTCCCATACAATATGATGTGTATCTGAGACAAGGTTCACTATCCCAAGTGCCTCCTGAAATCTGTATTCGAAATAAAAAAAAACGTTTACCATTCCTCTAGGTCTGGTCTCGTATGTTTTGTCCTAAATCCAATCCACAAGTAATGAGTGCTGAGGGGGTTACTCTCTTTTTTCCACAAATAAAACCTCCAACAGACGTTTGCAACTTCTAAAGTACTCCACGTTGCCAATTACTAGGGTTGTTCTCGTGAGTGCCTCCTAGAATCTGTGTTTCAAGAAAATCATTTATTATTGTTAATGTAGTTCACCTCCAACCGCAATATATTCACCCAATGCCAATCTCCCGATGCATTGCCCATCGCTCAAGGGTGCTTTTTTGCTTAAGGTCGCTTTTCTACAACAAAGGTCATATAGCGACCACTAACATTGAGGATAACGATCGCACACAAACATCTATTCACTGGGCGGGATTCGAATCCGCAACTCTTAAGGTACAAGGCAGCTACGACTCTTCAGGGTTAGCAACCTCGGCCATTCGGGCTGGCATCGCTCAAGGTTGGTTCCGGTAAATTTCACCCGAAATATATGTCCAAGTGAAGCATCTCTTTTTTTTTCACACCCTTGAAAACTCTCCGCAAACCATTCTGCACGGGCGCGACACCTCACTCGCGGACCTTCATTGCACAAGCACCTCACACGCACGCGCGTTCCCCTATCCACTCCCCCCTCCCCACGCCCACTCCCTCCCGGCCACCCACGCAACTCATTAGAGGGCGGTGCGCGGGGCGACCCTCGACAATTGTCGCCTCGTGGGGATCCTCTTCCCTCGGAGCACACCCTCCGACGCTGCGCCGCGACACACGACGGCGTAACAGCCCCACGGGCAGGGCGCCCGCCGTGCCGTGCCGCGTCGCTTATCAGTATTCCCCCTCCCGCCCGGCGCGGCGCGGCGCGGCGCGGTGGTCGGCGCTCCCCATCTCGCAATAAAGATCACAGGAATTTTAATGGGGGCGGGGCCGCTCGGGGACCGCGCGCTCTTCCGGGCGCTCCGGGCGACGGACGCCAAGTTGCCCATGGGTGGACGTCGCAGTCGTTTGGAGCAAGCTCACTCACGTGCTGGAGTTGAACCGGTTGCGGCTTGAGGTTTCGGTAGCGTATACGGCAGTTATACCCAAGTTACTGATCAATGCCCTTACCGATTCAGCGGCGGCGGCGCTGTAACGGTGAGCTAAGCTGGTATATCCAAGTTCGCGGGTTCAAACCCGAACGAAGTCATGGATTTTCAAGTCAAGGCGTCAACTCAAATCAAAGCCGTGGATTTTTTTTAAGACGATAATATTCTTCGTACGCCTTTCTTCGGAGGAGAAGTAAAGCTGGAATTTCCGCGTTGTAGATTTACTGCATGTAAAATGTAGAGAAGAGATGCATTTATTTCCCTTCTTTCGCCGCTCGAGTGATACTTTCTCTCTTCGTTAGATGGTGAAAACATCGTGCCGAAATTTGCGTTGTCAGATGAAAGAGCAGACCCAATACCCCATCTCGCCAAGCAAAAGAAGCATAATTGAATCTGAATTGAACAGCGTAGAGGAAGAGCATTCCATTACGTATACATTGAAATTTTGATTCACATATAATGATTTTTCTCATATACCTTACAATTCAACTTGCTTCATTGACATCACGTATAGTACACCATTTTTTTTACATCTTTTACAATTTTAATTAATATTTTGATGATGTGGCACGACCACGCAGAAAAATTTCCGTTGTGCATGCATTAAATATTGATGAAAAACTTTTGATTGGCATCATACACTTAATTAATGAAATTATATGACACACCATATGATTTAAACCACAATTTTTATTGACAACAATACTAAGGGCTGACGCCCGCCACTTTTTTCTGTCGTGCAACGACGTAAGGTCATGCCTTCTGAATTGGTACAAGTGTGTCCTTGGAGCAGCACTTGGTAATTGTCCTTATTTTCATTTATTTTCTACTTGTTCGGCCATGTGGCCTTTCAAGGGCTTGGATACAATAGATTATTCATTGTTAGAAATGGGCATCCTTGGCATTTTGAGCTTGGAATCGCTGCTCCGTTTTTAAGGTGTTGGATTGGGCTTGGTTTAGTGTTTATTTAACATTTGCATGCTTTAAAATTAAGCTAAATGTTTGATTTGGTTTTATCATGTGTTTACGGAGGGCGAAATGTATATTTTGGGAATTTGGATTTGATGCAGCAAGGGCGCACAGCATTACGTCCTAAGTTAAAATTAATTTGTTGAGTGAGAAATGTTGAGTGAGGTATAAAGAATTACGAAGTTGTGGATCTGATTATCCATACGTAGCTCTCCACGGATCTGGAAATTAGGTATAAACCAGGGCGCTTGTATGATTGTTCTAAGGCATTTGTTTTGTACCGTCTGAAGTTTCTCTATTGATGAGGGTGCTGTGTTTCCTCAGAAAGGACAAGCGTATTTTAAGGTCGGTAAAATGATTGATTTAAATATCATAAGGTGACATTCAACGATTTTTTAACGAGGATTTTCTATTTATTGATGGGTACAGTTTTGACATTTTCCCCTGAGCTTTATTTACCAATGCAAGGATATGGGGTTTCCATGTTAATCTTTTATCGAAAAGCACACAACCATTTAATTGGGCCAGTAATCTGAATGTTTGCTTAAAGCGAATGGGTCCCCCACTTAAATCGGATAAATGGTGTTTAACTGTTTATTTTTCACCTTCATTTACGAAAGAAGCAAAAGCTACTGCAATATAAAAAGTATCAACAATTGCTTTATTTTATTAATATTACAGAAGCAGAATTATGATAATTATGGAGGAATAAGATTCATTAAATGTGAATTGTAATTCTATGGTTCGCTTCTACGTGTATTTGTTCAGATATATTAAGACTACACATTTGAACGCACTCTAGCACTAACAGAATTAGCTTAATTGGTGCTGTGCAAGGTCGTAAAATTATTATATTTCTAAAATAAACCTGTAGAGCAATAAAGGAAGCAAATATTTTCCAAGGAATCATTTTCGTTCAATACATTAAAGCATATATGTATCCAACGTAAAGGGTAAAAAAAGTAGATCCTAGAGTTTTGATTCCTACCAAAACCCCCATTTAGCGCACGCTTGAGTGAAATAACCTGCAACTTTGGTAGAGTTCTGGCATTCTAATGCAATAGTAGTTGAGAGAATTCTGTAAATAATGCACCCACAAACTCAAAATTCACACAACAACTCAACCTCCAATTTATATGACATGGTTCGCGATTGTTCTCAACGGTTTTCGCCATTTCGAAAGTTTTTAAGTCTAATTTTGGTTGAGGAAAACGTTTTATAAATGACAAATTTTACTCACACGTGTCGCCTGTGTGGCTTCAAAGAATTTTTGCAGGAACAATTCCTTATTTTGTTCGAGAGTGCGAAATCATTTTAGCTCAATCTTCTATATTCTGATGTCAACGTTTCACTTTGGTTTCAGAAACAGACCCCAAAGTATTCCTCGAAGGAATTTCGTTGAGGTATAGATAGTATGAGTAAGTGGCCTCGTGTAGACGTGAGGGGAAAGTGCAAAACCCAGGGAGCACACGTGTAATGCTAACTCTTTTGTTTCGTAATCCCTTTGATTCAGCGCTGTTTTTTCATCCGAATATCTTGATTACAGTTGGAATTGTGTTGGGGTTTCCACGTCATTTGAGAGCATTACCGAGGCTTACCACGGCGCGGTTGGGACGGGATAATCACCGCGCGATCTGATTAACAAATGACGGGGAGCTGCGGCGTTGCAGTCACTATGGGGAAGGGTCGCACTGTAAGGGAGAGTTACGGAGGAGTTCCGCAGTTCGTTGGTGTCGTTAAGCTTCGAGAGTCGATAACGTCAGTCATATTGGCGGTATATTTCCGAATTGATACCATGGTTTTCATAAGAGTAACGTTTCTGAAAACATGTTAGTCCAAGTGAGGCGGAATAGCGGTTTTGAAATTCATACACTTGAAAACAAACAATCAAACAAATAACTTGTAATTTTGCTTCTTTTTTTCCCGTTCCTTGAAGCACCACTATCGCACATATCCTTTATAATATACAGGATATTTGAAAGCTCCCGTTAAAAGCAGATTCTATGACTTTTATTAACATCGGCAGATTCAGTTTTCCCCAAAAAATTCTCTGCAAAAAAAAATAAAATAATTCATTTTTAATACTACTCCCGAGCGCGAAATTCGAACCGGCTGCAGCTTGCCTCGAAAATCTTATATTATCATTCATCACTTATTTAACTTAGATCAAACCAGAATCGTCCATCCCTCAACGACCTTTTTACTGTTTACGTCATTACTCCTAAAGAGACCATGATCATCTATTCTGCACCACCCACGTGAACTTCAGTATCACCACGTTTCAGCAGCAAGAATCATTCTTCAAATCAAACTTCTCTCAGTTCTGATTATATCAATATCGAAAGAAAGAAAAACATAATTTCTGTTGGATTCTGCAACACGCGCGTTGCATTGCATTGTTTTTCTATCGTCCGTGTGCGTACTGTGTCAAATTTAATAAAAATTTTAGTTACATTTACGTATATAAAATATATCTGTTTAACATTTTCATTAATTATATTTAACAATTGTTTTTTGATTAGTTATTTGTGCTTCAGTTCAATACTACATAATTTAGTATATCCAACGGTCGTTAAGGAGGAACTATCTACAATGAACATTTCGAAGTTCAAATACACAAACAACTTATTAACAAACAACATACGTCAGCAAGGCGGTTCTCCTACTCCACAACATCATTGCTTCACACGAGCTCTGATGAACTCTGTTCAATATAACCTATCCATATTTATTACTGTTACCGCTGTTCAAGCAACCATTTTCGAGGCGCAACAGACAGACACGTTTTGACAATTAGCCCCGCGGCTCAGGAGCTCCGGAAAACGCGCGCGGCGGGCGGCAAACACGTGGCTGCGGCCAGCCGCAGTCCGCTCGCACGGCGCGGCGCGGCGCTGCGGTCGCCGGCTGGGAATCCCCGGCCGCCGCCGCCGCCGAGGGCGCACACGCCGCAAATGGGTGGCGAATGCGCGCGACTTGCTACGGGGACACGAACTAGTATTGAAAGTGGATATTGTTCGGCTTAGTTTAAAAAACAACAACAAAAAATCCAATCTGTGGTGGATCCAAGAGGGGGTTGTGGTGGCCATTCCCCCCCCCCAAATGGACTAGTTTTCGTTTATTACCTTCCTTTATCATATTTTAAATGTTTATTTATGTTAGAATTATGTAATTATTTTTTTAAAAAAATATTATTGGAAGGTTTTCGTATACCCACTACAAAAAATAATGTACAATATAATAACAGTATATTATTTAACAAAATTATATGGTGTCCTCGTCCAAAATGATGGCTTGGATATGACCTTGCATTCAATTCAGATGACACGTTTGCTTTGTAGTATACGAGGGTTGGGGCTGAAGACAAATATTTTTTTCTAAAAGAAATGTTACCGGATCACGATTTTATTTGTCGCGTGAAAGAAATGCTGTACTGCAAAACCGGCAGCGTATAAACGACTCCGACAGTTCCCTCGCCTCGTGTAGCAGTACGTCATTAGAGCTGATGACTTAGAAGAATTGTTTATTTTTCACAGCCAGGCTTCAGCGTTGCCGCTCATCTGACTTGCAAGAAATCGCGGAAGCGGTAAAATTCGGCTGTGGCGTCTGTTATGAACATTATATCAAGCCGTCATCGCCTGTCGGTAGGTGCGAATGCTTTGAGATTCCATTTATCTGTCATTTAGGTGGTACCATGAGCGTGGTAATGTGTGGCAACAGCGTATCGAACTGCCAGAGTCGCGTATATGAGGCTAATACTGTAATGTGCGTTGTCAACAACAGATGGCTTCGTGAGTGTATTCGCAGAGAACAAAATGAAATTAGATGTCTGACTGCCGCCGTGCAAGAAGAATGTAACCCCCTTTCAAGCAGTGCTCATAAACCAAGAAGGCCGTTGCCCATAAAGGCAGCACAAAGGCAATACAAGGCGATAAAGGCAGAACAAAGTCACAGGGAATTGGTGGCAACTCTTGAATGCCCTTCCATACCGGACTGTTGCAAGAGGGCAGGAGCGATGCCGAGAAGCAACTAGTGATCAGCAAAGCACGTGACGACCTTGGAATGTGCGGACCGATGTGGAACATGCGGTAATCGAACATCTGTATAATAGGGCCTTTATAACTGGTATGTAATGTTTTCGGAATGTTGTGAACTTGTATATGCTAGAATGATTTGGATCGCATGACTTAGATTTACGAGACCAAAAACTTGTGAAGTGCAGGGGCGTGTAGATTTTGCACATTATTGAATCGACTATTCCACTCATGAAATTGAGATCAAAAGTGTTTAAGAATACATACGATATTGACAAATCGGAGCAGTGATTCGCAGAAGAATTATAAGTTTTTCGGATCTATTTTTCATAGCACCTTCTCCTCAGTGCCCAATCATTAGGTGCGATTCGTTCGTCTTGCGAGGCGGTATGTGTTTATTTACTCCAAAGGGAGCTTTTCCATATGCTTCTAACAGTGTACGAGATTTAATGACACATCTGAACAAAAAATGAATTAAATTATTCAACAAACTACTCCATGGAATACAGAGGAAAATAAAAAAAATCGTTTCGAGACAATTGCAAAATGTTTGTAAGGAGCGAGGCTACGTATTAGAAGGAGATACAACACAAAAAATTGCGAAAATTTTGAAGGATTGGGCTGTCAGTATGAGAAAATTGAATGAGCAAGAGTAAAACGAATATACACTGAAAACAATATGGAATGTAACTGCAATACTGATCCAAGAAAGATATTTAAATAACACTGTCCAACTGTTTATCTATTCACAGAATTAGAATTTAAATACGCAAGAGATTCAAGGAATTCGAAAATGAAACTGTTTCGAAATCTTCCAAAGCAATTAAAGATGAGTTCCACAGCAATGAATTGAATAATTGTGTATTTCATAAGTAATTCGTTAAATAAGTCGTGTTTTCGTTACGTGCATTTTCCATTTGTTGTACTATATTAATCCCTACTTGTACAGTTAAACCTTCTTAATTCTAAATATTGCAGACGCCCTTGCATTATTAAACAAATGTAGTAATTTAAATCATTAAAAATATGTAAACATGGAGATTCAATTTCGTAACAACTATTAAAACAACCTTCCCAAATTGAAATTCCTTCCTCGCTTCACGAGTCGGGGATTGATCGATAATTTCCAAAGCACTAGTGGTATTACTTATGACGTCGTCGTGAAATTAGAACCAATAGTGTTTAATATAAAACATGCCCCAATCAGCGCGGTGTGTCTTAAAAAGTTTATCGCTTTTTCTATCCGATGGTTTTACCGCTTCTACTCACTGGCCAATCATAAACTGTGACACATCTATTTTGGGAGGTGGCATACATCGATTGCTATCTTGATGTCCAATAAACAGTGCATGTACTATAACATAACCTCTGATTTTAAAAGACGATTTCGGTTATTTTCTATATTTGGCACATTTTGAAACTTTTTGAACATAATTTCACTCGTGCTATGGAAATTCTCAGATAAATCCCCTCCTTTCTTCGCGTGTTGGGAATTTATGGACAATTTCCCAAGCACTCGTGGAATTACTTATGATAATTAAATTCTTTAAAAAAATATTTACTACGAAACAAGCAAAGATACAACCAATAAGAAGCATACAGAGAACTGACAACTGATTGAAATGGTAAAAGAAATGTTGTAGACCTCTAAGTTCATGGAGAAGTTTTCGTTTTGCCCTCACAAGCACGGACATCTGAAGTATTGAATTCGTTAGTGTAGTGTTTTGTTAATATGGAGTTTTAGCGTCAGGTGTAAGGAAACTTCCATAAACTCTATTGATCATGTGACTAACACTGTTATAAAGTCGTAAGAAACGTGCGTTATACATTATGATAAAAGAAGCTTTTCAAGCGTTGAACAAAGAAGTTGCATAACAAAGCGAAGAGTGTAGACAATTGATGGGACATTTGAAGTACGGTATGAGTCGAGAGTTAACAAATCTTCATTACAGACCAAGTTTTCGGTTTTCTGGCCCAACGCGATGAGTAGGAAGTCTGAGATTTTGAATAATATTTTCTGAGAATGTAGGGAACAACAGCGTTCGTTAAGAGCACACGATGTAACCAAACAGGAAGATATGATTTTAACGTCTGTTTCGCAAATTTCTTACGTGACCACTTTTCAACGCTTTCCGTTAATTCTTGCCACAGTTGTGGATATTTATTTGGATTAGAGATACGAAAGGCCTCATTTACAAGAATCATTTTAACAGAGTTGGAAAAATTCAACTCGTCCTGTTTTTAGGCGGCCAATTTTGCCGTTTGTAAAGTGGCCATAGATACCTGTAGGCGTGAACTATTTATGGGAGTTTAAGATCGTGCCTAAGGCCTAAGATAAGACGTCATGTCTTGAACATTCGTTGCGTGACTGCAAATGCATAACATCGCTACCTTACACGTGGCACTAAAACTCTCTATTGCAGCTTAATGAAAAGGATGAATTACATCTTAGGCCAAAGAGCATTTTAATCCAGCCTTCTTTAGGTTTTGAATATAAACAACCTTCAAATTATCCAACAAATTAATTACAAATTACAATTAATGCAGAAAACAATTAAAATGGCGAATTATTTGTTTATGAAAATATGTTAAACTGTTACTATGTTAATACTTTATGTAAACAGTAAAATATAGAAATATTTTGAAAAATGAGAAAACTGATGAAAATAAACTATCTTGCAAACCTTTCTGGCGGAAAATGGATGGAAAATATATGTGTTAACACTTTAAAAATCTCCCACACTGAAGCCATATTAATATTTATCCCAAACGTTCAAACTTTATATTTAAAAACATCTTTCAATTTCAGTTTCTTTGAAACACGACATTCGCTACACCATTATTATTTAAACCCCATAGACACTGGGATATACACTACGAGGAATACGAAGCTGAAAGAAATCTTCAAATGTATATTCGTGCTTAACGAAGTAGGTCACAGCAAATAACATTAAAGTTTGAGGATTATTTAGAATTTTGTGTAAAAAACTGCCTCATTATTCCTATTTACGGCTAATCTCACAGTAAATGCTCTAATATACTCTGAATCTAATGTATAAATAATAATAATAATAATAATAATAATAATAATAATAATAATAATAATAATAATAATAATTAGAAAAATACAAAATGACAATACAAAATATCGTGTACGCATTGAAACAAACATTCCTAAACTATCTTTACCTGGAGTAAAAGAACACAATTTGTACCCCCATAACTTCCATTCATTCACTTCAATGAATCAGAAAAAATAATTGAGGCCTGCAGGCGGTCCCCCCCCCTCTATTCAGTGGCGGAAGCAGTGCGATTCGTATTCTATCTTCTTGATAAATAAGCTTCAACGCCGATCAGTATCTTCAAGAAATCTTTTCGCCAAAAATCATTACAATAATACGTCCAATTTTCCTGTTCATCATTATTTCTGTTTTTGAAATTATTACTACTAGTACTATTCAGTATACTCACGTTGTTATATACATGATTTCCTTTGTTAATAGTTTTTAGATATTATAAATTATGTTCCAAATTATATTCTTCTCCTTTTCCCTTTTCCTGTTTTTGGCGGGTTGGCGCTCATTTTTTATTAATTATCCGCATACACCATTTTGACACAGCGATATTTTTACGGGCGGATGCCCATCCTGACACGAACCACATGGGACACATTTCACATAAACAACACGCACAATAACGAAACAGACACAACCATGTCTAACGCGGGACTCGAACCCGCGATTCTTCAGTCCGAGATCGCTATGTCACTATATATAATTATTTTCCAAATCAATAGTAAATATTTAACTCTAAATTTGTTTATAATTTTTTATTTAAGTTTACTATTGTTATCTCTTTATAACGTATTTTTTAAATCAGTCTTGCTCATTTCATTGTTTTCAACATTCGTCAAAATTTAATTGGCTAATAAAAACAAAATGTAATGAAACTATAATAGTAATTCACGGTTTTGGGCTGAAGCCAATAGTTAATACATCACAAACGTTTTCTGAAGTTCGTTTTCTTGAGTTCCTCGATAACGGAGAGGGGGCTTCATTGCCACAACCTACGTGCACTTAGCCGTCTTACTCCTCCGGCGTTTTCGCCTTATTAACCTCCTACGTCGCCGCTTAATCCGGTACTCGGGCGCTCCGCCGCCAGAGCTCAGGCCGAGCGGCGTGGGTTTGCGCGGCGGGGCTTTTCAGGCGCAATATGATGGCGTCGCATCTCCGCAGGCATCTTAACCGCCGCGGCAGAGCCTCAAACGCGAGTTCAAGTGAGTCGCGTGATGGCGGACGTCGTGTAATCGTGCCGGAAGGAAGAGAAAGATCACTTCCAGACGATCGTTTGCCTACACGGCTCCGGGAAGTGGTCTTAATTTCTCCGCCAAATTGCTCTGCGAGTTGCTGTTGTAATTGGAGTATTCGAACTACATTACTGCAATTTTGGAGCCAGAAAACGAGTAATAAAAGAAAATTAGTATTAAATGTTCTCGTAGTAAAGTAGATTTTCGAACGTATCATGCCGGTAAAACTTACTATTGTTCTAGTTCTATATCTCTGAGGAGTTCATGATATAAGAAGCGTATAAGAAGATATAAGAAGAAGATTAGTGCGTAACTGCGTTTCGAATTGGTAGTTTCGAGTAGGCGTAAAAGTTTTTGTAAATCCCAAATATGTTCAGTTACCTTTAACAATATAATGAATAAGTGTTGAGAGAGATTCCGATTGCGTCTGGAAGTTGAGTACTGCATGCTATTTTCCTGAAGGAGGCGGTGTTCCATCCGAGGCGGGGCAACATCTCAGCTCGAGACTGATCTCCCATCTTGTGTTGTAGTGTAGGACATGCAAGTATGAGTGCGTCTCCTCCGGCATTCGCCTGGTATTCATCGGACCAAATACGGGAAACTCTCAATTAGAGACCTATCCGCTACAATTCTCCTTGACCTAGCCAGAACCGAAAACAGTCAAAGGGAGGAAGAGACAGTGAGGCAGAGAGAGAGAGAGAGAGAGAGAGAGAGAGTGAATATGAGAGTGCGAGAGTATGAGAGTGCGAGAGTACGAGAGTGCGAGAGTACGAGAGTGCAAGAATATGAGAGTGAGAGAATATGAGAGTGAGAGAATATGAGAGTGAGAGAATATGAGAGTGAGAGAATTTGTACATTTGTATACTCATGAGGTGTTTGTAAGCAATTTCCCATGAGCGTGTATCACATTATCTCCAAATGATGGTTATTTTCAAATTTCTTTATTATTTATCACCCTTATATAACTTTATTCAATATGTCTTAATTTGTTTGAAACGTTTCGATGAGGTCTATCCAAAGGTCATAATTCGGATTCTGAGAATGAGGCGTATAAGCGACATACTCCCTTGTCATTTCGTCCAGGTTCCCGTTGCACATTTTACGAAATAGTATTAATGCATCACGAACATATTCAATCTTTCAACCACATTTTGTAATCAAGGACGGACCTCTGAGTTGAAGAAACAATCATTGTCTTTTTGTTCAATCTGCATTCGTAATTGGAATACGCATATTAAGCCAAATTCTGTCGAGTAGCAACTCCGGGTCCATACACTCTTTTTGTCCAGCCCTGCGCGGGTCGATGCTAACGGCTGGCAGTGCTGATGCTTCAATGGATTTCTGCACCCGCCCTCACTCTCGCTCATT
>BOPP01000042.1:4593350-4603990 GCA_017312745.1 Gryllus bimaculatus
GCGGAAGCCGCGTCGCGCGTGCCTCCCCCTCTCCTCCCCCTCTGACAACCCCCACCCCCGCGCGGAGCGTGACCAACGCCGCAGGCGCTTCGCGGGTCGTCGCCAGTGTGTGGCCAAGGGCGCACGGATAAGGCTGCGTACGGAGTGGTTTTAATTCCTTGCTTTGTACAGCCCCACTGTGTACAGTGCCACTGACATACGCTATGTGATCAAAAGTATGCGAACACCTGGCGGAAAATGCCTAACGAGTACCAGTTCGTGGCGCCGTCCGTCGGTAATGCTGGAACTCAATAGGGTGTTGGCCATCATTGATGACAGCTTCCATTATCGCAGATATACTTCCAATCAGATGCTGGAAGGATTCTTGGGGAATGGCAGTCAATTCTTCACGGAGTGCTGCACTGAGGAGATATATCGATGTAGGTCGGTGAGGCCTGACATGAAGCCGGCGATCCAAAACCTCCCAAAGTTGATTGATAAGATTCAAGTCAGGACTCTGTGCAGGCCTATCCATTGCAGAGATGTTATTATCATGTAACCACTCCGCCTCAGGCCGTGCAGCATGAACAGGTGCTCGATCGTGTTGGAAGATGCAATCGCCATCCCCGAATTGCTCTTCAACACTGGGAAGTAAGAATGGGACAGCAAGAATGTGTGAATGTTGACCGTCTTTTTCTAAATGCGAAAAGAGTTGGGGATTATTTCGATGTCTGGACTATTAGGTCAAATGTGTAGCTTGTTTTTATTTACAATATATTTTCTATTATACTGTAACGGTTATTTCTGGATATTAGATTCGTGAACAACGCTCGTCTCTAACATTTATTCTTAATTTTAAAAAATGTTAGGAGTGGGAGTAGTTGTTCCTAAGCTCAAGAAAACGTTCATATATAATTCATGCTTTGAGCCTTATTCACCCACGAAGTCATTCGCTGATCTGACGGTCCCAGAGTTTGACTTTCGTCCATATCCGGTTTTTGATACTTAGGTTCATATCCGGGTTTCGTCCCTTACATAGCTGGAGAGCAATAGCTGCATCCAGCCGCGGTGAGGAGACGTCTGGCGGCCCTCGACTCTGATATTTCTTCGTGGTTTCTAAGATTATTTGCTGACGAATGTCGGATAAACGTAATAAATGTCTCACAGACCGCCACCCTCACAGCCCAATCCTCATCCCATACGTATTGACACACATACATACATGCATATGCACTAAAAAATTATGTATGCTTGGAGACACGTTGAGAGCATAGAGCTTGCCTCGATAGGGGCGAGGCCCCGCTGACGGAGACACCTTGAGGGGGAAACCCACAAAGTGTACCGGACCTCACGTTCCTTCAGAAGAGCAACAGTACTACCTCTCGAGATATTACACGCACTAAACGTATGGGACGTATCACAACAGTAGCTTGCTCACCCGAAGACAAGCAAAAATCTCAATTAAATGTATCCAGTTAAATCCTCTTCTTCTATCGCGTTGCACCTCATGACAAGTTGTTGTGTGATACTTACGTAATCGCAGTAAACCCGCAGTATTTTGAGACAATGGGGGATGGGTCTTTGAAGTAGGGAGGCCTGCCCTTGAGTGACAAGATGGGGCACTAGGATTGAGCGCTGTCTCTCCGTCGACTCTTGTGCAGAATACGACTCCTCTGTTCGGGTGAAAACTATAGAAATGGTTTATCAAAGCAGCCGACCATTTCATTGTTCTTCAGGCTTCTGGAGGAATGGATAATCACAAAGGGAGAGACTTGACTAAGGCGACGATATTTTGTAGATGTAAATTCGGGGAACATTAAACATGTTGAATATTAAAAAAAATTAAATATTAAAATGTGATAATAAAAAATCATTATTTTTGTTAAAGTACTTACTTTAATTGATCTTTGGTTCAGACAAAGGAGGAGCGCCAGCAATCGGACTACTCTTCGCCAGTGTGAATCATCTTTCGCGAACTTGTTTCTTTAAAGAATATATCAAAATTCAGCACAAATTTGGAAACAAATTACTCTGTTTAGGACCATTATATGCATCGTAAGTAAAGCAAGCAGCCGTTGATCGGCCACCATTCTGGCGCAGCCCAAGGAATAATATAATAATTTGGTCGAAAGATCGACCCGCTCGAAAGATCGTCACAGCTATCGATGCGGCGTCACCCTGACACCAAGGATCACTCGCAGGGCTCCGGCTGCGAAAGCCTTCGACATCACTTTATTTGATAAGATCCACTCACGTGTTAAAATTAGCGTTTTACCTATAACTGTTTGCTCTGGTAGGCATATAGTATGCTACTTCAAGCATCATTATCTCAAAACATTTTTTAAATGGAAATCTATACTTTTGGTTTCATGGAAACTTTCCTTCTCCAAAAATGTTTATCGCTATCACGCAGAAAATAATAAGAAAAAAATTAAAATTCTATACACGTGGACCCATATGCTTGGCAGAGCTATACTTTCACATTTTTCATCAATATGAATAATAAACAACATAACATGAACATTATTTTTAGTAAGTAAGATACCAATTTATAAATGATAAATAAATCTAGAGGAGAAAGACATTTGTGCGACTGGTAATTTTCTCTTTTACCAAATGTACAAATGTGTACCATCGAAAATGAAATGAGGTTAAAAAAGTATGATATCTGAATGCTTCAAATTACATAATAGTTGTAATTTTAATTGGAGAGTACATGCGTAATGTAAATGAGTAACCTCATTGACGAACCTTTATAGAGATAGCAATCATTTCCAGAACCATATGTTATTTGGAAATAAAATAAGATTACTTGTTGAATAGACAACTGGGACTGGAATTAGAAGAATATAAAATTCAAATGAAGACATGGCACTTCACCAATGTTGGTTGTCAATTTTACTGTATGTCTTGCACTGAAGGACAAATTTTAGTAAAGTCTGCAGCTCAAATCAAGAGCTTCAACAGCATTAAAATTACCAGATGTTTGAAATGGTTTCAGCAAGGGTAGCACCTATATGCCGCCTAGCACACTATATGCCTGCACCCACTCACGTCTTTAATGTTTATACCGTCCCTTGCAACCTGTGGTCAAAACTGGACCAGATAAGGATAGAACATGTGCTGACTCTCACTTGGGGTCTGGAGAAGCCTACTGAATGTGACTGAGAAGCTTCAAGAAAGCCCTTTCGTTATATCTGCATTTTGTCATAACTACATTTTCAATGCTCCCAGAAATTGAAAGAAACCTATGCTACTTCTGGCCATACCAAAACTACCTATGGTTTTGACATATAACCAGAGACTCAAGAAAATACAAAAACAATGAACCAGTTTCAATATTTACTGAAAAATGTAAATATTGACTTTGGTATTTCAACCTAATCTCGTACTCTGTGTACCGACAGAATTCTTCAATTGAGTGTGTCACTGTTTACAAACATCTGACGTTATGCGACGAGGCTTTAAGAGAGAGCCTGCCCGCCATTAAATATTTACATTTCACATGTTATATTACTCAACAGCCACTTCTTTGATATTTTCGGTATGTAAAGAATTGTTGTACTGTGTATTTGTTTGCACTGTACTATATTATGGCACAATTTGTAAAGTCTGTGTTTATTAAAATGTTCCAGTTATGGCAGTGATATACATCAGAAATTTATTTCATGTTGTTGAGCAGTGTGAGCACCTGTTTCTGTAAAACCTCCTTTCGTGGTTTTTGTTCAGCAGCGTTTTGGCTGATACGTGTCACACTAGTTGTAATTGAATGAACGAAGTCATCGTCGGCACTTAACCAAATCTCAAATTGAGTCTAGGTTTAGATTTCTTCTTCTTCTTTTATCATTTTCAAAGCTTTAAAAAATAAAATATTTAAAAAGTATTTCTTAAAAAAACTATTTCATCCCAATGGATATTTTTTTTTTCAAATTGTTCCAATTTCAGTTGAATACTTGGTAACTTTCTTGATGATTTCAACGATCGTCATATTGCCATCCCCCCGCCCACACATTCAATTTCCCAGCCGCACACGTCGACTTTCGAGAATTTCCAAAATCCCTTTGTAGTCCGATTCCCATTCATCGAGGAGGCGCATCCACAAGGGAACAAACGGGCGTCGCTCCGAGTCGGGCGGGCAATTTAAATTTGCCCCCGGCATTTGGACGAAGTTCCGCGTTTTAGACCGCTCGCGAGAACGCGCGCGCCGCCGCCTTTGTACCGTTAATTACCGACTAATCAGGCGGAAAGGAACGGCGGAGGCCCTCGTCGCCATGGCAACACACGTCTTATCTCTGGGATTAGACCCGCAGCCCCGGCTAGTTTGCATGGAGATGTGCCCCGCGCCGCTCTCCCGAACCTCTTCGACCCGCCTCCTCCAGCCGTCACTGACGCTGTTAGTTTCCTGTCTCGCCGCTAGGGCTACGACACCGGCGCCGCTGAATGACGTGTTGCTGCGACGCGAGGAGCGCACGGACGCATACACGCATGCACACACACATGTACACACATATGCGCGCGCACACACACACACATACACACACACACAAACGTGGTGGGAAGTATAAAGTTGCAGTCAGCAGGCCAGGACGTGTCACGAAGGAATCATTCCATTATTTATTGATCAGCAGAGTCAAAGTACCAGGAAGTTAACAGAAAGCGATTGTGGAGTGTTTTTGAAATAACTCCATGAGATATAATCAATGACGAGTCAATTTTACAAACATTTATTTAAGAATTATTCTTCAAATAATACGAATAAACTCTGAAACCAATTGAAGATTGTACAATACAGGAAAAATAACACATTTTAAGAATTACGTATTATTTACCCAACATTTCACACATTGAGCTCTCTACGTGGTAAACTATGTTTGTAATATTTTAATATCATATCAAATATCAATATTTGATGTGAATGATCTATTTATTGTCTATCAGGTAAGTGGACAAGAGGCATTTGGAACACACTTCTTACAGCTAGTCATTCCGAACACCATTGTTTAAAGACTCAACTTCCAATATAGCATTACTGTTAATGATAATCACTAGGGGGCAGATTTTGATGACCTAAAACATTGTCAAAATGATCAATAAAATGCTCTTAAAATGCTTAAAAAGTGCTCTAAAATTTGTAAATACGTATCAAACGGCACAATACACCGAGACTTACAAATGACAAGTATAAAAGAAGAAATTAACAAGACCATCAAAATATTATTGCCATTAACATACTAGACAATAGGGACAACACCAGACGACTTAAACGATATCATACTTTAGACCTGACATCTTGAATATAAATTGTTGTTAATCTGAAAAAATGTAATATTAGGAGTACGGTCAATGGACCTTACTCCTCTCATGCTATGAAAATTATATGTAATTTTGCCAAATGTTTCTAACAAAACTAATTGCAAAATAAAATATTATTATAAAAAAATTGATCAAACCCATTTCAGATAAACAACTCAAGCTGTTGCATATGTTATTGATGAAATCGAGGTTTCTTTCTTTCGTTCAAGTGAACACAGTCCAAAACCCAAGTTCGCAAGCTGTTCTAAAAAAAAAGACAACCTCTGCCTTCATTTGTGGCAAAATCGTCGACTAGACAAAGGCGCCAATAAGCGTCACAGGAACCTTGCATTACATAGTACTCACAACGACCGACATGACTATATAGGGGTGAAGAAATCGAATAGGTTACTCAGAATTTCTGTGGTTAACATTTGTTGCACCTAGCAAATATTGTTTGAAGCAAATACTAATAAAACGATATTATAATCAACGAAACCAGCGAAAATGCAGTAAAAATGATGTTAAAAAGTAGAAATGACTTATCACTCGAAATTCACAACAAATACTAAAAAATGACTTATAAAAATGAGTCATTTCGTTTTGTCATAGTATAAAATGATTTGTTTGTATTCCAGCATTATAAAAGAACCTTTTCTGTTGCTAGAATATCGGGCATTTTTCGGCACAAATGATGACGTATTATATTTTATGTCACGAATGACTGCGTCATCACACATTCAGCCAATCGTAGCGAGGCAATTGGGGGGAGGTAGAGGTAACAGCCGACCACCGTTTACTCGCACGATGTCAAATACCCGAGTCGTCACAGGGAAGTTGTTTCGCAAAATTAAATTTGATTCTCTTATAAATGTATAATGCTGTTATATAAAAAAATATAGTATGCAACTCGTTTATAATGTTGCATTATTACATTCATACAAATTTGAAAACTCGCTGCTAAAGTCTCCCGTTTTCAAAAACATGTACTCATGCAATGAAGTTTAACATTATAAACTAATTGCATAAACCACTATTCCATTCTAGATGACATTGTTCTAAAGTGAAAAAATTGATATTTGATTAAAATCCGCCCACTAATTCTCTCAAGCTGAAAGGATTATAAATTATTTTTATATAACTCGTATACAAGAATGCCGTTACAAAATATTCTTACTTAATATTCAAATTTCATTAACTTAAAATGCACGATATTTTATATCAAAATAGAAAAAGATAACAAGAAGCTTTAATTTCACACACTTTTCTCTTCCGGCGCGCTAGATAACATTTACAAGAAATATCAGAAAAAAAAGAAAAACAAAAAGAATAGAACTCAGACCACGCCAAGATTCGAATTAATTCCAGTTAGCGAAACGCAACCAGTATTACACGCTATGAAATTAAAACTCCTCGACCCAGACGTCTCGACACCGTCCAGGGACGCAACGGAACATGGACGGTCGATGCTCACTTGTCTTCATTTTCCAGAGCGTAGGTGGCGCCTTCTGGCGGCAGAATGACGACGCAGCCGCGGAGATTTGACGAGGCGGTGTGAAGAGAGTCCGAATGAGAGGGGAAGGGGGGCAAGGGGGGAAAGAGAACGACACAAGCAGGAATTTTAATAAAGAAAAAAAGCAGACGCGTAAAGAGAGCAGATTAAATAGAGAGCAGAAGGTTTGAGTATTAGCGTCGAGGTGACGAGGAGGCACGGAAAGCTTTTGCTAGACTGGACTCGTCCAGAGGGTCCCGGCTGCCTCCAGGCACAGTGGCGCAGATCACAGGTACGTTTCGCCAAACAGCTACGGCATTTGCATACAGGGAACGGAAAAAGGATCTCCTGCATTTCAAAAGGCAGTCACGAACAAAGAAAGATACAAAAAAAATGTTAGTTGTGAACAAGTAATACGTCATTTTACGTTACTTGGTTTAAAATATTATGTCCGGTAAATGGGATCTTCCACTTGACATATTGACGAAGCTTTTCCTACACAGTTCTTCTCGTGGTTTCTTTTGGAATGGTAACCACTTGCCTACTTGTGTGCTTACAGGTTAGTAGGGCGATGTTTGTACACTGGTCTCTAATTGTACCCAAAGAAAAAAAAATCCATAATAAATTGAGTGACTTTAGGGGTCCAGCAATGTCTCCTCGCAAAGAGAAAAGTTGTCAAGCACAGACCTCTCTCAGAAATGCTAGACAACTACTGAAAATGGCACATCGCGATTCTACTTCCCCCACCGCCGTATGCCACCACAACTTTTACAGTGTCCTCTAAATTCAGGAGGTCTTTCTGCTGAACCCTGTATTTAGGAAACGTGTCGAAACGTACTTAATTAAATAGAAAATCTTTTGTGGCAGTAGCAAGGGAAGTGGAGCAACATAAACAGAATTGTTGTATCGGGGTAAAAAACGTTGAACATTTTAAATTAAATAAACTTAAAGGTATTTATATCAATATTGGAAGTCAATGGTAAGGGACTGGCCGTTGACCTGGAAATGCGCAAGCAAAACCTGCCAAATTGGCGGTATTAAAGGGGCGATTCTTGTGCTTCCTTAACCCAACCTTAACCTCAATGTTTTTTTAATCACTATCAATTCCACATGTATTTCAGTTCGTAACGTGCGTAAAACTCGCGTGCGAATAAGTTTTTATAAACGTTTTTATTGCAGAAGTACAGATTTATAGTTTTAGTTTAATACTTACATTATAAAGCTATCAGTTCACAATTATCATAAATATATCTCTTATTTTTAATGAATTTTGAAAATGATTTTATGTCTATTTTTTAAAAATATTCATTATATCTATGTGCATTAAACACAGCCGTGTCATTCATCAATGAGGTTGAAAGCTTTAGTAAACGTCTTCTAATGATTTATTTTTCCTAAGATCCATGATATATTGTGATAATTCGGTTTTCTGATTTCTTTACTATATTTAAGAAAGACTGTCTTTTCTCTGTGTAGAGTGAAGCATAAGTTTAATGCAGATTTCTTCAAATAAACACACTCAAGCAATTCTAATAACAAATCTAAACAACGTTTTTTAGAATGAAAATGTAAATAACTTCTTTTTATATTTCGAACTAAGGACCACTTGAAGAAAACATTTGTTGCACGTTTTCCTCTTAGATTAATTCTCTATCGCTTTCTTCTTTCCTCTCATCTCTTCATCCCCCGTAATGTATTTTCTATTTACAGTTATCAAAAATAATTTCGTTGCTTTATATTTCTGTTGGTTTGGTTTTATTATCATTTATGGATACATACGATTTTTCCTTCCTCTTCCTTGCTCTACTATATCCACCTCTTACACATAATTACACTTATACGCGCTACACTATCACAAACCAGGAGACCAGTCAGGAGTTTCGAATTTGTCCCCTGTGGGTCGGTGCCCCGCTGGTGGGAAATACCTGGTTCGGGAAAACCTCACACCATCCAGCTGGTGTGATCTCCCCAACCAGTGAGGAAAACCACCGCCACCATCCGCCACAAAAATATGCACTACACTTACGGCATTAAGGACATGAGCAGTTGACGTGAGCGGAATCCTTCGTCACTCGATCATTTGTTGCATTGTATCCCACTTAAATTATTGACACGAGGTCTCACTGTATTTCGTCCGCGCAGAACTCGCTTTGGTCCCTGTGTGGCACGCAGTCTCTCAAAATTAACCCGGCCGCCCGGACACCTGCATCTGGGCTGTTGGGGCGGCCAGCGGCGCGGTGGGCAGCTCCCTTTATGGAGGCTTCTTTTTTTTTATTCCTTTTAATTTTCGAGGTGCGTTCGCGACGGCGTGGAGTGCGCATTAGCGACGTTCAGCTGTTGAGTTCTTTTTTTTTTTCTGGCCGCCCCTGAGAGGCTGACGTTCCTGGAATTTTCGTTCCCTTATTTTCGTCGCGTGCATTTTTCGTTAGTACTGGTATTTTGGATGATGCTGACAATCTGTAGCAAATATTTTCGCGCACACTTTCTACACGCTTTTTTTGTCTCAACTGCTACCTCAGCGATGTCTGGCTTATTGTGTTACATTTGACGTCGTTTTATTTAATTTCTTAGCTAATGTGGAATGTAGAACACACAAAAAATACAATGTTCAGTGCGACTAAGAAAAGGAATTTAATTAACGTAGGAAAATATTAAGTAAATAATATGTAATACTAAACTTTTTAGTATAATAAATATTTGCTGATTCCTGATTTATATTTTTTATTAATTAAACTTTACTAAACCGCTTTAAATCAGTATTATGTGCCTTGAAATGAAAACTGAAAACGGGCTGATCAACGTCTACTTTAGAGGGGTATCTACTCATTGAACGGTACTCTTGCCGGGTAAACGCAAATGCAATGCAAATATTCTTCAGCATAAATTAAAGAATGGAGATAAAAACCTAGAGTACTCGGAAGATCAAATTATTTTCAAAATTGTGCCACGGAAAGATTCAGAAGTGTCTCAAGCATATGATCGATGTATTTGCCAGCAGATTGATCAGTCGAGTATTCATTATGTTTTAGTGAGCCTGATATTTGCCTTACACATGAGTTAAAGAATTGATGGGTATGAGATAACGAAAAATAGATGATTGTTAACAGATCAATGACTGAATGGGAATAGCAGAAAGAAAAAAACATGAAAAAACATATTGATTTCTCTTTCCAAAATTCTTCGAAACCATTATTTGATTTTTGACTCTAAAATCAAGAGGTGGAAGGATCTCTTCCAATCTGATTCCAACACAATGATTGAAAATGTCGCCACATTACTCAGAAAATATGAGGAAATCTAATTTATAAAGGCAATACTTGTTTGTTTTCGTTTCGTGCTTAATGCGTTGCACTTCCGGGAAGAATATAGGCATAGTACGGTGGGAATGTATATGCCCGCGCAAATAGATGCGAGTTGATGATTTTATGTACACTCAAGGACCCAGATCAGGACACTTTAGGTCACGACGCTCTCTACGCAACCGACCGCACACTGAAGTACGATTATTAAGACGTCTTCATTGCGTATCCTGCCCTAGCGATCGTTAAATTTCTCCTGGGAGAGACAGATACGGAGAAAGAGACGTAGAGAGAGAAACAAACAGAATCAGAGCGTGAAAGAAAGAAAGAGGCTTAACTTAGAAATTAGAAGTAGCTTTTGAGAAAAAAATCACTTTTTCTTCAAGCAGAACAACTTTCTACCAGATCCGCACACATCTTACTCTGAAAGTGATTACATTGGTGTGCAAAATGCAACCTCCATTAATAAAAACTGCATCGATAAGGCATCATATTGTAACGTATAAGCCAACGTGCCTCGTGGCATCTATTTGGGGACGCTGGCAGAGGATCAGCCTTGCCACAGGAAGAAGGGTTTT
>BOPP01000042.1:4625531-4647108 GCA_017312745.1 Gryllus bimaculatus
CCGCCCACGCACCCACCCGCGCTTCCCTCTCTCCCAGACAGCTTCCGTCCGAACAATTAAACAGGCAATTAAGGAGCCCCGTCTGACCGGGTTTCCGGTCGTTTGAAGCGTCTTCAAGGCATCGCCCCGAAGAGGTCGGGAGGGGGAGATATCGGAAGATGGATCCTCTTGAAAGCGAGTAGAAAGCAAGGGAGGAAAAAGAACAAAATTGAGAATAAGATGAGCTCGATAAATGGGAGGAAGCTTCAAGATGACTCACACTCACACGTTCAGTTATTTTTTTCGCGTCGATAAATATGCCCCACCAGAATTATGTTAATATATTTTGTCTTGAGGGGTTGCAAGATCTTTCCGGTATTATTTACTTACTATTTTTTAAATGGTGTCTACTTGGCCTTTCCTTACGGCAACTACTTCATTATTTTCATCACTTTAAGCAACAAAATACAACCTTAGGATTCAGGGCATAAAATAGTGTCACAAAATTTGATTGGCTTTTGGGATGATACAAGGAGAAAAACTAATTATTAGAATAATAACTGAATGAAGAGAACATAGTATTATGGATTGTAGTAAAACAGTGGTATTGAATTTGCAGTGATCATTAAGATGAAGATGATTAGGAAATAGTGTACATAAATATTAGAAGCCACGAAGTTGATGCAATATAATGACAAAATGCTGCATTGATCGTAATTTTGCAATTTACCATGAAGAACTAAAGTTCTTAAACAACTCGACCTTCGTACTTCAATGAGAAAATAATTGTATTCGGCGTAATTTTAACATTCCCAGTACATCACGACCACCAAGGACTCTGTATGATCATTGGCTCTCTTTCTGATTTATGTAGAATGTTATAGCATTCTCCTATCTATTTGGGACGCATAAGACATTTCAGCCCCCGAAATGAAATAAGAAGGCAATTCCAAAATAAGACATGGCAGTGGGAGAGAGAATGACAACAGACTAGAAAGCACAATGTAAAAATTATTTTTGCCATTGTAAGTGACCGTACAGTACTAATTTAGCACAAACGCCAAAAGAAAGATTTCAATCTGACGCACTGAATCTTAAGAGCTTTATATTATAGGTGGTCAAATCATTAAGAGCACATTTTCATCAATTGAGAATAATCAAGGACTCCAGCTGCAAAATAATTAATAGAACGTGGACAACCTAATCTTTGACAGCGTTATGCTGAACAAAGGAAGAATCTTTTAGAGTGAAGCAAAGGTGTAAAATGAACACAAGCCAAAGAAATATATTTAAAATTAGAATAGAATGTATAGTTTTTGAATATTTAATTAACATTGAAGAAATGTTAGATATCAGTGCACTGAACATAATATATCTGTACTTGATACTTTTTAAATTTATTTTTGTAATTAAAAAGGATAGGTTAACACAATCACGGAGCATTAAAATAACCGCTATGCATCCCGTAGTAATAGAAAATGCTCCAATCGCGACGATAATTAGTTCCGCAAGTGTACTGACATGGGTTTTTGCCTGAGGGCACTTTGTCGCCCGAGATCATTACAACCAGTTAATGCCCGTGGTTCATAATTTGATTTTTTACCTAATTTTATTGATTCAGATTTACTTATTTATTACTTATTTTCTAATTAACTACATGTGAACTGTGAACTGTGTTCATTCGGTTTATCTTTTCATATTTCCCTACCATAATTCCATTTCAAAATTCCCTCTCATAATTATCTCTAAAGAGAACATGTAGTATCATTTAACTCTTTTCATATATCCCCCGTAATCACAATTCTTTCGATCCAGATAAGTTACGCAGTGTATATCGAGCTTTGTGTCGAAGAAAATAAGCTATAACAAGTAATAAAATTGTTCTACTTCCATTGTATAATTCTGTCATTTGATGACTGCAACTCGCCTGTATAATGATACTTATTGCGACACAGATTTCATTATGATACAGGTTCTTGACCAATCACAGAGATGATTACAAACCAAGCGTTGACAATGAATCGTTCTCGTAAATCGTAAGAATCGTTCTAGTAAATGCTTTGTTCGATTGTCTATATTAAAATAGCATTTAATATATACAATAATTATGAACGCAAGTTTATATTTATTTTATTACTAATAATTTACCCTTTTTTATTCTATTTGACTAGCGCAGAGGTAGTTATTAGAGAGAACATTTGACAGACACTAAGATCAGAACATTAGTCATTTTCTATGATGTGTTTTTATCGTGTGGTTGTCCTTAAAAACCGACCAAATCTTACGCCTAACTGAAGATATTGAAGGATTTCATGACCATAAGCATACCCGCAGCAGTTTTTTCTAGATGTAGCTAAAGCTTATCTGTTAATAAATTACGAACTCTTAATAAATATGAACTTTGTTTCTTTCAAAGAGGTGTATTGTGATTATCTTCAAGAATAAACACAAAATAATATATGTTTGTAGAATACAACCTGTTTTCCTCCAATAACTGCCAACGTTCGTAAAATACACTGTATCTTTCTTTCCTCAAATATTGTCTTGAATTTTATAAAGCATAAAATAAAAATAGGTATAAATAAGGACTCCTTAAATGAATATACTACAGTACCGAGCATTACTGCGTCACTTAACACGAAAGAAAGACATTCAACTTGATCTCAGCATCTACGTGATATCATTATGACGTTACTCACTAGATTGTGAGAAGTGAGTCGCAATAACAAGCAATAAAACGAACGCGCTTCACAATAAAACAACTCGGTTTAAATTACGAAAAAAAATTAGCAGCTAATGGCCTACCGAAACGAAGGCAGCCAGCCACGGTCAGCCAGCATCCTGGTCAGGAAACCAGAATTCCTACGGTGAACGGGCAGCCAAGGTCCCCTTCGCGCAGAGATGGACAAGATGGGGGACCAGGGCGAAAAATTGATGGCGGTGATGGTCACGGAAGAGAGGGTGGCATGACGTGGTCTGGGAATAAAGACCTATGCAGATTTCCCGTTGTTCAACCAACGTGGACGAGAAAGATACAGAGCATGACTCGTTTTAATCTTCTAAATTACTTTCGCCAATGGCCCTTTCGCATGCAAAATTAATTTCTATGACGGCGTTCAACATAAAGAGCGCCGAAACCACGCGATAAAATGTATAATGCTGAATTTATTTGAGAAGAATACATACCTACTTTGTACTTTTAATAATTGAGGTTAAGGGCTCCACGATACGCGCACCGTCAAGATCGTTGGCAGACACCAACACTCACTCGCTGTTATTCACTTTTAAGTACGTCATTGTGAAAACTAATTAATTATTCTGTTTATGAAAACGTTCTATAATATGAGACTTCTTGTACCGTTCTTTATATTAATATATCTCTCATATTTCTTGGTTTGGTTCCAGGACATTTATTGATTCTGGAATATAATTATTGATAATAATTGTTTATTGTGTGAAACTAGTCGCCATGTGCCCCGTACTATATTTTTTATTTAAGTAATTGCAGACAAGAAACTATCTTACGTGGGGGAAGAAGTTTCTGGATATATTACTAATCATCAAGTCTTCAATTCAAGGCAATTAAATTTTTGCAAAAGTAATATATTTTTAATGAAATCTAACCTAACATTACAGTTAAATACTTCGTTCCTTAGATACCTAACTTCACTTTAAAGAGTAAAGAACATGATAAGAACAATATAATGGACAAGATAAGTGATATATACATTTCTGTAAAAGTAAAATTAAAGTTCAATACATATGAAATGTAAATGTACTTTGTAATCTGTAAGTATTAACCTATAGGATACGCCGCGCATTATCAAGAAGTGAATACAACTGAAAATAAAAATAAATACAAAAATGATCGTAGACAAATTGTGGTACAAATCTAATGTATACTCCAAATTCGAATCCAAAACACAATTACAAATGAATATCAACCTATAGTACTATATGGACTATGCGTATACAAAGTAGATATAATGAAACCCTAAACCTACCGAAACAAGTCCACTGAACAAAACACACGTGATTTAACCCTTGAAAAAAATACACCACATTCAATAAGGGATAGTAATGACAAAAAAAAATTCAGTCTTTATGTTGGCGGATCCACGTTTTCACTATATTTAATTATTAATTAACTACAAACACGTGGCGTCGCCGACGCTGTAAACTGATTTAAAAATAGTTTCATGTGTTGAAAATTTCCTTCATACGTCATTTCTTTTTTGTCCAACTTTGTATCAATATGTTTTTTCAGTATCTTGTCATTGGACATGCCCATGAATCGAAGTGTTAATTCTGATAATGTTATACTCTCGTTCAAATGTTCCGAACACTCAATGGCCTCGTGTGTTACCTCCATACGGGATATGAACTGGATATATTGCAATTTCAAAATTATAATCGGCGGAACAAATACTTAAGAGGTTTTGATGCTAATAGTTAAGTTTTAGTACAGCTAAATTTTTACGCTTTTATGGTAATATGCACAAAAATGCACATTTGCATTAGCATAAAATGCAACGCTAAATGCAAAAATACAGATCAGTCCAAATTATTTCCGAAAATTCTATTGCTTCATCTTTCACAAATACATTTTATTCTTCCCCTTATTTCCTTAAAATTTCCATATTTTTCTCCCCTAATTTTTGAAGAGATTAAAACTTTACTAACTCAATCCAATTTTGTTCACTTCTACTTCTTCAATTACTCTATTAATCGTTTTGTATGCGAATCTAGCGTTGCATGCTAATCTAACATTAAAGGGTAACTGTTAAAGGTGTTCTGTATGTTTACGTCAATAACGTTTTAGTTAATTTCAATACGAATAAGTTGTGGGTCACAATCATTTGAAAACGGTATTTGCACACCTATGTACGAACGCAAAAGTGCGAAGTCGAACATATTGTTCATTCATTCTCAAGCATTACTCACCGTTTTGTTTTTTTCCATATTCAATGAAATTCTTCAAGTTCAATAAGTTCCGAGGCAATACTGTTCGTAGGTATTCGCAATTTTTTTAATACGATAATAATTCGAATCTAAATTGAAATCAAACTGCAGCGCGATTTACTTGATAATTCAAATTTTCACTTCAAGATGTAATATTAGTGTTGCCAACGTCGAGACAAAAAAGTATGCCGTATTAAGCAAAAAATGCCTTTTGGTTCTCGTATTTAGTAAACGCCACCTACATGGATCGATTTAGGAGGGCGTTGGGCAAAACACGAAAAATCTTTTGGTAAATTTCTTTAAATCTAGCGGAATCCGAAAACGGATTATCAGTTCCCCATCAAGAGACCGAGACACGTCGAAGGACACATCATACGTCTCGATTGGTGCAGGAGAAGTTGTCTAGATGCCAGTAACGGCCAAATAGCAAAAACACACATCTGCACGTCCGCACACTCAAGAGCTTTACTGAAATGCTCTGTACTGATTAACAGCACGCCAGTCATAATACATTTTCAACACACCAGAATCAACTATAGTAAAAACTACAATTTACTATAACAAGTATGAAAAACATAAATTCAATATAAATACTATTCTATATATACCACGTACAATTAATGAAGTGAACGCCTAAAAGAATTTCGCAGTTCACTGTTACAAGGCTGCATAAAATCTAATGTAAATCATAGTTTTAACTAATATTTCTTTCCAAAAACATTCGTTAACCTAAGAATAATGGAATCTCTTCAGTTTTAAATGAACATTCTATAAACTTTCCCTTTTTTCGTTTTACCATTACGATTTCAAGAATAACTTGCATTTCTCTTAGTTATAAACAGAAATTCTGGCTCACCTCTCAGTCAGCCAAGAACAACCTTTCAATGGGTGACCTTGACCAGAACACTCGTTTTGCTTCCACACCACAAACGCGCTGTGATGTCCATCGCGAGAATCAGTCACCATTTCCTCCGTTTATAATACTTAATTTTTCACAACGTAAAATGAAATATTTTTAATACGCCGTTCCCAAACATTGCGGGTTTCTCGGGCTTGTTTTCCATTTGCATCCACAGCTCTTTTTTTCCTTACTAATAGTATGTGAAATAACGAAAGGAGTGCGAAACAGTGCGAAATTATTCCCGCAGTCGTTACATACTAGCTCCTATTTACTTACAGCAAATGTTGGGCTGACAGCTCCCACGCCAGGAATGACGCCCGATGCACGTGGATTCACGTAGATCTTCAAGATACACCATGCGTTGCGTTGTGAACGACTCAAAAGCACTCGTCCTTCAAATCATTGCTGCCCACGTAATTTTCATTTCTCCTACATCTGTATAAAGAATGTTTATTCTGAACCGATGATCATTGTGTACGTAGAGATCTGAACCCAACAACTGAAAAGACCAACAAACATTACGTAGTGGCCATCACAATCATGTCCACCACGTGTCGTTCGCACGCCATACGAAGATCTCACATTGTTTGTAACATATTCCCGTTTCATTTTCATAACCAATCTTGTTAAATAACTTCCTATTTGTATAATCCACATGTAAAACCCCTCTTACCTTGTTTTGAGCAATAAAAGAGACGGTAGCTGTTCTATAGCCCGTTTCGACGGAGACACTCGTGGCGGTGGCTCGCTTTCTTCGACCCGACTTCTGTTCTCGCGAGTCTCGTTTTGCTCTTATCGATTTTTGTGTCGATCGCTGTGATCGGATGCGCATGCGCAGTATCGTCGTAGTCGCGTTCTGTCAACAAGATGTCCACAGCAATGCAATGCGTGCACGTTGTAACACAACTGCATCAGCATATCCAAACTTTTCTCAAGAATGCTTCCAACATTTTTGACGAAACATTGACTTTGAATAACAAAAATGTTTTAAAAGAATGGCGCAGATCGCATTTTTGTTGAAATGTTTGATTTTTCGAAAATTGGAAAAGTTCATTTTTATTTTTTGACACCTTACTACACCTACGATATTGAACATTCAGAAGTTAATGAAATTTATAAAAATACTTTAAAACCGCTCCAAATGTTTTTAATTTTTTCCCGCGGATAGACCCAAAGATGTTTAAAAATATCGCAGGTCTCATTTTCGTGGAGCTCTGAATTTTCGAAAATCACAACTTTAGAAATAACGTGCTGTTGAAGTACCAAGTGTTCGTGCCTTGGTTTGTGAGTGTCCCTATTTACAATTTTTTTTCAAAATCGTTTGGTACGTATTGTGAAATACAAAGTTTTAATTGTGTATAAATGTGAGAAAACCAAATATTACTCTTTAGTTAGTTATTTTAGTCTCTCCTTGGGTTAACACAATGGGATAATTCCCCACACGGACCGTTTCCCTTGACCAGAGTGTAGATGCCCGTTAAAAAGCTATGGAAGATTGAATTTCAAACAAAGAAATAATTATATGAGACGTCATTGCAAACAATAGTATTTATTATAACAGCTGCTATTATAATAAATAATATTGTTAATATATTAATAAATAATAATATATTAATAATGTATTAATAAATAATAATTATATGAGTTGTCATTACCAACAATATTATTTATTATAATAGCTGCTATTATAATAAGTAATATTGTTGGAAATGACGACTCATAATTATTTCATTGTAAATGCCTACGAAAACTCACCACAATACCAACATGTAAAGAAGAAGCTATTAAAGTGAAAAATCACGCGGCTTGTGTACAATGCGAACAAGTGTTGAATTCCTCCAGCCCTGAAAGTGATTTCCTTTCTCTGCTAGTTGGTGAAAGGAGCGTAGCGAAATTTGCGCGGTTAGGCGGAAGAGAAGGCCTAATGGCCTGAGTCTCGCCACGTAAAACAAGGCACAAATTCAATTCAATTCAATCTCCACTAAGGAGTCTACTATCTTTCTGACTTACCTTGCCTCCTCAGCGTTTACTGCAGTGGGCGTGGCAGTTATTGTCCCCGGCAGCTGCCGCCATTTTCGCCTTTGCGGCCCTCGTGTTCCGCCCAGACGCGCAACGCCGCGCAACGCCACTCAAATGCAAACTGTTTACGGGCAACACTAGTCAGGTCGCAGGCGAAGCGCCGAGACGAGATTTAAAGATTAGAGTGTGTTCTGAAACGGTGAACAATTTTTTGCTTCGTTCGTTATAGAACTACTTTCGTTATCAGTCACATGACTGAAGTGAACAACAAGACAAGTGAAATGGGCGAGTGTTATGGAGTACTGGAATGGATTTTATTATTTCCATTATTCAAAAATATAATAAATCTACTTAATAGGGAAGAAGTAAAAATATTCATTTCATATTTATTCAGGGCTGAAGATTCTATACCAGGGGTGTCCAATTTGCATGGCCTCAAGAGTCACAACTAAAACCAGTAATATGGTTGCGGGCCATATTTTCATTTTAATTAAAAGGACAATCTACACCTGACGTTTCCGAATTGTTAATCTCGGAAAAGCTTCTGCTCTGGAACTGTGGACGGCGAGTGAACAATACCTGATGCAAGCCGTAACGTGCATAATGCAGTGGAACACAGACTTTGAATAAATGAATTTACTAGAAACCATATTTAAATCTAAGCTTAACCTAGTTTTATATTAAGGCGTGAATACTCCTCAAGGGTGCGTTCGCTAGCGAGCAGGCTAAATGGCCTGAGCGTCGCCATCAATAAAGACATTTATTTATTAAATATTTATTTATTCATTACTTATTTATTTATTTATTTATTTATTAAATATTTATTTATTTATTTCGTATTTATTTATTTAATATTTATTTATTTATTGCGTATTTATTTATTTATTTATTTCGCTAAAGGCATAATGTTCTCGCCGGACGTACATGCAAGGGATTTCACTTCTGACTAATAATATTTCGCGGGCCACGATAAACCGCGGGCAGCCAATTGGACAACCATCTTCTATATTATACACCACAGATCTCAATAATGCAACGTATTGAAAACATTAAATTAAAACATTTTCAAATTAAAATTTATACATAATATATATTCATAACCACAAAGTAACTCCCTCACATAATGTGTTCATAAACGGAAATAATGACATGTCTAGCTACATTTTAAACTAGAGATGCAAGAGAATGGCACAGACTTTTTTGTACTGCTTAGTTATCTAATTTTTTTTGGTCTTAGCTTGCTTTTAGGACTTTCTACAAACTCTTGCCAGCTGCTATCTACCGCCGCCCAAAGTACATTTTCTGAAATGTTTCTGAATATCTCGTAGAGCTAGTAGAAACGAACAATATTAAAGAAGAGTAAATTTTCATTGAAACATTTGGAGCCGTTTTTAAGAAAATGGCATTTTAGTGTTACTATAAATACGAAATTAGAAGCTCTCTTTCACAGAAAATGTTTGAGTTATGGAAAAACTTCATTAAAAGTCATTGTAAGTACTTTAACTCACAAATGCAATAGGTTTTACAAATTGCTAAAAATGTGCATATTAACGGCCTGAGGGATATTTCAAAGAAAATACATTTGTAAAATTTTTGAAGAAAAAAATCAGCAAAGTGAACTTTATGTTATATTAAAGAGAGCAATTAGCACAATCTGTTTCAAATGTTTAAAAAAAATGGTCCCTTTTTCAGCTTGGAGTGGTTTCAACGTTTCTGAAAATGCAGAATTTTGAGCTCATTTGCACAGAAAACTGATAAGTTTCCAAAAAACTATATTTTACATTATTTAAAGCACATATAATCGTAAATACAATAATGTGGACAAATTGCCGCTAATGTAAATAAGCTAATGTAGTAAAACAATCTACGCATGGTTTAGGCGCTAGTGGTGTTCACAGACGGTCGGACAGACGGAAGAACGGTCGTTTTGAAAAAAAAAACCAAACTTTTCTGGTACCAGGGGACCCCAAACGGGAATTTCCGTTGAAATCTCAAAATCTATTTTTCGCACCATTACATGACTTTCTCTATTACATATCTTCACGTTTCAAAATAACATATGTCATTCAATCAAATCAAATTCCATACAGACGATTCACTGAACTCACTCTCGCAAATATTTTACTGCATTCAATTTTTCACAGTACTGTCCGTCAATACTCCGCCAATACAACATGCGATCTTTACTCCAAATACTCTACTCAGTTACACATTTCTGCTAAATCGTTGTATTTCATCTCTGTTCCAAAAAGCCTTGGCATAACTATACGTCCTCACTCAAAAAGGTAAAATTGCTTTCTGACTGGCGATTTTCGTTCCTGCATTCATGCCGGAAATCTCCAGGACATCAAACTTTGCCAACCTTAGATTTCCTATTCCAGTAGGCCGTACCTACTATACTTGTATTTCTGTCTTGGAGACAAAAAAAGGACAAAATACGAATACCTTACAATTACGACTCATTTCAATTCCTACACAAAAAGTAACTATTGAAACCATTGAAACCCAGATTTTATTTTTTCTTACGATATTTTACAGCCTAAGCTAGTAACTTTGCATTTCAAAATATTGTTTCTCCAAACTGAGATACAAAAGTGCTTGTTCCTCGAATCTCCACTCAGCACTTATAGAAGTCCACCGTGGCGCAACATCCGAAGGTCAAGGAGTAAACATTTTTGCCGGGGGCCGTTTTGGGATCAAAACGATTCTATAACTGTGAAGAACACGCTTAGTAATAATCCTTTACGTGTAAATCTGTCACGATACCGATAATTCGAATTGGTGTATGGTATAATAAAATATGAAAATGGAAAAAATTATTAACATGCAAATGAAGTGCTTCAATTTGTTTCAAACGAGAAAACCGTATGTTTAATATTCTTGTGATAATATTTTGATGTACAATGTATACAAAACTATTTTATTGATTAGTAAATCGATGTATTTGTATATTTGAGCTAAAACTGCCTCTCATCACAAACATTTTAATGGTGGATAATCGTGTTTTTTTAGCTATTCCAACCTTGAATGACGTATCTTTCAAAACCCAACACTGAATAACATCAAGTATGAGAAGAATATTTCTTCATCTCAAGTCATTTTCCAAATAAATGGAAAGCTCAGTAACTGCAATCTTGTGTCTAAATTACATAACCTAAATAACTTGCGCTGAAATACTCTGGAAAGAAAGCAACAAAACCAATCTGCATAATAAGATTAGATATCGCTCCGACATACGCACAGATTCCGAAAAAGAGGTTCCACTATCCCGGCCAAAATCTGCGGGGGAATTTCCCCTCATCTTGGCGAGTCGCAGATCGCATTGGCCCGGGTGGGCGCGGAGGTAAATTGAGCGGCGGGCCAAGAGGAGAGATTCGGGCGCTTTGCCGCTCGCCCGATTGCGCCCCGGGCGGCGCCATCAACAATCCTTCATCGCATTGGGGCGAACGAAAATCAAATCCGGGCAGAAAGCCTGGCCTCTCGCGCGAGTGGAAGGGCAGACGGGCTGAGGAAGGGCTGTGGAGGGCGGGGCGAGGGCCGCCATGGAGGGCAAGGTGCTGGTGGTGGTGGTGGTGGGGTTGGTGAAGGCTATGGCAGCGCTGGCTGTGGTGGTGTTTCTAGCGGTAGGGGGTAGGGATATGCGAAATGAGTAAGGTCGACTGCACTAGAGAGGATTGCAGAAGTGCCATGGAAGAAGCAACGGCTGCGGCCGTGATGCTGGAGAGAAGGAAAAATCTGTCGTAGGGAAGATGGTGATGGTAGTAGTACTAATTTCGGTGGAGATGGCAGAGTTGATTGATTGATTAGAAATTCCGGGTGCATCAACTGCTTATGTCATTAGCCCCGGAAATGTTATGCATGATTTTATCGCGAGAAGTGGTGTTGTCTTCCCCACTAAATGGTGAAATCCGGCGCCGACCTCCTCGCCGACTTAAGGATTTTTCCCCAACCAGGTATCTCCTACCGGCGGGGCACCGCCCCAGCCGATAAAAGCTCTAAGGTCCCGGCATGTGATGTACCCAGAGTAGTGCATTTATGTGTACGTGTGTGTAAGTAAGGAGTGATGATAGGACTAGGTAGAGGAAGGCGAGATCGCGTGCGGTCCGTGGCCCCTTTGTTAAGGTACTTCTCCGGCATTCACCCGGTGTTGATCGGAGATACCACGGAAAACTATCGATCAGGGCAGCCGACCGCTAGAATTCTCCTCCAGACAGCGGCTGCATTCGACCTAGCTACAGTATCTAGCTAGTAAATCCTGACACCTTTTGGAGTAAAATTCTAAGATCTCCCGGTCAGAGACACAGCAGTGACATCAATTGATGCCCTGCGGCACCTCATCAGGAGGGCAGTGGTTAAGATTGTGGTTGTTCCAGTGGTAGTTTTGATGGTGAAGACGTCAGGGTAGGCAGCGATGGTAATGACAGTGAATAACAGTGGTAGTGGTCTTGGTGGTAGGGGCAGTCCTGTTAGTGACTTTAGTGAAATAAATGGTGCTATGGAGAATAGTGTTGAATTTAGTGAGACAGCTGACGGTAGTTACCTACAGCTGGGGATAGAGGTTATTGGGGCGACGTAGTTGACAATGACTGCAGTGGCAGTAGCAATTGGCCGTACCATAATGTATGCAGCTGGCCTTCGTTAAGGCTAAATTATGAAACGCACGGGAGTTTCACAAACATTCTCACATTGGCTCCAAAGGGAAGGCAGGAGGAAGAGCAGATCAAAATCAGAGATTCGAAAGAACTGACTATCTTTTCTGAGGCAAATAAACCCGACGGGAATAACCAAGCTTTGAGGAGCAAAGACGTCGGCAGAAACTGGAAGGGATGCCGTCGGTGGCAATAGATAACAAATGGCGAGCGGAAGGAAAGGAGATGGCGGTCACAGCAGAGCGCCAGTGCCGGCGGGCGGGTAAGCAAATCCGCATAGAAAGCGCCGCATTTCCAACCGAGACGCATCGCCGGCCGATCGCTGCGAGGAAGACGGGCGCGCAATCGACGCGAGGAGGCCGCTAGGAGCGCTGGCGGCGGCTCCGCCGAATCTCTCTGCGGGCGCCCGCCTTGCGTCGCCTTGCGTCGTCTCGCGTCGCGCTCTAGATGCGCCGCAAACGCGCGTCCTCACGGAAGCTGCCTTCGCACAGCGGCCGCTTTGCGCTGGGAACCGGCGCGGCGTCCGCGCGTCTGACACGCAGCCTCGCCCTGCTGCTCCCGGTCTTCAGTTTTGCGCTTGAAGAATTTTTAATAGACAGACAGGTATATAGAGGGACTGATATATAGATGGATGAATGGATGGATAATTGGATAAATAGATAGATGGATAATTGGATAGATAGTGCATAAATAGATAGATGGATAATTGGATAGATAGTGCATAAATAGATAGATAGATAGACAGACAGATAGGTGGATGGATGGATGGATAGATAGATAAATAATTTGATTTTTGTTTTAGTTTTTACTGATACACTATTGCTTGTTAATCCATTCGGTACGGATTTTGATATATAGTAGGGCATAACGTACCTGGATTGCCAGGATCGTGTTTACGAGAGAATCGTATGAAAACAGTTAAATGATGTTCTTATGCAGATAATTATGGGAGAGAAAGATAAACAGAGTCCAGTCAACATCTAGTTCATCAGCAAATTAAGTAAATCTAAATTATTAAAATTAGCCAAAAATTACATTTTGTATAATCGGCGTTCACTAGTTCTAATGATCTTGAGTGACGAAAAGCAACGAGGCCAAAGGCCTTCCGACATTTGTCGCCGCTCGATATTTAGAACCCTAATAACGCCTTTGGAGCATAAGTATTTTTTATACTCATCCCTCAAATGAATAAAAGGTACTTAAAAAGTGAAAGTGTTAATATTAGCTCATTAGTATTGCAGTCAACATCATCACTTTTTTCTTTCTGAATACGAAGGAATTCCTTCCTAAATGTGAAAATATATAACAGAAGTTGTTAGATATTGAAGCTAACATGCTACTGATATACGTACCGTGTTACGACGTGCATTCCACGCAAATTATGAAATCTAACTGGATTTTAAAGAGAAGTGAATGGAAATTTTTATAATATTCATCATTTACAACTTTCTCATTGTTGTTAGAAGTTGAATCGGGACGAAGAGCCACATTATATTATGTCAACTATGCGTCATGATTTCAATGTTTGTCCTGTAACTCATACCTCTTATACGAATGCAGGCCACATAATTCTTATTTGAATAATGAAAACTCTGATAAATTCTCAAAATCTACTTGCAAACACAATAAATATTTTTAAAAAAACTTGCAGTAGAGTATATGGATGTCAAACCACAGAATATTAGCAACAAAAGAGTTCAACAAACAGGATTTTCTGACCTATTTAAATTTTGGAAACATTGAGGGTATTGAACACACGAAAGCGGACATTTAAATGGAAAGTTCTTAATACATTATAGGCGCCCAATATTGTAAGCGAAGACCGTGCTTCAAACAGCAACAAAGAGCACTAAATTAGAAAAACGCAGAAAAATTGTTAACCGAACAGATAAATTTACGTTGACGGCGCAGTCTCAGAGAATATCGGCCTCCAAAAGGATACGGCGTGGCTGGGAGAGTCTCGTATCATCAGATACTCTCCGGCATTCATCGCGTCGACTTCTCTCCCACCAACACTCACCGCTCTCATCCCAGACACCCGCCGCCCCTCCTTCCTCCCCGCGCATGCGGCCCCTATTCAGCGCTCACCCGGGAGCGGCGGCGGACTGCATCGCCTCTTGCTTCAAATCCCGATTTTCGCGCGTCCCCCCCGATTTTTCAAGGAAATCCGAAGGCAAATTGGATTTGCCGCGAGGAAGCGCCGCGCCTACTACGTGGAGAAAATCCAACAACAATGCAATCCCCTTACCGGGAATCTCCGCCCGCCTCCCCGGTGGAGGCTTGTGGACTGTTGAGAAGCAAAGGGGCTGCGGGAGATGCGGACGGACGCGTGCAGGAGAAGACGGTCTACCCCGCGGGGCAAGGCCCCCGGTGGGGAGGAAGGGTGTGGAGAGGATGCAGAGGAGGAGAGAAGAAGGGGGACTGTCTTGGGGCTGGGAGACTCCCCGGTGTCGTTATCGCGCGAATTAGCAACTGCTTCACATTAGCGACACGTCATCGGCCCCGAAGCGTCGTGTCCTTGAAACAAGCGGAGGGGCCGCGCCGATCGCCAGCCGCTCTAGGAGGCATGTGGCAGATCGGAGGGCGATTCCGAAAATTTGTTGCGTTTCCTCATCCCCTGAAGACTGTGAGTTTCTTCTATTACCTCTTAGCCATCTTTCAGTACTTACAGACACCGGCGGAAATTTTTGGATAGTTCAAGAGTAAAAGTTCCATCATACAAAGAAAAGTACATCTAACTCGCAACAAATGTAAATTGTCCTCTTAAAAATGATAATAATGAGTAGTTATTTATAATGCACAAACATACTCCCAAGATTTTTTTTAGATACGCCTAAACTCTTCTCAACATGAAAAGCGAATTGTGCTAATAAACATGCATTGAGAGTAATTTTCGAAATAGATTTTTAAATGTCATGGTGAAGAATTAATGTACATTTACTCGTAATAAAGCATGTCTTGTAAGTAGAAATTTCGAACCATACATACTCCAACAAAATTAAGTTATAAACACTCATGAAAATCTAAGATTCCTATATTTCTTCATAGCTTCACATGCATCACGTAAATAAAATAGAATGTTAGTCTGACAAAAGAAAAAAAAATGTATAAAATGCAATGTGTACACAATGCAAGAAATCACCAAAAAATAGATTATCAGTAACACATTGCATGTATGCGAAGGAAAATGAAATCATACCTTTGCACAATGAATGAAATCATTAAATAAAACGTACATAATAAATGAGAAAATTCAAAAAAAATATTCTCCTCTAGTGATATCCTTCTTAATTAAAAACAGAATGAGGTTTTATAACGTAAGATAATAAATATTCTTTGTCACATTATCTCTGAGTCAATGATTAAAGCATACACTACATCACTAACATTGCGTGGCGTGTCCGATGAGTATTTTCATGTTAAAAAATTTATTTTGGCTTTGCAAGATCATTGCAGGGCACAGAAAGTTACATATCCAATCAAATCCTTGTTTAAGTATTAGTTACAAAATTAGGTTTTATAATCGAGAATCGGATGAATAATGTGGTAATGATTCACATAAATTCCGGAAAGATAGAACAGTAATTAATAGCATTTCAACCATGTTCTGGGGGGTGCATTCAAACCATCAAAAACACGTATTCTTTTAGAATTATTTCAGAATTATCTACTGAGAAACGGCTCTGTATTGTGTAAAGCGATTTATTTTGTCGAGGGTAATCAAGTGCGCCAGGCGTTTTAGTTGCCTAAAACAAACTATCAAATACGTTTATAGAGAATTTTTTTGAATCTTCCGGATGAATTAAAAAAAAACGTATAATTTTCCCATCAGAAGACCAAGGCGATTGGAGTGACACCTTTTTTGTCACGACTGGTGCACCGGAAGTGGTTTACCCGTGAGTGACGGACGGACGAAAGGACACAAGTCAAACGATTTGTATACAATTATGTGAAGGAGAGGATGATATTGAATCTAAATTCCAAGTGGTTTGAAATACAGGCTACAATTAGCAGTAAATTCACTCGTACATTGCGTAAAATGCCGCTCTACGAAATAACAGTGGTAGCAAATTGCATTTTCACACCAAACATGAATGTTAGATTCCACTTTTTATATTCTCAAATCAAAGGTTAAGGAGTGAAAGTTCTTGAAATCGGTAATACACGGATCGTGATAAACAGCAAATGCAAGTTTTAACTCATATACTTCATTCACTCCGAAGAGGATTAAATTCATTAACCAAAACTTATTGTTCTGCAGATAGAAAATTAAATGAAAAATTATATTGATTAAGTGACTTGAGTAAGACTCTATTGGTACAAAACCACGAAAAATGCCACTGCTGAATATAGAATTCCTCCCCCTCCGGAGTTATTCAAATAGTTTTGAAACAAAAAATTGAATTTTTTTTTCTATATTTTGCTATAGAATCATCAGGTGCCGAGCAACCCACAACACACTTTACCATCATGTATAATGTATGTCCTACAATATATGTGCTACCTAGGCCGCTAAAGCACACGAGTTCTTTTTTATCTAGATAAAACACATTTTTAGACGTATAACATTTTAGAGATTTAGCTCTTCTGGATTATTCAGTTTCTAGCACGTACGATTAGAAACGAATCATGGAAAATGCATTTAGTATTTTACATTAAATGCAAAATTATTGGTATAAGCATGTTTCTCAACAAACGCCTAACCATATTAGATGTTCAGTCATGTTTAACACCGACTCTTTATAATAAAACGCACATTTCAAGACCTGGAATTTCAAAGAATGAAGCTGTTTTCACTTTAAAAACAATGACTAATAAAGTGTGGAATGCAGAATCGAATACAAGTAATATGTCATTGTATTTCCTGACCTCCATACGAATTTCAAATACTTTCTGTGCTTCCAACACCTATTCCACATTGAAAATACAATGCTGTACAGAGTGTCGTTTCCCGGTTATCAAAAACCCGATAAATTGATTCGTTCAAAAGTCACGAGTGGGCGAGAAAAAACGAATGTCATACACCACGAGAACATAATCCTGCTTCCTTTGTGCAACCGGCAGTCACACAACGAGACATTTCGTAATTAAAATTCCATCAATCCGCTTTTTCAACAAACATTTGCCGCTCTTTCGAGAGCCGGCGTTTCGCGCGTTTCCCATCACGCAACACGCCCCGCGCGCCGAAGTCTTGGCGCGAAAGCGCACCCGTGATCCATTCCGGTCGAATTCCACCATTTGAGCAGTTCACCACATTGCGAAAGGCGAGAAGAAAACGCACGCCGCGTGCGTGGGCGGGATATGAAAGCGCCCGATTCGCCGCCACGCCGCCCAGACGCACCGCGCATTCCCCAGCCCCGCACGCGCCGTCCCAGGCACGGCCGGGCGCCGCCCCGCGCCGCAGCGCACGTTACGCGCGTGCACGGACGCGTGACGCGCGCCGCGGCGGAACGTCCGATCCGCGCAGGGAAGAAAGAAGAGGCGGCGGCAATTAGCGTTCGCTCGACGCGCCTTGGGGAACGCCTCGCGGAGGAGGTGCGCGGCGCCTCGGCAGAGGGCGCCCAGGCGGCGGTTGGCGGCGCGAACCTTGGCCACGTCACTGCTCTCGGAGGTCCTAGAGATCGAATCTGGACGGTGGCAGAGTTTGCGACACTGGCTTGACTCGAAATTAGTCGGATTCAGCCGTCCGTCCTAGGTTAGAGTCGCGGCGGTGGCAGGAAGTTCGACACTAACTTGTTAGCTTCGAATTCAGTCGCTGCCTGGCGGAGAATTCTAGCGGCCGTATGCTCTGAGCGGGAGTTTTACGTGGTTTCTCCGATCGACGCCAGGCGAATGCAGAAGGACTCTAACAAACGGGTCAGGGATCGCATGCGAACTTTCCTACCTGTTCCTTGTCCAATCGTTACCCCTTAATTACACTTACATGATCTTCACATCCATGCACGCCGGAAGGTCAGTTGGGAGCTTAGAGATTGTCCCAGTTGGGGCGTGCCCCGCTGGTGTGACATACCTTCTTGCGGAAGAGTCCGCTAGCCGATGATAGGTCAGTGCCGGATCTCGTCATCCAGCGAGAGATCACCCGTCACATCTGGTCGTATGCACGGCACTTATGGGACTAATGATCCTGCCAATTGACGTGCCAGGAATAAAGTAATCAAATGAACCTTCAATGCCCCGCTCGATTTTATTTAACTAGCTTTCGCCGCCTTTCTGTACCAGGGCTTCTTAAAGAAGAAATAAAAATGAATAAAAATAATGATTTGTTATGTGCAGCGAGAAAGTAAAAGAGCACATTCCATAGCTGATATGAAGCGGCGGCGAAATATCTTTGGTTGTTACGTTCGTTTACTGGAGTCCGTCTTGTAGATTGTTCCTAAGGGTCACGTGAAGGAAGTTACAGAAAAAAATTATTAATTACATATACCACCTAAACATAGACATGTAAGAGCATTTTGTTCGCGAGCAAATACAAGCTGAACAATTGAAAAGTAAACATTTTAAATAAACAGCAAGTCACTGATATGTTAATAAAAACACTGCCACGTGCTGGAATTTCGTCAGCGTCTCGGCGTGACCTAATAAATTACGTTGGTATATTTAATCCTAAATTTTTTATATTTAATGAGAAATATTAATGTAAAAGATAAAAAAATTCAATACTTCAACATAAATTACCACGAACTAATTCTGGAATTCATGCAACGTCTGCGGTTGCTTGTTGTATATACCCGATTTGGAGGCTAAGAATTTGTGCTGCACTTAAACAGGCGTTCCCAAACGATACAATGTTGACACATACACCATCTGTAATAAAATAGGACTGAGATGACATCCCAGAACGTCATGGAAAATTTCAATGTAGTCATCGTTATGCGCCCACATGTTTCTTTTACACAGCAATATAATGGCTCTGTAATATCTTTGTGGGAGTTAAAATATATATTCCAGTTACTACTATTAACGAATATTTATTTCTTCGGCAAATAACGTTATAGCGCTGAAATATAGCCGAATGGTTTGGTTTTCTTCATTGTTGATTTCATACAATTATTCATTTCCCAGTTTTAAAACCATGTTCCTTCCATTTATTGATAACGATTTTGATAACTACATATCGAAAAGATGACTATCAACCGTTTGTTGACATTTTTGTTTGTTTGTTTGTTTGTTTGTTTGAATGAAGATAAAGTTCTTAGAAATACAAACCCTTGAATACATAAATTCATCAATAAATGGTGATTCCAATCTACGATGTTCTCTTCCATAATATACCTTTTAGTTGGTCAAAAATATTAAATTGTGAATTGAATATTTTCACATTTAATTACGAAAATCAGTTCGACACTCTTTATGGAATATTCATAAAATACAGATATGCGGTGAGGTTCTATCTGCATACATGCATGCGTTCTTCAAGATTTCTAGATTATATTAGTTTCATCTTTATATCTAAGAAGCTAGGCAGATCATTAGAGTTTTATGGGACCAATAATTATCGGGTACAGTACAAACATCGTTTTGAGCATTTCAACAATTAGCAAACTCATATAATCGTAAAAATGTAAATGATAATTTATTTTCTTTTTATTCAATATACGTTAACTTACTTTGTGGTCAAGGATATGTTCGTTCAGAAAATTTTCATAATCTTTAATTCTATCTGATATATGATCTGATAAGAAACCATCCAAGAGTTATGTACAATCCACTTATATTTCATGGTGCAAAATTAAGAATAATAACTTTTACTTTATACTACCTGGATATAAAAAATCATTCTTTTTGCACATCATGTTGTAGATAAGCTCTTTGAAACTTAAGTTCACGGTCTTCTGATAAGTTATTTTACTCGAACTACAACAGAGTTGTGAAATTCTCACTAAAAATCCTTAGGCCATTGAAAAAACATGTGTCTTGAAATTCAATTTAATTATCTTTTTAAAGAATATAATATATTCGTCTTAGAAAGCTTTTAAATGTAAAAAGTCAATTTTAAAGACAATTTACTTCTGATAGAAATTATGAAAACATATGTTTGTGGTTTTCGTAAAACAACTTTCCTGCTGAAAATTATACGCTCAGATAGAGATTGTGGGTCACGGACATTGCGCAATCTTATATTCCACTCTCTGAAGGAACTATCTTGATTTTATTTGATTTATTTTGTCATAAAACTGATTTTCGGAAAAGCATTACCTGCGCACGTGTCCTTGAACTCCAGAATTCCTTCCCCACACTTAAGTATACATTTTTGAACAGTAAATAAAACCACCAGAAAAGCGTATTACTACTACTACATTTGCAAATCAAAAAGTTTCACTCCAGAGTAACAGAAAACATATTCAAACACAATAGCGACCTACACCGCCAACTCTACTACTACCACAACTAGCATAAGAAGAGATCAATCAAACGTGCGCATACTGGTGCTATTTCTACGTTATCTTCTACAAGGTTTAGTTCATTTTACTTCAACCAAAGTAAACTGAGCAAGTGTTTTTTAATTCGCTAATTAGAATATTTGAAGAATAAAATGAAGAATATTTGAAAACACTATATTTATCGTTGATTTTAAATTATTCACTTTTAAAATGCATCAGTTCAGTTAGTAATGGAACGCTTCATTTCACCCACAGTGATGCACATGATAGTTTCAGGGAAAAAATGTAAAACAAAAGTTGTTAAATATGACAGTCAAGTCAATGTAATTGTGAGAATCGAAATCTTCCTTCTGGGCATTTCGCCCTGAAGAAGGTCTAACAGCCGAAACCGCATCTGTGCGTAGAAAGCGGCATCTCTCGGATCCCAAGTATGCAAACAGCGAACGGATTCATTCCCTGAAGCGAAACTTTGAGAAAGCGCATCTTTCATTTCCGAATCTTTTGTAATGCTTTGTCGGAATCATAAAATTCAACAAACTATACTTTTAGAATGATTATTTAATCACCAAAAATTGATTCACATGATTCCAAAACATTATTGACAAGAAGTAAGAATTTTACAAGGGGATATGTTCGTGTCTCTAACAACATTTTTCAGTACTCTATCATTTCGTAGGTGTCAGAAG
>BOPP01000042.1:4651784-4691622 GCA_017312745.1 Gryllus bimaculatus
CCTCTCGCCCCTCTAACCGCCCAACTCCGCGCGGGAATTTTTTCAAATAAGTAAGTTTCTCTGGCGCATCCTGTATAACTTCGCTTTATATTCTGGCAGTGTTTGTTCTACGCTGCCCTTAACCTTAAACAATATTTAACGCTACATTTTTCACGGTGACACTGTCATACCTTGGGATGTCCCAGGTTTTTGTACTAATTGTAAGTACTAATAATAAGTGTTATGAAACTAATTATTGTTGACTGAGAGTCATGAAATATTAGAATAAAATTGTGTTCTAACAACTTTATTAGAAACTTATCACAGTTACACGAAAGATGCCATTCACGTGAAAAATAGTAGCGAAATATTATTGCAAAAATTATTTAATGAGAAAGTTGACACGTTACATTCAATTGCACATTCTACAAATATTTAAACCATAAGAAATCCAGTTTCAGTCTTCGAATTAAATCACTTTGGAAATATTCAAAATGTTTTAATTAGAGAAAATATGTAACAATTGATTATGTTTCAGTCTCACTGAGCAATGGATTTTTAACCACAGTACTGTGCATTGTCTAATCAAACATCTGTGTGCTCACCGATCATAGTTCAGTGCCTTTATTGCCAAGCGAATGTCCTTGGCCAAGTTCAGAGTTCGTTTAGCTGCTGCGATGGGGTCATACGTTTTCTTGAAGCCAGCCTCATTTTCCAGAGTGTCCCGAAGTATTTTATACACCTGCCACGATTTGAATGGGTGTTTCGAATCCATGCGGTAAGTATTTGCATATCTCGGGCCCTATATGAAAAGCGAAGTATTACAACGTAGAATAATTGAGATAATGAACACATGTATCAAACAATAGTAACAGTTAATTATTAATTTAAGATAATTTCAATAATTGAAATAGTCATTTTTATAATAACTATATTCATTTTTTGAAGCAAGGCGCTCACTTGCCTTGTTTTTTACAGATTCGTAAAATTGTGGAAGTGGACTTCAAAACCATTATAGTATAATAAAAACATGTTTATACTCGTATTAAGTCAATTTGTATCTATGTCAATTCAGTTAATAATAAGAATGTACACAAGGTCATAATATTTCATAAATTCATTGTCGTTTAGTTATTTTGCTTCGTACATTTAAGATTAAATTTTATTTTAGTAAACAAAAAGTCTCACTATAATGGACATTATAACTGAAATGCTTACTAGATGACACTAGCTACTATGACATGTAGAAAAAATTATTGTTGAAATTATCTTCATGATGTAAAATGTAAAAGTGAAAAAGAAAACAACGGGCATTTTCAAACGAACATAATACATGTATACTCATGTCCAGATAAACTGTACACATTCGAGAATGTAGGGTTAGCAGTTACAAATTTTGAAAATAACATTTACAGCTATTCAACGTTTTACGTCTAAGCAACATATTCTTAATTAAACAACAGGGACACAAAATTTAAAAAAGTTGTCTGACCTAAAGACTTGACACATGGTTCTCTATGGAATATGTTTACGCGCGAATCTGAAGCAAGAATTGCGCCATCACCTTCCAGTTTTTTTTAAATCGCGAAAAACTACCTTGAAATTCTAAATTGTAAAATTTACAGTGTATATGCGCTATTTTACAGAAAATTGAAGGCGCAATTCTGGCTTCGGATTCGGATTCAGTGCGTCGACATACATAGAGAAACAAGTGTCAAGTTTTTAGGTCTGATGTTTTATATTTTGTGTGTCTGTGATATTAATAAACCAAGCATCTTAAAAGTTTAACCTGAACTTAATTACTTATAAGTACATAATACGAAGAATATGGCAAATAACTCGTAACCCGCCAATTAAAGTACTTTAAACACTTAAGCAGGAAACGTTAAAAATATTTAGAACTTCATATACTATATTTTTTATTTAACAAATTTGTATTTCAATTACAACCCAACTGTTCTTCACAATGTTTAACTTCACATAACATTAATAATTAATGATAAAGAACTAATGTTAAATTTAAAATCAGGAGCTACTACTAATGAAGAAAAAGCAAAGGTCTCAGAAACATGCATCGTCTCTAATAACTTTCCTTAAACTTTCCAACTTGTTCTTAAATCTTTTTGAATCGTTCCAGAAATAATAGTTTGCTAATAGCACTCAACAACGCAACCAACGAACCAAAGTGAAAACATCTGCGAGTTTTTCGAATACAGCCCTAGCACTGAACAATTTGACATTACAATCGTCTGCAGTTATAAAGATGGTCAAATTTTATCAAATTTCATTTAGATTAAAGGAAAGTACGAGGCTGCCAAAGCGGGAGTCTCAATGGTATAACCTGTTCAACACAAACCCTCAATAGCCACAAGCTGCATTGTGGGAACCACTAAGGAAGGGAATTTTTAAAAAAGTCCAAATAATATATGATAGTTTCCCCTAATTGTAACATTCAAAAACCTATACAAATGCAGGAATACCATTACAAATATGAGTCTATTTAGTAATCTGCTGCTGATCGAAACTTTCCTTTCGACTGAAATCGCGACTGAACCATACAACTTGTGACTTTTGGGGTCTGAGACGAATTAATCTATCATAGTATTAGGCTGCTTTACTTTACAGAAGTCTACATTAGCTGTAGGACCACAAAAAAAGAGGCGAATTATTTTATAAATGTTGTATGTAAAGACTAATGAAATTCACACTTAATTCGATGACCAAATTTAATGTTTTTATTACGAGCTATAACAGTGTGTTGCACACTCTCAGAGACAGGGACTAATCCTAAGGGAGTCCAAGTCTCTGAGGGTTTGCATCATAATGTGTTGAGTGATTGCTTTGTTTCAAATTTGTGATGCTATTTGTGTTACATAGAATTTACTTACTTGCGCTGTGGTACAATGGAGTGATAGACATGTCTTCAGTTAAGGTTAGAAATGATTAAGTGTTCATGTGCATGATGGTTGTCTAAGGGTGCGTGTTATTATACGTTTACATATTATGACCAAATAATTGTTCAATATACATTTTAATGGGTTCAGTGTATATTACAGGTTTTAGTGTAGCCTGATGATGGGCGATAAACTTATTTCCGAATTGTTACGGAAGCCAAATGTGTGTAATTATTGACAGGCTAATTTGCTTTCACGTTTTGAATATTTTCCGGACTTACTGTCCTTTTGGCGGGAACACAGAAGGCCACATCCTCGCTTTCAAGAACAAGTTCAATATTCACCATGTTTCTACGAAGTTTCTAATTGCATCGGCAGATACTAAAATAAGACGAAACGAAAGCAGATGAAAGAAAACACGAAAAACTCTGTCGTTGACCCCCTAGGTTAAAAGGCATTTGTTAATAATCCCCTCAACCGCTTTAAATAAATAAATAAATAAATAAATAAATAAATAAATAAATAAATAAATAAATAAATAAATAAATAAGTAAATAAAGTAAGTGGGGTGGGTAGGTACCTTGAGGGCGCCCTCGGGGCCCCCGCTGACTCGCCGCCCGCCCAAGATGCTGCCCATGCGCGAGGCGCGGGGCCCGCGCACCAGCTGCTGCTGGCTGGGGCGCACCCCGACGCTCAGCTTCTGCTCACACGCATTGCGCCCAACTCCTTAATATGTCCCACAGCGACACGCGCGCCGACTGAGAGTCTGCGTGTAAATACGTACTTTCTATTGTGAACCTTACCTAAGTTATAGGTGTTGTAGTGCGTTATCGTTGGCATTTTTCATGAAATAATTATCGACGTTGTCATTGCCAACAATAGTATTTAATATCTTACCTAAGGTTGTATTTAATCGTTGAAGTTTTGGTGATGTGACCTCTTTCTTATGCTTTCAATATCGGAAAATCATTCCACTTTTGTAAGAAAATACACAAATTCCATCTGATTTTGAGACACTGTTATCTGAAATGAATGCGTGTAAATATGTGGTCTCTATTGTGAACCTTATCTAAGTTAGTATTTAATCGTTTACGTTTTAATTATGTGACCTCTTTCTTATACATTTAATATAGGGAAAATCATTCTGCATTTGTAAGAAAATACACAAATATCATCTTATTTTGAAACATTATTATCTGAAATCAAAGAAATATTTTTTAATGCGAAACAAATGTAAATTTAGAAATGTGGTTATTACTTCTTAGAATGTTGAGAGGGTTACTGTAGTAAAGTGAATGAAGAAACAAATTATTGTGGTGGTTGCAATTCTAGGCTCTGCAAGAGGTTCTCTTCAAATATTTGTAGATCAAGGAGATTCTGTCAATATGTTATCTTTAAAAAATATTACGCATCAAGAACGAAAAGAAAATGTTCATTCATACTGATTTTAGAAAACCGTTTTCGAAGCTTTTAGTGCTAGTGAACTGCACACAATGAGTCCGCCCAACAAATCAAGAGTTTTCCTGGGGTTTATTAAATAAATTCTTATAGTTTTAACTTTACGTATTAAAAGAAGGAATCTAATCAAATCCATTAGCAATTTACGAATTCATTATCTTGCAAAACGTTTCACTGGCTGATAGCCTGCAACGAATGTACGAATGTACTGAAGGTTAAAACGCCATACCTATCATACATACATAAAAAAATAAGTACAGAAACGAAACGAAAGAAAACATTTCGTTTCTGCGCCGCTGTAACAAAATTATTACCTCGAAAATTTAGTTACGTTCCAACTAACGAAACGAAAGTCAGCGCGAAAGCAAATTCGTTATCGAAAGAACAGATCTTGGAGGACCGTTTCGATTCATTACCGAAAGGAACTAGTCCATAGATTTCTTTGGTGCGCTTTGGATATTTGTTTCGTTAAGTACTTTAGTTTCTGTTCACAACAAACCATATCGAGATACCTATTTTCGCATAGTTTAATTTCTTGCCGTCGTAGAAATAAAGAATTAAAGAATTAGAAATAAAGCAATAGTTCTTGCTTGGCCACTCACCACCGCTGAGGAGGCCGCCTCCACCGCTGTCGCAGAAGCCTCCGTGGACGGCTCGGCCGCCTTCTCGCCCTGCACACGCCGCAAGAGAAAACTAGGACACGCGATGCCTGGCTGATGGTTTCCGCGCACGTCAACTTCTGTGGTTAACAGTCTCGTTAGTGTACCGAATGTTGTATCTAGGAGGATGGCGGTGTTCCTCACCCGCTGGATGGTGAGAACCGGCGCCGACCTACACATCGACTGGCTAGGGTATTCCGCTCGAGGTCTCTCCAAACAACGGACCGGTAGAGGTAGTTCAGTGCATCAACGGTCACTGCAGTACTTCTGACCGGGATGTCCTAGGTTCGAGTAGCGACAGTGACAAGGTTTTCGACACCAGCTTGTCAGCTAGGTCGAATTCAGTCGCTGTCTTGAGTAAAATTCTGGCCGGCTGCTTTGATCGGTAGTTTTCCGTGGTTTCTTCGATCAGTACCAGGCGATTGCCGGAGCAGTACCGTAACAAACGGGCCACGGACCGTGCGCGATGTTTCCTTTCCATTCCTTAGCCTAATCTCACCACTTACACACACTAACACTAACATTCACTACACTACCACACATGGCGAGAGACCGGTCGGAAGCTTAGATCTTGTCCCGGCCGGGGCGGTGCATCACTGGTGGAAGATACCTAGTTAGGGGAAAACCCCGGTAATCGACGGTATGTCGACGCCGGCGGTATATCACGATTCAGCGGGGGAAGATCATCGCCACCTCCCGAGGAAAATACATACACTACTTTTAAATGACTAATGACCCCAGTAATTGACGCGCCCGGGACCACTAACAACCAACCAACAACCATACAATCCAAACAATAATACACCGCCCCAGCCGGGTCAAGCTCTAAGCTCCCTATTGGCCTTCCGAAGTTTGACGTAGTGTGAGAAAGTGCAACAAAGGATCGCGCGAAGTCCGTGGCCAGTTTGTTAGGGAATTTGTGTGATGTTGATCGGAGACACCACGGAAAACTACCGTCCAGGGGCTTCGTGCCGCAAGGGGCCGTGGATAAATTACGTAACGCAAAGGGTATAGCCGAATAAGGGGGTGAAATGTGCCCCAAAACCAAATCGATAATCGGGATACTTATGAAGGTGGATGGAAAATATATATTGTCAAAAAAAATCAGTGTCCTGAGACAACGTGCTACAGAGATACAATGAGAAACGTGTTTTTTATGTTTTACTTTTGGCTAAGTATCAATAATATGTATCAGGCAGAAACAAATTTAGAGAGACTGAGAAAAATAGTCGAACGTAAGGGTATTTTTGAGAATCAATTTTGGCGCCAAAATTCGAAAAGATTTTTGACTCTTCAATGTGTCTATAAGATTCTACAACAATATTTTTATAATGAAGGAAAGAAGCATATGCGAGCAAACATTCTTAAAGCCGCCCATGCGTCTTGAATGACACGGGACAAAATCGGACAATCGGACAAAGTGGGACAAGAGGACACAATGGTACAAGGGGCAAAATGGGAAGATGGGGCAAAATGGAACAAGAGGACAAATTGGGCTAATGGGACAAGGGGAGAAAATGGAAAAACAAGAAAGTTGGGACAAACTGGGACAAGAGGACAAATTGCGTCAAGGAGGTAAGGGAAAAGGGAAACAAGAGGGCTCAATGGGACATGAGGGAAAAAATGGAATGGTACAAAAAGGACAAAGGCCAAGTGGGAACAAAGAGACATTTATCCAAAGATTTATGAAAAGTGGTAAAATCTAAACTACAGATTCCCCTAAAATGTTTTTAATGAGCTCTCGAGCATTTTCACGGCCGTGGCTACGGACGCGCTTTTTAAGCGTTGGATGGCAGGTTACTGAAGAGATAAGCCCGTGTTTGCAGACGTAAATACAAAAAAAATCTGTTCAAAATCTATTTTGAAAATTTCAAGGTCGTAGAGAAAGTATAGTCTTCTCCCCGCGCACAAAGGCTATTATTCACTCGTAGAAATTACGCTCCTGCGTCGCACGAGTCGTAAACATCAACTCGTGAATAATAGCTATCATTATGCGCTCGTTCAAGAATATATTATTATGGTTTACTAGTTCATTACTGTAAGTTTATGGACCTCAAACGAAACACGTTATTATAGTGGCCCTGAAAAGCCTCTCCGCAGTTTCTTGCCGGAGAGAGTGCTTAAAACAAACATTATGTTGGTTGCCCGAGCTGCGGCTTGAAATCATAAATTTTGACTACTCACCACAATCACAATATATGCTGTAAGAGTTGTCCCCTTTACTTGTTTCGCAGTGATCTGGTTGCTAACAACATAAATGTAGTTTTTAATATGAGGCTCAGATTCGGCCCAGCGCGGAGAATCTTTCCTGACGCACTCTCTCTCCTGCCCGCCTGAGTAGCCGGGCGCTCCTGTGTGCTCGGGTCTCTTCCCCAGACTCCGCTCTCATTTCCCCTCCAACTCCAGAAGGGGGTGTACATGAGCAAACTGAAACGGCAAGAGGCTGGGAATGCGTATGGCGTCATAAGAAAATACATTTCCCGTATTTATTCTTTCAAGCAACCTACAATTGAATTATGTTCATATTCTTGCTCATTGCTCTCAAGCCTCGGATCTAGCTCCAGTTGTTAGAAACATCCAGATCCCCCAGCATCAGTATCTCAATCAATGGATGTTAACGTTACTAAAAATGTCAATTCATTTTCGTCATGAAGGTATGTGTGTGGTGAGCGTAGGACAGAAAGGGTTACTGTCAATGAAAAGCCTACTCAAGGGGTACGGCAGAGAAAAATGGTTGGGACCGCTGCCCCACATTAATAACTAATGAGACGAACGAGGAGTAGGGCTACAGGAGTCACGTAAAGTGAGGAAGATGACTGGGTGGCGTGTGAACGGCGTAGGAACGGTGTGTGAAGTGGCAGAGGGGATGCGAGCAAAAGAACGAAAGACCGTGCGTGATGTCAGGTGTAAGGCGCAAAAGATATACGCGGGCGTCGAGGGAGCTGGGGCTGCGTAGGGCGGGCAGGTAGGCGCACGCACACGACGCCGACGACGACCTTGGCCTTGTCCTTGGCGCTCCTGTCCTTGGAGACCTTGGCGCCCTTGGAGGCGCGGCCGGTCGCGAGGCCCTGGCCGCTGAGCCGCGACGCGCGCCTCTCCTCGAACTTGGACATCCGCTTCTCGATCTTTTGCTCGAGAGACGCGCGCTTCTCGTTCTCCTCGCGCAGCAGCCCCGACGGAGAGCCTGCGCACAAGGCCCAGCGCACTCGCTCCGGCACTTACACCGGCACTCGCACCGGCACTCGCACCGGCACTCGCACCGGCACTCGCACCGGCACTCGCACCGCCACTCGTACTCGTAATCGCACACGCAACACAATCACACAGCGTTCTCGCCCTCGCTTTCGCCCTTCACCATACAATCGCCCACGCACTCGCACTCGTAAAGTACTCGTACTCGCCTTCGAAACTCGCCCTCGAACTCGCCCTAAGCCCTGGCTCTCGCACTGGCACTTCGCACTGGCACTCGCACTGGCATTCGCACTGGCACCCGCACTGGCACTGGCACTCGTACTCGTAATCGCAATCACAATCACACAGGCCCTCGCCCTCGCCACCACCCCCGGCCTCACCTTCACCCTCGCCATTGCAATCGCCCACGCACTCACACTCGTACTCGTACTCGTTCTCGCCCTCGCCCTCAAACGTATACTGGCATTGACACTCGCACTGGTAATGGTACTCGCACTCGTAATCGCACTCGCAATCACAATCACACTCGCCTTCGCCATTACAATCTCCCACGCACTCTCACTCGTTCTCGCCCTCGCCCTCGCCCTCGCACGTGCAAGCGCGTTCACTCTCCCGTTCGTATTCATGGCCCCTCTCGCATTCGCAATCTCATTGGCCCCCTCATTCAAATTTGATTTCCCGTTCGTATTCGCACTCCCGTTTGTATTCATACTCCCACTCGTATTCACGGCCCTTCTCGCATTCGCACTCCCGTTTACACTTGTCCTCAATCGTATTCGCACTCGCTCTCCTACTCGCACACTCACTTCAATTCGTACTCCCACAAAGTACTCGTATGAACACTCACATTGGAATTCGCACTCATATGCGCAATTTGAATCGCATGTGCATTAGTACTCTTTTAACGCAAATACAAATGTAAGTACGACTTGAATTACATGTTCAGAATTCCGTTTCAGCATCACGTTGCGCCATCAGGACTTGGGTTTGTGACCTTGTAACTGTTGCGACACTTCATTCGAGAATAGGCGGTAAAGTAAATTTTACCATTGTGCAGTGCAGACATGCCACACCATGCCCGTATGAGCTACTGGCCCGTCTGGGAAGCCTGACACTCTTGCGAGCACGGACCACTTCCCCACACTCAGCTCGTATTTCCCCTCCAAATCCAAAATGCGGAGTACACGCGCAAGCAGTAGCAGGGATGTTAATCGCTCGAAATATCACGACGAACGTCAACTTCATACGAGAGCATGTTTGCCGCATGTTTCCAATAAACAGGGATTATACGAATATTTGTATACATTGTTATTTATTACTTAATTTCATGATTATTTTCTTCAAAAATTCTACTTTGTATAATAATTTTGCCAAGGAGAAGGAAGTTGTTTGAATGGCAAATTATTTGCCTGCTTTCATTTGTGTTGTTTTATTACAATATACTCTTTATTTGTTGTCAGTAATAATAATGTGAAATGAACAAGTCTCTATTTAGTCAATCTTCTCTAGTAAAAAGTCCTCTGGTAAAAGTCCTGATTTATTCTATCACTCTTGCGGGCGGACAGATTCTTCAACTGACAAGAACCTTTGTTCCTAATCTGAACTTAGGAAGTTAATTATTGTACTTTTATGTAAACGCAATTACAAAGTCAAGATATTTTCGATTCGATTCGAAATTTCCCTTAATAAGTTAAAATATTAGTGCTGTATTTTGTTTATAAAATTGTGAATGGATATAAATAGCGCTAAATTTGCGACAACAATGCCTACTCACTTCTCCCAAAGATTGCCGTGGGTCAGAAATCAATCAAGTTAAGTGCCGCCACCTCGGAGACATTTGTACAATTCTAACTTTGAATTCTCCCGCCCGTTTCTTGAATTCAGTGCTCGCCAACTAGTGAGCTAGTTAGTTGCCCGCGATCTTGAGAAACCTGGCTTAGTGGTTTGTTTTTTACAAAAATGAGTCGAGAACACGGAATGAGATTCTCAATGTGAACAACTTTAACAAAATATGTTTTAACTAAATCAAATCCGATCCGCCATATGCCCATTTTATAGCATTCTCTTCCAAGTTGCCTCACAGAGCGTCGTCCGAAACAAATGCCGCCGTGGTGCATTGCGTATTGAATGAAACTAAATTTTGTAAAACACACATTTAAGGGTAATATTTGGAATTACAACTCGTCTTTTGCTTGAACGTTCAACCTCATCGTGCAAATATTGGGAACAATTGCTTTAGTTGTTCAAACGGTTTTGTAGATCATATACACAAGCACGCGTGCATTGCCTTAAAAATGATCAATTTTTTGTAACTTAAGTATAAATTTACTAGTAGTTGTAAAAAACTTATTCCTTTCACCGATTAAGAATTGTATCTTATTTAAAATTATATTAATGTGTAAATGGAATTACCGCGAGTGTTTTTGTTGATGCGACTATAAATACAATAAAAAGTTTATATTTTCCTTCAGTGGTTTCACGAATTCTTAAGTATAAAGTATCAAACGAACCGACGTAATATTGTAAACTCTGTTGTGATTGTACACTCTCAGGAGTTGGGAAATACTCCCTTAATCACTTAATCTCATAATTACTGATAATTAGAACATTCAATCTCACAACAAGCTTCATTGATATGCAAATATTGTTCTCTTTTCCTGTTCTTGCCATGAGTGTCATTAGCGCTGGCAATCTCGTAAGTTTACTTTTCTATTGGAGATAACTTAATCTACAGCAAATTATGGATACAGGTCTTTGTGTTTACTGTTTATTGATCACACTGCAATTCTCACGAGGAAGACTGGCGTACATTATTCATGTAATCATTTATTGGACTAAAACTTCGTAAATACAAGAAACATAATTGTTACACTTATGAGTGGTGCCAGCAACATTTAACTCTATTTTTATGTTGAATTTATTTTTAAAATGTGATGTTTTCAGATAATATTATATTCTAAAAATGTTTAATAAGTAAATTCACATTAAAAGAAGGTATAAACAAACAAAACGAGAAAATAAAGTATCTAGATTTTAAACGGTTGTAAGAATTAAATTATGTATCTTTTTTAACATTTTAAAAAATTCTGTGATATATTAACTGATAACATTAACTGAAATTAAGAAAGTTCCAGGCAAATGTTTCACTGATAGTGTGTGTTTAACTGTGTCTGACAAAATCTGATTCACACTTGAACACAGATGGCCCGCGCGTGTAGTTTTCGAAATTAAATTAAATTATTACAATACTAATACTATTAGAATTCCCAATTACCATCACACAACTACAAGTATTTTCATCAAGACTCATAACAATAAATAACAGGGAAACGAAAAGGCAGGAATAATTTGGAATGTTTACTTAGCACCAGAGAATCCGAACGCACATATCGACAAGAAGTCAATTTATAGGGAGTGAATGTTTGGTGTGGACTGTCCTCCCTAAGTTTAACCTTAGATTACAAAGACGTCGTCTGTCAGACGACGCAACTAGTGCCTAAAGCTTCCCCCAACCCCTTGCCTTTTTCTGAAACTGCTGATAACCTTCATTGTATGACTAGCCAATGAAATACACAAATCGTTGGACGCGTACCTACCCTGTATACGCTATTTTAACTCGCGTCGCGATGTTCAGTAGACTTCGCCTTTGTAGTTCATTAGTGATATTTTTGGAGCGATATTTGCACATATTGTAAATATTTAATACAAACTCCTTACTTTGTAAATTTAAGGTTTTTTTTCCAACATTTAGCAATCATAATGGGACGATGGCGATCATAACAAAGGTCGCGTGACGAGATTAGTCACATTTTTTAAAAACTAGACATTTTCGTTCCCGCGTTATGGAAAACTTATTTGCAACGGCAAGCGACCTGCAGATTTGATTTTTCTGCATTACTAACAAAATAGTAATTCAGTAACTCGCCGTTCCCTCTACTCCTACCACTACAAGCAAAAGGAGAGTTCAACAAAACATACACATAATGCTTTTCGGGACCGCAGAGTATCGAGAGTTTTGGCGAACAGGAGAAGCAACCTGTGATCAGCAAAGCACGTGACAACCTATGAGTTGTAACCGATATGGTAGTGCGGTAATCGAACATCTGTATAATAGGGCCTTTAGATCGGGTATTGCTCGCGCACCTTTTCTAGAACAATGTACTGAAGAAAGTTGGTAGAGTTGGGGTATTAATTACGAAATCCGACAATAGATTTTATGAAGCAATGCCAATGTCTGGAGAATCAGTCGTAACTTTCTCGATAATTTGCGTTGTAACTTTTTCAGGAGTTCGAGGTATCTCATGTGATGGATCTTCACGTGCTTCGGTCATTTCTTTAGAGTTTTTTGGAGGAAATCTTGGACAGAAGTTCTCCAACAGAAAATAGTTTATATTTCGTGCCGGTGGAGTTGTATTTGAAATGTCATCAGTTCTCGCTGCGAGTTTTTGCCTTCACCTGATTATTTTGCCAGAGAGAGGGAAGCAAAGTTATTGCTCAAGAAAAGTTGCGCGAGTAATATGTATTGTTTCTAGAATGTTGGGAACTCGTGTATGCGAAAATTCTTTGGAACGTGAAATCAGAACTGTCACTTCAAAAACCTTAATACATTTAGAAACACAATTTTGATATGTCGTTAAATATTCATGCACTTAGTTCATTCCTTATCGTTTCATATACATATTTAACATCTTCCACAAGTGCTCTTATTCTCCCCCAAGATGCTATGTCCTATGTCCCAACCCTCGTAATTTAACACCCAGGTATCCTTTTAACTTAAATATAATCAAAGTACAAAATTGTAAAAAAATTGTGTAAATAAAATATTCTTTGAAAAATGTATACTTTGATTATTCTATAATAAATCAGGATACCTGCGTGTTAAATTATTAAAATTGCGTACTCTTGAAAAAGACATTGTTCAAGTGAAGGGAAAAGCTTGTCATCATGGGACTCTGATCTGCATGCGGTGATGACGCTGATGGCAGAGTCGCGACAAGGGATAAGACAAAACCAATAAAAACCAAACTAGTGGGAGTGCAAGACATTCCTAAACTTTCGCTCCCTTTGGTGTTTTTTCTCAACAATTATTCAGATGTCAAAAAAATAGCACACATCATTTAAATATCTACAATTGAATGATTTTATGCAGAAAACAGCCAAGCCACAAAAATCAATGTGGTTGAAAAATAGATTGGAAACTTGAATTATATCGTAAACTTTCGAGCAGCAAGGACGCACGCCAGAAATTTGAAATTTGTGAGATGTGGTTGTATTAAAGCTCTATTTATTCACCATACGGAATATAGAAAACTACAAAACCTTTTTCATGTTGTTCAGCATTAAGTCTTGAAGACTAATGAAGGTAGTTTACACATTCTGGAACAATACAATCACTATTCACTGTGAACATAGAGTTCAGCAGCTTTCTGAAAATATAGTGCAAATATTTTATATTAAGCACGTTCTGTACATTACACTGTAGCTACTATGCCAAATTAATTCTCCCGTCTAGTTTACATTAAAAACGTAATGCATCACTTAATTATTACCATGTAATTTGTCTGTGAAAAGACCTTTGAAACATTAGATGCACTTCTCAAGGACATTCAATTTACAAGGATAATCAATTCACAAGGAGGAAGGCATCCATAATGTCTGTAGAGTTAAGACGTCTGTAATGTTAAAAATGTGTGTTGAATTATAAAAATATATTTGCGTAATTTTGGAACAATTAAATGAACATATATAAATGTAGTTAATATAATATATTATTATATATAATAACTATTGAATAACTATATATTTATTTAGCACTAAGCATTTATCACTTTCCGTACAAAAAGATTAAAGGAAAAATAATTAAAGGATAAAAGAAAATACTGTATTTAGAGCTGTTTTTCACAGGAAAGTTTTGAGTTTTCGAAATATTTTTTTCAGACAGAATTTTAATCACATAGAGCCTCTGGTGCTTTAGTGTGTACAAATCACCGGTAATGTGAATATTTACCGACGTAGAGAGAAACTACCGAGGCTAGAACAGCATCTTCTCCTTTGCATTATTTTTAACATTTTCAATTTTTAAAGTATCAGAGAGTCAAACGAAAATGAGACCAGTGCCTTTTGTTAAGTGTTCTTTGTTCTGTCCGTGGAAAATTGTTGAAAAAAATTTTGAGCATTTTTGGACATTTTTTAAAAAATAATTTGCATTCACTTCAAGCAGATATTGCACGAAAACTATACGCTCTTTTTTACTGTACATGACCTTTATTTATTACCAGCTTTTAGAACAGATTTCATTTAAGATAAAAATCTCAATTTTCAATATTGTACTTGTAGAAAAACACTGAAACTTTGTAACTTACGCAATTTTTAAAAAATCAGGGAATTCAACGAAATGAGATCTGTGGCAGTCTTTTAATCCATTTGAGGGAAACGTTTAAAAAACAAACGGAGAAATTTTTGAGAACATTTTAAAAATGTTAACGAGACTTCATGTAAAGTACTCTCAATATCAAAATTTTCTTTTGAAACTCGCAGGGCCTCGAGTTCCTTTAAATTGATAAAGAAATATCAATTTTGGAGAAAATCGGGTGAAAGGTTTAGGAGCTATCGTTGACCACGGAAGAACAGTCGGACGGACAGGTAAACACAGACAGATAGACATTTTGCCGTCCATCGACTTTTAAGAAATGTAAGTGCAATAAGAGATTTTTCTGTCGAAAAGTGGCCGTTTTCCGGCGCACAATTCCATTACTTTCTCTTCTTACGAAGTGCGAGGAAGAAAAAAGTGTGTAAGTGTTGAACGTTTGCAATTTTCCAAGGGATGTCAACGAATATAAGACCAGCGTCATTCTTTTAAGCTTCCTTTACTCAATACGATGACAAAGAGTAATGTTACTAAATGGAACAATTTTTGGAAAAGTTTTCATGTTAAGTACTCTCAAAAAATTAAAGTATCTGTTTCCAATTTGCAGGACCTCGAGCACCTTTTAATCGATGGGGAAATATCAATTTTGAAGTAAATCGTCTGAATGGCTTAGACGCTAGCGTAGACCGCAGACAGACAGACAAACACAGAGACGGAGAGATGACAGACAGACGTTTATTCATTAATAGACTTTTCGGTATCAAGGACTCACAAAACATGGAATCTGTTGGAGTTAGAGGAAGTAATTTACTTCATATACCAACACAATTTCCCACTTTTTTGTTACCAGAGCCCGACAGTAAGTTTTCAGTCTAAACATCGCCTTTTTCCGGCGCACGATTACAATACTTTATCTTCTTACGAAGTAAGACGAGAATACAGTTCTGAAAGTAATCACTAAGAGAGTGCTTACAGTTCTGAAAAGTAATCACTAAGCATAAATACCAAAGAAAGTTCCATTAATTGGCCTAATATATTGCTACCTCCTTGTACTCGCAGCCATGAGTGTACAGTAACAGTACCTTTGAGCCCCTCGCCTTGCTCTTTCCCTTCATCAGGATCGACATCCAACATGACCGGTTGCGGAGGGTTTTCATTTAGCACGTCCGCAGACTGTGTTAATGACTTGCGAACCATTTTGACGAAAGATTCTTTTCTTTGCAGAGGTAATAATTATTTATTTTTGAAAACCTCTCCCGTCTAACGCACTTCGACTCAGTTTTGGAAGTTTGAACTTTGGAAACTGATTGGCGTTGCCAAGTACTCTCTAGTTGTCATTTTTTAGTTGAAACAAAAATCACACAGCGTACGTGTTTACATTCACTTTACGTACGTCATTACATTTACTTTTGACGACTTTTGAAAAACATACTCGACATATTAAATTTGTGATTCAACAAATATAAAATTATCGAAGACTATAACTTTAACCCTTTAGATATTTCATAGTTTATTAAAATCAAAATATGTATGATTTACGACTTGTTTTTAAATGTTTTCTTTACATGAAGATAACATTCGATTTCGTTTTTATTAGAGCTTATTCTTCAAATGTTATTTACCGTAATGTTGATTTAAATTTAATTCGTATTTGGATAATACATTAAGTGAGATATATTATGTTTATTCATAAAATACAATACATTTTTCAAAGGGAGGCTTGTCAACTAGTCTTACAAAAACTATTTATCACGATAGTTTGATATAGTACTGTTCAAGTATCAACCTTAACAAAATTAAATTAAATTGTTATTACAATTTGCAATAAGTTATTTGCAATAAATAGCAATTTTCGAAAATTAGTATTTTCTACATTATCTGCGAAATAGATCTACGCTGATTTCAAGGAAATTATTAATATACGATTGAGGTGTTGACATTTAACTTCTGAAAAAGAGATTTCGTCAGTATCGTGTTCGTATAATGCCAATCTTTGTTGGACATTACTCGAATATTCCAATCAAGATTACACAAACATGATGCACGGTTAATTTGATGCAATGTATGCCATGTTTAAAACAACTTATATTATTTGTTGAAGAAATAGAAGAAACTTTTTGAAATGTGTTGTATCCCTGCAAACACTCTGCACCTTCGCAATTCATTGTTTTAAAGTAAAAACAGCTTCAGTCTGGAACTCAGCATTGAGCAGCTAGACCCTGAAAAATGGGTAACTGCGTGCACAATAACGAACAGAAGTCTTGCTGCTGTTAACTGCTCATCAATTGGGCGGCACATTAAACATTTATAAAACAGTTCTTTACCCTATTTTCAAATTACGCTAATGCTAAGTTTAAGGGTTGGCCAACAACGACGAACTCGCAATATTGCCAGATAGTTAATACTTCATGGAGAATGGACAACATGGCAATGGATAACTATTTCCAAGTCTCCAAAGGATTGGGAACCGATTTGACAAAGAAGGATCGCGGGCGGTACATAGCCGGACGTTTAAAGTACTGCAACGCCATCAGCATAGAATTGATTTACTTATTTAATAGAACTTATTTAATTAGTGGCGTTAGAATTCCTGATTCATGATTACATACATCACATAATTATTTCATAAAAAAATTGAAAGTGGGTTTACCCTAGTATGACATTGTTTAATTACTTCTTTATTTAATGAAAAGTTATGTACCTAAGAAATCAAATGACATTATTCGTATACAAGTAAATTTTGTAGGTATTTTACAATTTTATCCCATTCCCACAATTATATGTACCCTAGTGGCCTGCAGGGGAAAATGCTACTATTGAGGAAGCGAAAATGAGGTAGGAGAAGCCACGGAAAACAACCGATCAGAGCAGCCGGCTGCTGGAATTCGCTTCCAGACAGCGGCTGAATTCTACTTGGCTATCTAGCTAGCGTCGCAGACCTGCTACAGTCTGGGAGAAACCCTAGGACGTGCGGTTCAGCACTGCAGTGGACATCAGATGATGCCCTGAGACATCTCAGCTGGTGGTCGGGCAAAGGACAACAACATTTTGAAACGAAAAGGTTGTCACGGAATAAGGAATCACATTTCGGGGAACTCTTTACTTCGCTACCAATAGAGAAAATAATTTTACCATAAAAAACAAATATCTTATTTTACGGTGTCAGAAAGCACAAATGAATTTTTCTGTCAAAACCCTACACTTTTTTGCCACAGATTACAAAACTACTGAACTTATGAAGGATGATAACTTGTTGTGCCGATAATTTGGCTTATACTTTTGCCCTCAGCGTCAAAACGTCAACATTATTTAGTGAATTATATAAAGAAGGATGTATTCCATGCAACTAAGGACATTGTTTACATATGCCTTGTATGTATTTGCAATTAAATTTTTGGTCATAATCGTGGCCTTTTGAATTATTACGAAGAAGGGTGCAAAATATAACATAGAAATATATTCTGCATGTCCCTCTGATCTTCACCTAAGAATAACGACGTATTTGTGCTACTTAGCAGCTCGCATAACCGCAGTGTCAGCACTACATAACTTCTGAATTGTGAACGGACTGTTACCATACTGTGTTGTGGTAACTGGCTCTATAGCAATGGCATTTGTGGTTCCGTTAATTTCTTGGTGAATTATGAATACAGAAGGGATGTTTTCCATTGTAACTAAGACATTATTTATATGACACCTTGTAATGTAATTTTTTTATTAAATTTATTGTCATTATATAGCTTTAATTAATAAGGGAAGAAGGTTGTAATATTCCAGGAAATTTTTGGATTTTCTCTGATATTCACGCTAAGAAATAACGGAGGCCATTTATGTTAAAATGGGCAGCTTCATACTAGTCCGTAAGAAACTTCGAGCCGAGATCCTTCGTTGCGGTATAACCACGCACCTTTTCTTGACGGATGGCTTGAGGAACGAGGGTAGATGGGGATAACAGTCCAAAATCAAAACCTCTATAGTTTTTTAAGTACCAAACCTCCCGAAAAATCAAAGAGAAACTATATTTCAGTGTAATGAATGACCCGTTAAATATTTCTTGGCTTTGGAAGCGATAACTGACTTCGTTTGCCTGAACTGAAAATCTTGTTTTATTTTAATTAATCCTTATATGACGTCATCAGTCTAAATTTAACAAGAACAACTTTTTAAAAGATTTAATGTAATATCAAAATCTAACTTTTCACTCAACATTACTGAAAGTTGCTACCAATATATGTACAAACGTATAGTTACATGTAAGGCCGAATCTATTTCAGGACCATTTCTTAGAATTTTTGCAGAAAAAACAAGAATACTTCTCATCTTCAGCAGCAACAATATTTTTTGCAGTTTTGGGATTGTTGTCATTAGTGCTCGTTAAGAGCTTTTACCTTCACCTGTTCATTGTACCAGGGAGGGGGGAGTTGCCCCATCGGTCAACAAAAATTACGCGTTAGTGCTGTTTTCTCGCAGTTTAGTTAGTTTTGAAGTGCAGCACACTACATAACGTAAGTGGGATGTTGCATTAATGACAAGCTGGTTATAATCATCCTCATTATTGAACTTTAGTAAATTTGAGGCGAACAAGAACATCAGTGCTGTTTTGAAGACTAATGGAAGCAAAGTACTTCAGTAACATGGTTTTCAAAATAACTTCCAGGTAAGATTTTATCGCGTAAAAATAATTTTCTAAATACACTTAGGTTATTTACGTAAATAGTTGAAACACGTGCTACGTGAGGTACAACGGCCTCGTGGTCCTAGCACATTCCCCTTGGTTCCCCCCGCTCCGGTGTCCATTCCGCCCTGCTGCCAGCTATCGCCCTCTGCCTGCGCAAATGAACCGTGACGAGATAACACAGGTGGGGGGAGGGGGAGGGCGAGCGTTCACCCTCGGGAATGTCGCTTACCCCTCCTCGGCGCACACGTAGCTGCGTGGGTGCACACAACAACACGGACTGCCAGCCAAGATGTGGAGGTGTGAAGTCGCTGGAAAACGGTGTGCTCATTTCTACAAATCGACACTCAAAACCTTTTTTAAATGATGATACACAACGTATCGTGTAACTCGGACAAGTTCACTCTTTAAAACATTAATTTACACATTTCTACACTGGATTTGGTGACTTCAAAGTCTCTTATAAATTGTTGAAAAAAGCTGCGAATCCTTTGCAAAAACCAATATAGGTACTACTAACCCTTCTTAAATGAGACACTTTACATATTACGAGTAATAAAATAATGAATAAAACTGATAACGAATTTATTTCCAAGTTTCTTTTACAGTTCACAAAGTATTAAATTTGGAATACCACTGTTCAATAGCCAGTAGCTTGTCACTTACAAGAAAACCATAACAAAAATGAAAATAAAATTAATAAAGTGCTGCTTGTAATTGCATTTGCAATTTCATATTTAAACAATTTTGTTACGATTAATTTACAAAATTTAAAAATTGTAGAATACATGAAAAGTTCAGTGTAATACAGTCAAATTTAATACAGATCACTAACTGCTACACTGTTACACTAGCTGCATCTTTAAAAAAGTTTCAATTCTTTTAGGAAAATCATAAAATCAATGGACTTAAATTTATTTTAGTTAACGATTCTGGTTAAAATACTGAAAAGTGGCTCTAAAAGTTAGGTTTTAATTTGGACCAAACTTTTGTACATCACTTCCAAATTAGCTAACGGATAATGATAAATTTCAATTCAATTTTGTAGAGAGGTCATGTGTCTTCACTTCAGCAAAGTAGTGCTGCTTTCTCGCAGTTTAGTGGTTTTGGACTGCAGCACACTACATAACATAAGTGGGTGTTGCATCAATGATAAGCTGATAATAATCATCCTCAGTATTGAACTTCATTAAATTTGAGACAGATAAAAATATCAGTGGCGTTTTGAAGTATTGTGGAAATAACTTATATGTAATGTGGTTTTCAAAACAACTTCGACATAAAATTATATCATGTCCAATATTCTTCTAAATACACTAAAGTTATTTACGTAAATAGTTCAGAAACTAAGTCTCTAGCGTAAGAATTAAATTAATAAAAACCGGCAGAATTAAATAATTGGAGCCGGCATGAAACACTGCAAGTGTTTCTGATATGTAAGTGTAAATATGTTCAGTTTTAAACGCTGCACGTCAAATCCAAATAGTTTTTGAGTTAAATCTGTGAAATCATAGTAAAAAACAAAAACTTAATTAACATACAATAAAAATGGCATCAAAATTTGATACTATATGAATTAGATCGCGTAGAATATTGTTTCACCTTTCGAAATATTGTTTCCCGCACGTTTTCCGCTAATATCGCCACTCCGGAAATCATATACCCAAATACAAGAAGAATAAATGCTCCTTGTAAATGCTCCAAAGTCATTGGAAAAAAATCATTCACATCTTCAGTTTTCCCTATGTAGTTTTCAGATGTTAACTCCCCCCACCATTTGTTCAGAAAACCGCCTTCCTGAAGGCCTCTAATCACGAAATTGAATCCTTCAAGAAATGGACTGTCTTTCCGCAAATACATCACAACATGCATTGTGTAGATTGTCTCCAGCACCGGAACAATACGTCTTCTGTCTTCTTTTCTGTAGTGACGAAGCAAATAGTAGCTTGCAAATGCTTCTTCAGACGCAACTGTAATATCTCGAAAATGTAATGCTCTATCGAGACACACGGATGCATTAGGACATGGCATGTATCGATGAATCACTGTGCTATAATCCGAACTACTCATTTCTTGAAAACGTTTCAAGTAATAATTGTCCAACCCGAACATAAGTCCTGATTGGACTAGATCAGAGAGAGTTTTAATATCAGGAGTTCTCGAGGGGTTGGTGAGAAAACTCATTAGAGTAGTCTGATAAGCTGAGTTTAATACGAATGAACACCACACCCACGTGATGAAAAATAATCTCCACACATCACTTCGGTATTGGTTTGTTACAGAGCCACACAATAAAATCACAAACACTTCATATCCACCCATAGTGTTTTCCGAAGCTTCTATGCAAATAACTGACTTGGATTGTGACACTCGTTTCAGAATACTGGAAACTAACCATGTTCCAACCATACTGAATCCAATTAATACCCATGTAACTAATGAAAAAATCCCGGCTAGATTCATCCATCTGGGCAGTTCTTCTGGCGATGGAACGTACCATTTTGCCACCTCGGGCCAGTAGGAAAATGTCGCATCCAGGTTCTGAAATCTTTTTTGAGTAGGATAGATGTCACCAATAGCCAATTGAAAATCACCATTTAATTTAGTGATAACATCATCATAATTTTTGTGAGAGAAAACATGAAATTTTGGACGAAAATTCAAGAAACGCGCTGCCTCTTTCACAATTCGAATTTCTAAACCATCCGAAAATAGAGATTTGTTTTCACTTCCAGAAGACATGTTCGCCTCTGCGAAGATTGTGAATGGTGCCCAAGAAAATGCGATGACATTCATTTCGTAACCACCACGCTCCTCTCTAAGACGTTTATGGAATAAAAGTGGCATAGTTTCCGATGTTATATTTTCCTCGGAGTGTCCCGCAACTTGATTATGTCGTAGCATTTTTCCCCTCCGGATGATTTGCTGTTGGTATTTTTCGTTTTTAGAACTTACACAAGTGAATGCAACTCCTTCTCTCCACAACATGTGTAATAAGAGACTCGCTTCACTTTGTGCCGAATGTCCCTCGCGCACTACGAAATGGCCGATTCGGGATCTCCATTGGGGTCGCATTCTCAATAACTTGAAAAGAAATTCGAGTACTCGTTCAGAAGAAATAAATATAATAATAACATCTGTACGAGTTTGGGAGTTCATTGACAAAGTCTGTAACTCATTCAAATCAGTAACATTTGATATCTTCAAAACTGTCACGGTGATACCATCTAACCCCATTCTCGTAAATAAAAGAGAATTTATCATGTGCGGAGGCACGAAAAATCGAAGAAGAGGTGATAATGACGCTGATTTATTTCGCCCCGCAGTTTCTAGTTCATTAGACAGAACAATTATTATACGTTTGTGATAGAATTCTTTGGGCAAGGAATAAATAAATTCATCTATATTGTAATGGGCGAATGTATTTTGAAAACAAGTGACGTAGAATAACAAAAACGCAATAGCACGAGGAATGTGTTTCAGATACATTAGCAGCCTTCAGTCTGAGAAATGTTTATACTATCCACACTGCGAAGCGGACCGGAGAAACTTTCCAGGCATCGATTTTTTTGAAGGTTAATGGGTGCACTCGAGGTAGTTTCATATCTCACGACAAAGTTGTTATGCTCATCTTCTGAAGTCCGATACGGCCTAAAACAAAGAAAAGAGATGTTTAGAGTAGCATATAATGGGACTTGTAATTGGCAGACAATGTATAGATTGATTGATCACTGACTATTTTAACAATAAGATCATAAAACTAGCTCATCGTTTCGTAGACATTAAAAGTAAAAGAAAACTTCACTTTATCGTCAAAAAGAGACAAGTAACATATATCTAAATGTCTTATTTCAAAACTACTAAAACGTTTTTGAGAGCAAGTAGAAAGTTTTTCTTCTTTAATACCTCTTAGTAACTCAAATTACGAAAATAATGTTTGTTACTGATATAAGTTTTAGAACATTCCTGTGTCATTAATTGCATACCTCCGAGTTGCTCCATTAAGTAACAGAGAAATGTAGTTCTTAAAACGAAACAATCCATTTGTATCATTAAATATCTTAATTACAATTTTTTAAAATTTTTTTGCTATTCCAATTATGTAACGTAATTGACAGTGATGATCCAATTCAACTGCCAGGTTAGCTGAATGCTTAGCAAATCCCACATCTTTGTTCTCTCAGGAAACATTACATGAGAAATGTCTCAGGTCTATTTTCAATTAATTTTTTCCAAAAAATTGTGATCACGGACGTTACTTTCACGATCTAAGCATGGGAAATTCCATAGCAAATGATTCGATCGCATTACCAATTAACATTTCAATATCCATGTTAAACGTATATTACGATCGTTTTACCAAGAAAATCATACGATTGCCGAAGGGACACAACTGATTTTGATATTATTTATACCCGACAAATTATTGTTATTATTTATTTACCTAACGCACGTAATTTTAAAATACGACCTTCATTAAAATAGACAAATTTATTGTTAATCATGGGTTCTTATTTAGATGTATTCATTAAATGTACCTTCATTAAAATAGACAAATTTATTGTTAATCATGGGTTCTTATTTAGATGTATGTTACATTTTCGTATATCATTGAAATAATTTTAATATATATGATATGCATTACTACAAATTCAATACAAATCACTATTTACTATGAAGATGCATTGCAAGACCAATGTGCTAAAATTTGGAAGAACAGTCTCAAAAGTGTTAAAAAAGCATTGGTTTTTGGATCTTATTCGCATTTAATCAAAAAACGATGACACTGTTACTTGTTTTTCTCTTTGAAGACAACCCTTCAAAAAAATAAATTCCGTTATTTCGTCAAGAAAAAAAAACTCTCTTACCAGATCATAATTGAGGACACTTTCCGCCTACATGAAGATGACGTTATATACATTTCAGGCAATAGAAATAGGCTGTGTAGAAAACATTTCGTTTAGTGCGACCAACACAAATTTTTTTTTTAAAAAAGAAGGCCACTGTGAGCTATAATAGCACGTGCAAAGCTGGCCGGAGTCGAAATAAATTGCGCCCATGTGTTGGGCGCGAGACGCAGATGACAGACAGGGCCTTTTGCCGTCGCGTGCGTCGTGCGTCGTGTTGGTACTCTGCTCTCTCACTCAGTCATTAACCTGTCCGCGTGCGAGAGAGCGATGGAAAGCTCGATTGGCCGGTTGGTCGAACGGGCAGTCGGGTGCTAGAGAGAAGTCGCCTGCGGAAGAGATCGCGGGTGAGATAGCCTCTGGGAATAAGTTGATCAGTCACGAAAACGTAATTTGACAGTAGAGCAAAAAACAAATTTCAAGTAATGCTGTAAATCAGAGATTTATGATAATCAAACGCAATCTACCCACAAATAATTTCGTTTGAATGTGAGCTTTGTTTCAATATCATTGATCACTGATTTACTTAACTTGAAAGTTGTTTTTTGATCTCCTGTAAAATTAAGTTTTCATGACATCAGCTTATTTGCCGGGATCAAAAATATAGCCTTCCGCAGGTCTTCGGGGACCACAATAGAACCCTACACAAGAGGATGTCGCTCGAGTACAACTAAGTTCGTTAGATGGCAGCGTAATATGTCAATTTTTCTCACGACATGTGGCCACGAGTAAAAAAGTTTGGCCGAGAAAATCATGCGTCTGACGGTAGATATTTGTGACTCCGCCAGTTTAGACGCGATTTCAAATGTAAAATGCAAAATTAATTAATAAAATTTATTAAACAAGCAGTGAAGTTGAAATGCAAGGAGAAGGAACGGTGAAAAAGAAATATGCGTACGATTTGCTAAGTCCCTTCACTTGTTTGTATTCACTTTTTGTTAGGTAACTTCATTGTAAACGATTTGTTTAAATATTTAATATTTATGTCTATTCGTATTATAATAATTTATTTATTCTTGGCCCCTGCATTTGGAACAGAATATTTTTATTGAAATTTAAAGAAGTATATCTCATGAATGTGAATTTATTAAAGCAAGAGTGTAAGGGTTTTATTCTTATCATCAGGCAAAAATTATATATTTTTTGAAATTAATTCATAATACCATTCTATGTAAAATAATTAATATCAATTCTGATTTAATCGATTTATTAAATTTTATTTTACATAGAATTATGTTATGAATTCATTTTAATTTATTTTTTATTCTAGGCTGATGATGAGGAAACTTATATCCTTGAAACTGTTGCATTAATAAATTCATATTTACTAAAATTATTTATTTGAATTATTCCAATAATAATTGTCTGTTTAAAATATATGGACCACGAATAAATAAATGCATTTGTTTAGGTGTATTATTTATTTAATCATTCCTGCCATGCCTTTGTTTTCAATCACGTTGTAGCACTTCAATCCTATCATTCATATAATATTTTCTGTGTACTAGTGGATTACAACAATTTTACACGAATTATTTTCAGAAACGTTCGCCCGTCGTCGTTCCGAACATGCAATGTAAACAAGTGTTCTTGGCGCCTTGTTTGCCGGCGATACTATCACCACCGGACGGCAGATAAACAGAGTAGGAGGCACGCAGCGAGTGCTGCGGCATTTGGTACGGTCACGAAAGGCCCGAATACAAGTTGTCGGAAGTTCTCGAAAAACACGCTTCATATCACTTGAAAATTTATTTTCAGGAGTTTTGTACGTGCTGAAAAGGCTAGTAAAATTTCATGTTAATACGAGAATTCATGTTAGAAATGCTAATTCGAATGCGTGGTAGAAATTCAGTTTCCTTTCCAAATACTGTTTTGTTCGTTGTAATATAGTTCTTTGTAACATCAGAGCTACATTTCCATTGAGAATACGTAAGAGCCTGTCGGTCCAGTTTGTTTACTACTTCTATAAATATTAAAAATGGAACAAAAGAGGCATGTCACGTTTCGTACCCAATATCAGAAAATGCACTTTCGTTTGGTTACGGTAGAGAAACGAAACGAAGTACTTTTATGTGTTTGCTCATCAGTAGCGAAAGTAAACTCAGGCAGACTTTTTTCGATAGTACTAACGAAACGAATTTCGCGAGAAAATAATTTAGTTTCAGCGCTACAGAAACGGAACGTTTTGTTTCATTTGTTAACGTTCATAGTTGAAAGTGTTCAGATTATACGAAGTTTATTTGGAATAACCAAGATCAATGCAAGACAATTCTTCGCAATGAAAAATGACGCTGCAAAGGAAATTCAGGTTGCAGAGTCAAAGAAATGTTAGTGCTAGGAAGAAGAATGTGCAGCTGCAAAACCGTAAGTACTTGCGATTACACTACTGACGTTTTGCATAATCTCTTTTAGGTTCCAGCCGGGAGGGTGGTTCAGAGCATCAACTTATGTACTAAAGACCTTCTGTCCGAAAGGTTCTAGCTTCGAATCCCGACGGTGGCAGGATTTTCGACATTAGCTTGTCACCTAATTCAGTCGCTCTCTAGAAGGGAATTCTAGCAGCTGACTGCTCTGATCGGTATTTTTCTGTGGTTTCTTCGATCAGAACTAGGCGAATGACGGAGCAGTACTGTAACAAACGGGCCACGGGCCGCGCGCGATCTTTTCTACCTCTTCCATGTTCTATCCTCACTCCTTACACTAATATGTACTACACAAGCACACATACCGGGAGACCGGTCGGGAACTTGAGCTTGAGCAGAGCTTGTCCCGGCTGGGGCGGTGCCCCGCTGGTAGGAAGGTGGTGCCCCCCTGGGCGGTGCCCTCCTGGTTGGGGAAGTAGCCACCACTAGCCAACGGTAGGTCGGCGTCATACAGCGGGGGCAAAATCACCTCCGTCTCCCGAACAAAAACATGCACTGCACATGTGGGAATAATAACCCTTGTAGTTGACGCGCACGGAATCAGTAATACTCAATCAAACAATCGTAGGTTCCAGTTCATGCAGCGGTTGATTTGACTTTTTAATACAGAACAAAAATACAAAAGGCAACCAGTGTTATGGAGAAGGAAGACACGGTAACCGCCCCTCAGAACCGATATTGTCCGTCCGCCCAACCAGACTGTTCCGTACTGTCCGATTGAGAGACGTGCCTTGTCGTCCGATCCCTCTTCTTCAAGATGTCTCCACTCGGTCCCGCCTAACCAGGCAACCAAATCCTGGTTCCTAACTGCCTCAAAGTACAAAAACCGAGCACCCACCAGACTCCAGCCCAGAGGTGGTCACTAAATGATGGTCAAAAAGTCGGCATCACTCCCCTCGATGCGTTGGCCCCTGGACGGACGAGGGCATTCACATTACTGAGGCGGCGGAACCTTACGATTGCAAAAATTCAAAATGGTTCAAAATGTGTGTTTGAGATTTTGCTTCAACGGAGAAGGAACTCTCTTATATCTTGGTATTCTGATGAAGCAAATTGTTTGGAAAATACTCAGAGGTGGATATTCCATAGTTGCTGCTTAATACATTCACTTATCACCTGCAATATTCCCTCTTATTTATGACATTTATTACAGTTTTCTTCTGTTGTTTTTATTTATTTAATAGGTAATTATTACAGACAAAATTAGCTTACTCGATCCTATGTGGCTAGGCCGAAGGCCTTAAAGCCATTACAATACCTACATCCTTTCGCGTTCTAATCTTTCGAATTCTGGTATTCACCCCAAATGGTCTCTCCATCGCATCAAAGCCGCGGAAAAGAGACCATAAGGTACGGCTCAGGAAAAGGAGACCATAAGGTACGGCTTTCTTCTGTTGTTACTGTTCAGACCTATCACAAGAGAGCTGTTTTTTATAATAAACTACCACAGGATTTTAAATCACTGTCTTTGCCATTATTTCATTCTAGGAAGCAGAATGTCGTGAAAATTAACATTTAGAATGAATTATATTTTATTAGTTTCGATCTCAATAGGTTAACATTATTTCTGTATGCTGAACTAATACTCTTCTTCTGACATAATAATGCAAATTTTTATTTAATACTTTCCTCTCTCATTTGATATTATCTATAATTTTATTGTAGGTTAGTCTGTAATTTATTATGATTATTTTCTTTTTCGTCTGGCCCGGATGCAGCGTGGTCCAAAAAGCCTCATTGCCAGCGTACATCGGTTTCGATGGTACATCGATGGATTCGAGTAACTCGTAACTTGATAATTTGATAAATTGGGGGAGAAGGTTGGATAATTATGATGATGAAGATGATGGAAATGATGTATATTGCGCGATTCGAGAAAGGTTCATACATTCACCTGGAAATGATAAAAATAACCCACTACGGCAGCGTGTCTTTGATTCCGACAAGCTGCCACAAACTAACCAGTGTATTGAAAACAAAGTAAATTTCTGTCTCCTTACGGGGACCTTACCCCAGCTTTCCCAATCATTGGTGTGCTCCAGTAGTAAGGCATTGACTAAACGCATGGTGCTGTTGATGTTGGTGCCAGTGGCGGACGCTACCAAAGTAGGTGGCTGGAAGCCATCCATTATCTAGACGAGAATTCTAAATGAGTTATTGTTTAGTGATTGCAGGAGTATGAACTGTTTAGGTCAATACTCCCTTTAGTGTAGTGCATGTTTTATAGCGTGTGGTTGGGGTGATATATCCGCAGTAGATGACGAGATCTAGTGCTGACCTACACGCCGTCTTGCGGGGTTTCCTCCAAATACGTGTACGAGTTGAGGATAGGGCAAGGAAAGAGAAGAAAATATCCCGTGCGGTCCATTGCCTGTTTGTGAGAGTACTGCTCCGGCATTCGCCTGGTGTTGATCGTAGACACCACGGTAAACTATTGACCAGAGTAGCCTACCACAAGAATTCCCCTCCAGACAGCGCCTGAATTCGACCTAGCTAAATAGCTACAATCAAAAGGTCTGCCTCGGTCGGGATTCGAACTAGGACCTCCCAGAATTTTCGACATTAATTACATAGCTAGATCGAATCCAGCCGCTCTTTGGAGGAAAAGTCCAATGGCCGGCAGTTGTGACCAGTAGTTTTCCGTAATTTCTATGATCAACACTAGGCGACTGTCGGAGCTGTACCGAAACGACCATGGAACGCGAGCGATCTTTCTTCCTCTTCTTTGTCCAATCCTCACCGCTTATTTACACTCATTTCCCCTTACATGCATTACACTATCACACGAGTCGTGAGACCAGTCGGGAGCTTAAAGTTGGTCTCGGCTGGGGCGGAACCTGCTGGGAGATACCTGGTAGAGGGAAACTCCGCGAGATAACTTGTAGGTCGACACTCGATCTCGTAAACGAGATAGCTAAAATATCCACCACCTGCCACGATACACACATGCACTACATTTACGGGACTAATGACGCGTCAGACATCATTAATCAATCAACCTAACAATACACTTTTACTACACACCTTATTTTAATAATGTGTCCGCCATTCTAGTGTGTAATCAAATATTTCACCTTCGCTTTTTCGTTCAATTTTTTACTTTCTCGTATTCTGATTTTGCAATACTAAGTATTGTAATGCTACCAGAAAACGGCGATTTTTGTAAAGAAAAAACATACGGAAAAGAAAAGGCGGTTTGTGGTAACGAAAAAGGGGAGAAATCTTGTTACTAAATACAGAGAATTAGTTCCTCGAACCTGTTCCTTCAGAACAAACGGGATCCATTTTTTTGTGAGCCCTTAATGCCAAGAAACTGATGGTTGGCAAAACGTCTGCCTGTCCGTGACTATGTCTTTGCTTTACGATAGCGCCTAACAGTTTAGAAAATGTTCTCCAAATTTGATATTCCCTAATCGATCTGAACGAACTCGACGTGTTGCGAGTTGCAAAACAATATATTCTGATTTTTGGTTGTACTTTATAAGAAACACCAACAATAATTTCAAAAGTTTCTCAAAAATGGCTTCAAATTCTTTTATTAAACTTTGTTCTCTGATAGCGCAACAAACTCTTAAATAATTGTACAAGTATAATTTTTATTGAAATTCATGATTTTTTGAAAATTTCAAAACTTCAACATTTCTTACGTCGTTCTACAACAATAATATCCAAGTTAGAGATTATTTCTTAATAAAATATATTGTTCATAGACCGTTCTTGAATAAGTTCATATACAATTTTTCGAAGTATGTGTACTTTTCCCGTTATAGAGCGTGAAATGTGGACAATTTAAAAAAAGTGTTATATAATTATTTTCTCAAAATTCTGCCTTTAATTTGTTTCCTTGGTATGTTTTAAAACAGGACAAAAATTATGGTGCTAGCCACACCATTCTTCAAAACCACCGGCATTTTTTAAAAAATGCAAAAAATTAACATTTCAAAACAACAATACTGTTGATAGAGTTTTTTGTTAAATTACTTATGTTCTAAAAAACAGTTCTTTAAAAAGGTCACGTGCAATTCTTTAAAAATATGAGTTCTTTAGCGTAGTTTTGCATGTTTTCGAATTCGAATTTCCAGCACTTCTTCTGCAAAGGTCTTTCAGGTCTTATCATGTTGCAATATTACAACGGTGGTGGCACAATAGAGCAGTTTACAATTCTCAGAATAACTTCTCATTGTTGTGTGGTTATCCGGCTCTATGAAACGGAGTGTCGGCTATCGAATATGTGTTGTGTTGTTGTTTATATGAATTAATGTTTTGCGCCTAATGCACTGCAATTGGAAATGAGTGTTAGAAGTGATGGCCGAGATGTGTTTATATGAACAGAAATAATTGTATAATAGTTTTATATACTACGGCTACTATACTATTATAGTACTATATACTAATATTATATACTATATATATTACCGTTACTGACGCAAGACAGTACGTAGTTAAGAAAGTATGAAGTTTACATGTGTTAAGATCTTTCAATGCGATGCATAACTTTTTAAAAATTCAGAAACAAAATGAAATGAGAACTGACATTAAATTTTGCCACTGAGAACAATACAGAGAATAAATAAAGCGCAAATAATTAAAATTGAAAGGTTGGAATAAACAGTTCGTAGCGGAACATTACAATAATTTTTAACTAAATATTGTTAGGTTGCATTTTCGTTTCAAGATGTTTTAAATACACCTAATTAAGAAGAGAAATTTCGCATACTTTTTACATTGTACAAATGTGTTCTAACACGTAAGAACCACATAATCTTATTTTCTAGCAGGAGAGAAAAATGCGCATTAAGAAATATAGGCCAGGCATTTTCTCTCATTATGCGAAAGTACGAATAATGACCCAGAAGTATTAATCTAAATAGGACTAAGTGATCAGAAACACAAGGAATCATAAAACATCTTTGCATTGTGACCTATCGAATATTGCCATTTTCCCTCCCTGCGCGACAAAAGTCGTGTGGACATGTTGACAGTGACGCGGAAAGCAAAGCATAAATAATGAGACACGAGATTCAAAGCGGTTTGTAATTTGCAGAGAGAAAGTTCTTTTAGCTTTTGACCTCTTTTCTTGATCCCTCACAACCGTTTTTAACAGGTTGCTTACGCATTCAAAAGGCTTCGTAGTCCGTCGACACGATGAATATCGTAGCCACTGTTGAACAACAAGGTGTAGACACGACTGGTAATTAATTACAATTAGCAAACAAACTTGGCGACTTTGAATAAACATTTGCATCAAAAATGACGTTTAAAGTGTTTAGAAGGAAAGCAAGGGAGTGTAACTTGAACTCGTCGAGGGAAGAAACAAACCGTTTCCATGTTTATCATTGGAAGTTGAAATTTCTTTTCAACCGCACTGGAGATGCAAGTGATAGGAAGCAATTATTTTGTTGATACAAGTGATAAATGAATATGACAAAAATAATAGTTCTGTTATTACTTGTAATATTGATTTGTAAAATCGCGTCTACACTAAATCCGTTTTCCTGGTCATCGTACGTAATTCCCGTTAATCGAAAAGCAACCTGACACAGACTGCGAGGATATATTAACCGCTTCTATATGAAAGAAATTTCGTCGAAGGTGTCATAGAAGCATAATCTAGAGGAAAGCCGAGAGGAACCAGTCCACTTTTTGTTTCAACGCCAACATTTTCGTCTACCTTTTACACCTTCTGCACTCCTCTTCATCTCTCGCTCCTCTTTACGTTCATCAGTTTTCCAACAATTCCTTTTCCGGCTCGGAACTGCCAATCGAACGAAACTTCGCTATCCATCAAGCATGCGCAGTGGTGGCACTTGCCCCTTCAGCTGACGCGTTCACGTCTACCGCTGGCCTTCTGCAGGAGATACCTTCCTGGACGCCGAGGGCGCCGCATTTGATAACGATCACCGGACGCGCGACGGCACCGAAGTGAAAGAACTTCTCCGGCATGTGTGGCGATCGCAGTTGGCGCGCACGGCGGTGTTGTGGGCGGACGAAAGCGCGGACGTGGTGGATCTCGGCGGGAAATCCGTTCCGGCGCGGCAGGCGCTGCACGGACGCCGGTCACGCCTCGCCCTACGCGACGAACGTCAGCGCGCGTGGGCGAGGAGCGCTTGCGGCACGTGCGGCGAGACGTGTTTCCTCCGCGAGGTGTGAGACACTTCGCGCGTGCACCATGAAGCTCTCCGCGTACCCCTGGACGGCGTACACGATGAAGGACGAGGCCAAGGGCCCGCACGACGGCTTCGACGAAGGGCTGGACGTGAGGATCGTGCACGAGGCGGCCAAGAAGATGGACTTCGTGTACGAATATCTGCCCGATTCGCCAGACTACGGATCAACGGGAACGCAGGTTAAGACGTTCGAGTGATAAAGAGTAGTTTATTATTGAAGCATACATTAAGTACGACTACACATTACGTCGTGTATTAAGAATTGTTTATTTAAAAAATAATTATATGCTTCGTCATTGCCAACAATATAATTGATTAAAAAAGCAGCTTGCGATATAAAAAGCTGATTTTTTAATAAATAATACTGTTGGCAATGACGAAGCATATAATTATTTCATTGGAAATGCCGACGAAAACTCACCACATTACCTATACCTATATTATTTATTTATTTATTAAAGACTACACAGACCCTTGTGGACAAAGATCTCCTGAAGATTTAGGGGTAGTATCTTTCTCAGACAATTATACAAAGACAGGCAGACAGATAATTTAACCTGTTAAGTAAATGTTTACTGTGAAATGGGATTACGTATGGATAATGAGAAATGGGGATTACTTATTTAGTCAGTTGATATCATGTTCTGTCCTTCGGCTTGACAGCCCGATACTGGCCCTGCCTGACTAGCAGCGGTGGTCGAGCCTCTCGGCCATGGGATAAGAGGTTTGTGTAGTTAGTACGAAGGTATCCTTTCCATGTATTTATCCAGTCTCTATATCCGTAGGGTGGGATTTCTCAATGTCACAAAGCAATAGATGCTGGGACATTTGTAAGGAAAGCGCACAGTTATAATTTTGCCCCGGCCAGGAATCGAACCCGGGGTTGAGTCGCGGAAAGGGAGTAGGCGAACTAACAATCAACCGAGGGCTCAGTTTATATCCAAACGTAACAACTGAATATAATGAATTGGCAGGGCTCTCAATAAAAATACTTTTTTTAATGTATTTTGTCATTTTATAATATTTTTAGTTCAATTTTCTTTGCATGATAATATCTCTTAATTTAATGATGAATAAATATACCAAGCGAACACTCGTAGATAATTCTTTGTTGACATTTTTTTAAGAACGTACTATGATCACTATATATTATAAACAGAAACACGCCTGTGACTTTCATTTAAATAAACTCTTAACAGTAAATTAAAATTAAACTAATCCACAAATATTTATGTACATTTTCCACACAAAAAATGTTCCTTTAAATATAAGACATTTTCTTATATTAAAAAATGTACGTTAGTTTCTATTTTTTAATTTTTGTGGTTTGAAGAAAATAATATAGAATCTCCCAGAATTGAGTTTAAAAAAACATCTGAAAAAATCTATTGCAATTGAGTTTCAAGTGTCAAAAAAGTAAAAGCAAAATTTTTTCAAATAGTTTTGAACGTTAGCATAATTGTAGAGTGGTGAAACATAAAGAAACGATTTACAAGTATGACAATTAACGTAATAATTGTGATGAGCACCATACCTATAGGGAGGGAAATGATAATAAAGAGAAAAAAATGATATCACGCAACACGGGTCTCTTGGATTAAGATTTCTCACTGCTCCCACATGGTAATCATTGGCACATATCACAAGTCTGACCAACCAAAGCAATCTGTCGACAAATTCCTTTTTTGCAAACTTTGTTATTTGCCTCAGCTGTATGATTGGCCACAAAATATCCGCCCCCATGAAGACTTGAACACGGGACCTCTCGTCGTACAAAAAGATGTGGACATAAAAGAACTTCGTAGCTACTGAAGTCTGAAAGTAAAAGGTACACCTGGTATTAAAATGTCTGCCTAAGCCTATGGTTTGCTCTTAAATTTCATTACCTCGCCGCTATGATCAAATACCTCACGTCAAAATCACAAGACTAACAGTTCAGTTTCATCGCAAGGGCGAGTAAGTGTTATTTGTTGAATACTGCTGAGGAAACGTAGGAATGTGTTTCGATAGAGACTGTATTACTTTTGTACCTATTTGTTCAAAATCTTCCCGGTTAGTACAGCAGGGATTCGTAACAGTAATAATGCCATGTCTTTACTTCCATTCTTCCATGTCTTCAAAGAAACGGCTACAGCGGAAGCTCCTATTCGGAAGCTATGGCTTCAAAACGATTGCGACACGTGAATCAGCCTATTATCAGAGACTCAATCGTCTTGAACGCAATGTAGGTTTCAGACGTGACCTGCGGGTCGACGTCCGGGACGATTTCTTTAACGAGATGAACTACAGTCAGCTACATATCGGAAACCATATACCAGTTGCAAATGGTGATGGTATCGTGCAATGCCTGTATGGACCCATCGCCTTTAATTCATTATGGCTCTCCCAGGGAGCAAGGAATTGGGCGACCGCGTGTACTTCGAGATGGAGTAGATCTTCAACGAGAATTTTTTTCAAGCTAAAGGACAAATAACAAGGCGTTAGAACAAGGACTCGCAATGGTAAACTGAAATATCTTTTACATGGACACAACATCTTCACTTCCATTTAATTACACAGGAAATTATGGTCTCTTGGGAACGTGCTGGGCGCGCAGATCACAACAGAAGTCATCAACAAGGTTGGTCTGAGAGAGAGCAACTAAATGGATCCAGACGCCTTATGATCGTCGCCAGACTTAAAAGAAATTTGAGATGTCATTGAATGGAATCTGCATTTGGTTACTACCGGTTTAGATCATCAATTGGTGTCACGGCAGCGCTTACGACCAGAATGTCTCAAAGTTCGAGTCACGACGGTAGCAGGATTTTCGACAGTAGCTACATAGATACCACTTAATGGAAAATAATTTTAGCGGGCGGCTGCTGGGATTGGAAAGTTTCCGTGGTTTCTCCGATGAAAAGAAGTGAATGCGGGAACAGTAGACATACAAACGGGCAACGGACAGCGCGCGATATTTCATTCCTCTTCTTTGTTCTATCCTCATCCTCTTCACGTCCTACCACCCGTAACACACACGCACTTAACTACCACGCACGTCGTGAGCTACGAACTTGTCTACGTCTGGGTGATGCCTAACTGAGAGATATCTGGTTGAGGAAAATCTCGTTAACTAGCGTGTAGCTGATGACGCCATCTAGAGGGAAAAGATCGATCTCTTCCAGCATTAAAACACACACATGAATATTGACCTTAACAGTTGATAAGCGGAATCACTGACAAAGCCACACCCCAGAAAATCGTGTGCTTGTCTGGGGATCACACCAGTTTTCTATATGTTTTGGGGTCACTAAAACAGAATCCTGTGCCTATTTTACTCCATCACATTAGGTTTTTGACATAACCTAAAAAAATATAAAAAATATAAAAAATGAAAGATATTTCTAGCCGAGGGTGCATATATGTTACCTATATGTTTTGTAGTCGCTGACATCGAATCTGAAGTCCATTTAACTTCATCACATCAGATTTTTCCCAAATTCACAAAAATGTTTAAAAACCTGATGGCTACTTGGAGATAGTGATCTGGCGCCAACGATATAGGCAATCTACCATACAATGTGAAGCCAATGGCACCTTCTCTATCAATTATAATTGATCTGAAATGCAAAATCTGAAGTGAAGTTAAATGAACTTCAGATTTGGTTTCAGCCACCCCCAAAACATATAGAAAACATGGTCTGACGCATCGGTTAGATGCATCTTTTAGTTTTATACTTATAAGGTTATGTCAAAACCCTAATGTGATAGAGTGAAACGGACACCGGATTCGGATTTAGCGACCCCCAACACACGTAGAAAACAGTCTGACGCATCGGTTAGATGTATCTTTTAGTTTTATATTTAAAAGGTTATGTCAAAAACCTAATCTGATGAAGTGAAACGGACACCGGATTCTGATTTAGCGTCCCCCAAAACATTTAGAAAACATGGTCTGTTCCCCAGACACAATCACTCTGTAACTGCGTAATGAATGAAGAGCGATGGTTCCGCAGGTGATCAACGGGTCGGGCGACCTGGCGCTGGGCGCGCTCATCCTCATGGACGACTTCTTCAACGAGATGGACCCCAGCGACAGCTACTGGACGGAGCCCATCGTGTGGTGGGTGCCGCGCGGCGCGCCCATCCCGCGCTCCCTCGCCATCGCCTTCGTCTTCTCGGCGCGCCTCTGGCTGCACGTGGCCGCCAGCCTGCTGCTGGCCGTGCTCGCCTTCGCCGCCGTGCAGGACCACGGCCGCCCGCCGCCCGCGCAGGTGCCTACCGCAACTTCACAGTTTATTATTTCGAATATAGACGGAGAGGTGGTTCGGGGTATCAACTGGTGTCACTGAAGTGCCTGTGACTGGGAGGTCCTAGGTTCGAGGTTTCCAATATTTCTAAAAAATGCAAATATTTGATTATGTTGATTCAAAATTTTTCAAAGATGATTTTATCACGATATTCTGAAAGGGAGTATTTTTGCCGGAATCGCCTAAGAATAGTTTAAGAGATCATATTTACAAATCTTAAAGATATCAGCATGCATATCGTCAATTTTCCTATGATAAAAATTCTTCAACTCTGGTCACACTCTTTTCTGTGACAGAATCGTTAGGAGAAATCATTCTTGTTTTAAGTGCAATTATAATACGAGATTAACATTTGTTCATGAATCTTCTGGAAATCACTTTTCCAATTACTGATTGCCTATTTATTCCCAACAAAATTGTTTGAAGTTCCACAATATAGTATTAGAAACAAAAGTTTTATTTTATACATGCTCTCCCTATATTTTAGTATAAAGATTGTCAGAAAAATATGGTCTAACACATGTGAAAAAAGTGATTTCATTTTGCTTGTACGATGGTGCCAATCGACTTACCACCCTTGTGTCGCAATATTTCCTACTCGTAAAATTAAATCCCACTTTTCCACTAGTATCGTAAATACGTTGTTTCGGCATATTACCGCACTTCTGTTGACGCAATAACTACATAATAATTGTGTTGCTATGATCAAGAACGTGACCTTCATAGGCCTGAATTGATACCTGTGCCCTACAGCGGCCAAACATATTTGATGTTGACCCCAAACAAGTTAAAATAATTCCTGTTCAAACCCTGTGAGTATGCTAAATAACAAAGTAAACATTCTGAAACACTGATCAAATGAAAGTTTTCTTCATCGTGTTCTGCACAATCTTTTTCCCGGTTGGAACAGAGTTATCAACCTACATAGAGTATAAAAAGACCACAGTTTAAATCAAATGGAATCAAATCTGTGTCACACACATTTTCATTTTTCTTTGCCAGAGCCTTAGAGTTATTCTGCCGAAAATTTGCATTTTTTTTCGCGCCATATTACTAAACTTTCTCTCTACTCCGTACGAAAAAGTAAAAACATATAACGTAACAAAACCTTCTATTTCTTTTTGAGATACTGTGAAATTACACGATTGGTTCTCTCGGAAATTGCCTGGTTCTTTGAATGTTGGTTCAGATTATAAAATTCTATTCTATATTGGTATTTTACTTTTATACTCTCTCCTATATTACCTGCAGTAACAATGGCGGATTTCCGCCCATCGCCACGTTTTATAGAAATCCTATTCCCTCCGATGTTCGCCAAAAGAGTGGCAGAGGTCCTAAAACACTGTCCAGTAATTTTCATGACTGCTTTCTCAAATGTTCCGCAATTAGCGAAAGAATTTCTCCCACTTTGTTAATCTCAATAAAAATACTTCAAGAAAAACCCCTTGCTACGAATAGCTGATGGCCAGTGGGATAATTATTTCTGTAATATTTCAATACATTCGACAATGAATATAGTAAATGTTCTTACCGAATGATTCAAGACATCTGGTTATCTTATGATAAGCTCTGAATATTTGTCCTCAAGATGATCTATTGTCATATTCATTAATTCTTCTCGCCTACATAGACCGGAAATTCCCATGATTAAAACGGCCTCTATACAAAAATATATTTAAACTGTTCAAAGAACTTCATTTATAAAAAAATGTTTTTATCTTCTTCTTTACCAATAAATATTCATTGTCATCAACATATTTAAGAAAAATAGACATATTTTCTCTACAGACTTTTAAAAATTTTTTGAAGCGATAACCAACTGACTTTTGTAAATAATGTACTAATTTAGAAAATTTATTTAGTTCGATATTACTATTCACATGTAATGAAACTTTCAAGATTGAAAATAGTGACTATAAAGTCGAAGGTGTTACAATATTAGACTTTTCTTTCAAGTGCTCTTACAATATTTGACTTTTCTTCCAAGTGCTCTAAAAGTACATATCCAAAACTTTCTTGGATGCGCACCAACAATTAAACTGTATATAACCTTTTCCGTACATCATTTTATTTTTTATTTTTCAGGTAAAATATTCGAAATTGCCTTTAAAGGTACTTCTGAGGAGTATATATTTTTTCATTCAATGAATATTTACAATCTCTTTCAAAAGTGAAATAAGAAGTAAATACTATAAATGGTTGTTACCAATATCAAATTAAATAAAAATAAGATAGTCATCCATTGGCACTTTTCTTGTGATCGTATAATAAAAAGATGATTAAATCATTATCACATTGTTGAGGATTAAGCATATATGGACATATTAGTATATGAGTATCACTAACTTCACTATCCATACTAAACAGAGTAATTAAACCACTGGAATTCAGCCACTTTCCAAGGAAATAGAACCAAATAACGTGGCATAACTATTAGAAACGCTTCTCTATTTTACCTATGGCCCTATGTACTAAACTGCTATTTCACGAGATATCAACCACCTATTCCAACACCAAATTACAAACATTTTCAAATATTGTAACTTTTATGAAGTTGTAGAACAAAATTGTTCATTTTCCATGAGTGAGGTGGGAGTTTTTCTTATGGTTTCGATTTTGTCATGACCCACTGTCTTGATAAATATTCAATCTCGACCATGAAGAAACAAACACCCACTTCGTGCACTTAATATGAAAGTAATTATTTCGGTGTCAGAACCACAAAACGTGTATTTGCTTGAAGTATAGAAATCGAATTTCTGCACCGTTACAGAACTAAATTACTAAAATGCGAACGGATACGAGAAAGTTGTTAATGGTGCTATAGA
>BOPP01000042.1:4691647-4740211 GCA_017312745.1 Gryllus bimaculatus
CAAAAGGGAAAAAAAGAAAGAAAAGAATTTTTAAAAATTTTTTTTTTAAAATTTATTTACAAAATAAATTAAAAAAATTGGGGTCCTGTTTAAAAAATGCAATGGACGCAACCGGAAATAAAATAAATAAATTTAAATGTGGGGGTATTATTTCTTTTTAAATCATGCCTGCCATGGCCTTTTTGTTTTTTCCAATCACGTTGTAAAGCACTTTCAATCCTATCATTCATATAATATTTTCTGTGTACTAAGGGATTTACAACAATTTTACACGAATTATTTTTCGAAAACGTTCGCCACCGTCGTCGTTCGAACATGGCAATGTAAACAGTGTTCTTGGGGCGGCCTTGTTTGCCGGCGATACTATCGCCACCGGACGGCAGATTAAACAGAGTAGGAGGCACGCAGCGAGTGCTGGCGGCAATTGTAGCGGTCACGAAAGGCCCGAATCAAGTTGTCGGAAGCTCTGCGAAAACAATGCTTCATATCACTATGAAAATTTATTTTCACGAGTTTTTGTACGTGCTTGAAAAGCTAGTAAAAATTTCATGTTAATACGAAGTAATCATGTTAGAATTCGAACTCGAAATTCGAATTTAAGAATTAGAATGCGATTCGAAGTGCGTGAATAGAAATTCAGTTTCCTTTCAAATACTGTTTTGTTCGTTGTAAATATAGTTCTTTGGTACCATCAGGGCTACATTTACATTGGGAAAACGTAACAGCCTGTTCTGTCCAAGTTTGTTTTTACTAACTTCTATAAATATTAAAAATGAACAAAAGAGGCATGTCAATTTGCGTATCCATATCAGAAAATGCACTTCCGTTTAGTTACGGTAACATTGAAACGAAACGAAGTACTTCTATGTGTTTGCTCATCGGTAAGCGAACCTAAAGACCAGGCAGATTTTTTTTGTTAGTACTAACGAAACGATTTCGCGAGAAAATAATTTAGTTTCAGCGCTAGCAGAAACGGAACGGTTTTGTTCCTTTGTTAACGTTCCATAGTTGAAAGTGTTCAGATTATATGAAGTTTATTTGGGAATAACCAAGATCAATGCAAGACAAATTGCTTCGCAATGACAAATGACGCTGCAAAGGAAACTTCAGGTTGCAGAAGTCCAACGAAATGGCAGAGCTTGGAAAGAAAGACTGTGCGCTGCAAAACCGTAAGTACATTGCGATTACACAACTGACGTTTTGCATAATCTCCTTTTAGGTTCCAGCCGGGAAGGGTGGTTTGAGCATCAACTTATGTTAAACGGAAACACCTTCTGTCGAAAGGTTTCTAGGCTTCTGAATCCCGACGGTGGCAGGATTTTCGGACATTAGCTGTCCACTAATTCAGTCGCTCTCTAGAAGGGAATTCTAGCAGTGACTGCTCTGATCGTATTTTTCTGTGGTTCTTCGATCAGAAACTAGGCGCATGACGGAGCAGTAAGCTGTAACAAACGGGCCAACGGGCCGCGCGCGAATCTTTTCTACTCTTTCCATGTTCTAATCCTCACCCCTTACACTAATTATGTATTCTACACAAGCACACATACCGGGAGACCGGTCGGGACTTGAGCTTGAGCAGAGCCTGTCCCGCTGGGGCGGTGCCCACTGGTAGTAAAGCGTGGTGCCCCTGGGCGGTGCCCCCCTGGTTTGGGGAAGTAGCCACCAACTTGCCAACGGTTAGGTCGGCGTCATAACAGCGGGGGCCAAAAATCACTCCGTCTCCCGAACAAAAACATGCACAACACATGTGGGAATTAATAACCCTTGTAGTTGACGCGCCACGGATCAGTAATAATGCAATCCAACAATCGGTAGGTTCCAAGTCATGCAGGCGGTTTGATTTTGACTTTTTTAATACAGAAAAAATACAAAAGGCAAACCAGTTGTTATGGAGAAGGAAGACACGGTAACCGCCCCTCAGAACCGATATTGTCCGTCCGCCCAACCAGGACTGTTCCGTAACTGGTCGATTGAGAGACGTGCCTTGGTCGTCCGATTCCCTCTTCTTCGCAGATGTCTCCCACTCGTCCCGCCTAACCAGGCCACCAAATCCTGGTTCCTAACTGCCTCAAAAGTACAAAAACGAAGCACCTCACCCAGAACTTCCAAGCCCGAGGTGGTCACTAAATGATGGTCCAAAAAGTCGGCTATCACTCCGCCTGCGAATGCGTTGGGCCCCTGGGAGCGGACGAGGGCATTCACATTACTGAGGCGGGGCGGAACCTACGATTGCAAAAATTCAAAATGGTTCAAAATGTGGTGTTTGAGATTTTGGCTTCAACGGGGAGAAAGGAACTCTCTTATATCGCTTGGTATTCTGATAAGGCAAATTGTTTGGAAAATACTCAGAGGTGGATATTCCATAGTTGCTGCTTAATAATCACCTTATCACCTGCAATATTCTCTTATTTATGACATTTTATTACAAGTTTCTTCTGTTGTTTTTATTTATTTAATAGGTAATTACTTCAGACAACCATTAGGCTACTCGATCCTATGTGGCTAGTGGCCGGAAAGGCCTAAAGCCATTACAATACCTTACATCCTTTCCGCTGTTCTAATCTTTCGAATTCTGGTATTCACCCCAATGGTCCTCTCATCGCATGCAAAGCCGCGGAAAAGAGACCATAAGGTAACGGCTTCCAGGAAAAAAGGAGACCATAAGGTACGGCTTTCTCTGGTTGTTACTGTTCAGACATATCACAAGAGAGCTGTTTTTTTATAATAAAGACTCCCACAGGGGATTTTAAATCAACTGTCCCTTTTGGCCATTCTTGTCATTCTAGGAAGCAGGAATGTCGTGAAAATTAACATTTAGAATGAATTATACTTTTATTAGTTTCGGGATCTCAATAGGTAAATTATTTCTGTATGCTGAAGCTAATACTCTTCTTCCTGAACATAATAAGCAAATTTTTATTTAATTACTTTTCTCTCTCATTTGATATTATCTATTAATTTTATTGTAGGTTAGTCCTGTAATTTATTATGATTATTTTCTTTTTCCGTCTGGCCCGGATGCAGCGTGGGTCCAAAAAAGCCTCATTGGCCGAAGCGTACATCGTTTCGATGGTACATTCGATGGATTCGAGTACTCGTAACTTGATAATTTGATAAATTTGGGGGAGAAGGTTGGATAATTATGATGATGGAAAGATGATCGGAAATGATGTATATTGGCGATTCGAGAAAGGTTTTTCATACATTCACCTGGAAATGATAAAAAGTAACCCACGTACGGCAGCGTGTCTTTGATTCCGACAAGCTGCCACAAACTAACCAGTGGTTATTGAAAACAAAAGTAAATTTCTGTCTCCTTACGGGACCCTTACCGCCAGCTTTCCCAATCATTGGTGTGCTCCAGTAGTAAGGCATTGAAACTAAACGCATGGTGCTGGTTGGATTGTTGGTGCCAGTTGGCGGACGGGCTACAAAAGTAGGTGGCTTGGAAGCCATCCATTATCTAGACGAGAATTCTAAATGGAGTTATTGTTTTAAGTGATTGCAGGAGTATGGACACTGTTTAGGTCCAATACTCCCTTTAGTGTAGTGGGCATGTTTTATAGCCGTGTGGTTGGGGTGTATATCCGCAGTAGATGACGAGATCTATGGCTGACTCTACACGCCGTTCTTGCGGGGTTCTCTCAAATACGTGTACGAGTTTGAGGATAGGCAAAGGAAAAGCGAAGAAATATCCCGGTGCGGTCCATTGCCCTGTTTGTTGATGTACTGCTCCCGGCATTCGCCTGGTGTTTTGATCGTAGACAACCACGGTATAACTACTTGAACCGAGGTAGCTACCACAGAGAATTTCCGCCTGCAGACAGCGCCTGAATTCGACCTAGCTAAAATAGCTACAATCAAAAGTCTGCCTCGGTCGGGTTCGAGAACTAGGACCGTCCCAAGAATTTTCGACATTAATTACATAGGCTAGAAATCGTCCAGCCGCTCTTTGGAGGAAAAGTTCCATGGCCCCGGCAGTTGTTGGACCAGTAGTTTTCGCGTAATTTCTATGATCAACACTAGCGACTGTCGGAGCGTAACGCGAAACGACCATGGAACGCGAGCGATCTTTCTTCCCTCTTCTTGTCGCAATCCTGCACCGTTATTTACACTCATTTCCCCCTGTAACATGCATTACACTATCAACACGAGTCGTGAGACCCGCAGTCGGGAGCTTTAAAGTTGTCTCGGCTGGGGCGGGAACCTGCTGGGAGATACTGGTAGAGGGAAACTCCGCGGAGATAACTTTGTAGGTCGACACTCGATCTCGTAAACGGATAGCTAAAAATATCCTACCACCTGCCACGATACACACAATGCACTAACATTTACGGGACTAATGAACGCGTCAGACATCATTAATCATCAACACTAACAATACACTTTTAACTTCACACCTTATTTTAATAAATGGTTGTCCGCCATTCTAAGTGTGTAATCAAATTTTCACCTTCGCTTTTTCGTTCAATTTTTTAAACTTTCTCGTATTCTGATTTTGCCAATACTCAAGTATTGTAATGCTAACCGAGAAAAACGGCGATTTTTGTAAAGAAAAAACCATACGGACAAGAAAAGGCGGTTTGTGGTAAGCGAAAAAGGGGAGAAATCTTGTTCCTAAAATACAGAGAATTAGTTGCCTCGAACCTGTTCTTCAGGACACACGGGAATCCATTTTTTTGTGAGCCCTTAATGCCAGAAACTGATGGTTGGGCAAAACGTTGCCTGTCCGTGATATGTCTTTGTTTTGCTTTAGCGATAGCGCTAACAGTTTAGCAATGTTCTCGCAAATTTGATATTCCTATCGATCTGAAACGAACTCGACGTGTTGCGAGTTGCAAAACAATATATTCCTGATTTTTGGTTTGTACTTTTATAAGAAACACCAACAATAATTTTCAAAGTTTCTCAAAAATTGGGCTTCAAATTCTTTTATTACAACTTTGGTTCTCCTGATAGCGGCAACAAACTCTTAAATAATTGTACAAGTATAATTTTTTTATTGAATTCATGATTTTTTGAAAATTTCAAACTTCAAATTCTTACGTCGTTCTACAACAATAATAATCCAAGTTAGAGATTATTTCCTTAATAAAATATAATTGTTCATAGACGTTCGTTGAATAGTTCATATACAATTTTTCGAAGTATTGTAGCTTTTCCCGTTAATAGAGCGTGAAATGTGGACAATTTAAAAACCAAGTGTTTATATAATTATTTTCTCAAAATTCTGCCTTTTAATTTGTTTCCTTCGGTATGTTTTAAAACAGGACAAAAAATTAATGGTGGCTAGCCACAGCCAATTCTTCAAAACCACCGGGGCAATTTTTTTAAAAAAATGGCAAAAAATTATACATTTCAAAAACAACAATAACTGTTGATAGGAGTTTTTGTTAAAATTACTTATGTTTCTAAAAAACAGTTCTTTAAAAAAGGTCACGTGCAATTCTTTTAAAAATATGAGTTTCTTTTAGCGTTAGTTTTTGACATGTTTTCGAATTCGAATTTCCAGCACTTCTTCTGCAAAGGTCTTTCAGGTCTTATCATGTTGCAAATTACAAGGTGGTGGGCACAATAGAGCAGTTACAATTCTCAGAATAACTTCTCATTGTTGGTGTGGTTATCCGCTCTAATGACGGAGTGTCGGCTATCGAATATGTGTGTGTTGTTGTTTATATGAATTAATGTTTTTGCGCCTAATGCACTGGCAATTGGAAATGAGTGTTAGAAGTGATGGCCGAGCTGTGTTTATATGAAGCAGAAATAATGTATAATAGTTTTTTAATATACTACGGCTACTATAACTATTATAGTATATATACTAATATTATATATTATATATATTACCCGTTACTGGGAACGCAAGACAGTACGTGTTAAGGAAAGTATGAAGTTTACATGTGTTAAGATGCTTCAATGCGATGCATAACTTTTAAAAATTCAGAAACAAAATGCAATGAGAACTGACATTAAATTTTGCCACTGAGACATAAGAGAATATAAGGCAAATAATTAATTGAAAGGTTGGAATTAAACAGTTCGTTAAGCGGAACATACAATATTTTTACTAAATATTTGTTAGGCCTGGCATTCGTTTCAAGATGTTTTAAATACACCTAATTAAGAAGAGAAATTTTTCGGCATATTTTACATTGTACAAATGTGTTCTTAAACACGTAAGAACCACAAATCTTATATTTCTAGCAGGAGAGAAAAATGCGCATTAAGAAATACTAGGCCAGGCACATTTTCCTTCTGCATTATGCGCAAAGTACGAATAATGAACCCAGAAGTATTAATCTAAATAGGACTAAGTGTCAGAACACAGAGGAATGCATAAAAAATCTTTTGCATTGTGGACCTATCGAATATTGCCATTTTCCCTCCCCTGGCGACAAAAGTCGTGTGGACATGTTTACAGTTGACGCGGAAAGCAAAGCATACATAATGAGACACGAAGATTCAAAGCGGTTGTAATTTGCAGAGAGAAAGTTTTTTACTTTTGACCTTCTTTTCTTGATCCCTTCACAACCGGTTTTACAGGTTGCTTACGCATTCAAAAAGGGCTTGTTAGTCCGTCGACACGATGAATAATGTAGCCACTGTTGAACAACAAGGTGTAGACCACGACGGTAATTAATTACAGATTAGCAAACAAACTTGGCGACTTTGAATAAACATTTGCATCAAAAATGACGTTTAGTGTTTAGAAAGGAAGACAAGGGAGTGTAACGCTTGAACCGTCGAGGGAAAGATAAACCGTTTTCCCATGTTTATGCATTGGGAAGTTGAAATTTTCTTTTCAACCGCACTGGAGATGCAGTGATAGAAGCAAATATTTTTGTTGATACAAGTGATAAATGAATATGACAAAAAAATACGTTCTGTTATTACTTGTAATATTGATTTTGTATAAATCGCGTCTACACTAAATCCGTTTTCCTGGTCATCGTACGTAATTCCCGTTAATCGAAAGCAACCTGACACAGACTGCGAGATATATTATCCGCCTTCTATTGAGCGGAAAATTTCGTCGAAGGTGTCATAGAAGATAATCTAGAGGGAAAGGCGAGAGGAACAGTCCACTTTTTGTTTCAACGCCAACATTTTCGTCCTACCTTTTACAGGCTTCTGCAACTTCCTCTTCATCTGCTCGCTCCTCTCTAACGTTCAATCAAGTTTCTCCAACAATTCCTTTTCCGGCTCGGAACTGCCAAGTCGAACGAACTTCGCTATCCATCAAGCATGGCGCAGTGGTGCCTTGCCCCTTCAGCTGACGGTTCACAGTCTACGCGCTGGCCTACTGCAGGAGATACCTTCTGGACGCCGGAGGGCGCCGCATTGTATAACGGATCACCGGGACGGCCGCGACGGGCAACCGAAGTGAAAGACTTCTCCGGGATGTTGTGGCGATCGCACCGTTGGCGCGCACGGCGGTGTTGTGGGCGGACGAAAGCGGGACGTGGTGGATCTCGGCGGGAATCCGTTCACGCGCGGCAGGCGCTGCACGACGCCGGGTCACGCCTCGCCGCTACGCGACGAACGGTCAGCGCGCGTGGGCGAGGAGCGCTTTAGGCGGCACGTGCGGCGAGACGTGTTTCCTCCGCGAGGTGTGAGACACTTCGCGGCTGCACTCATGAAGCTCTCGCGTACCCCTGACGGCGTACACGAATGAAGACGAGGCCAAGGGCCCGCACGACGGCTTCGACGAGGGCTGGACGTGAGGATCGTTGCACGAGGCGGCAAGAGATGGACTTCGTGTACGAATATCTGCCGATTGCGCCAGACTAGCGGATCAACGGGAACGCAGGTTAAGAGACGTTCGAGTGATAAAGAGTAGTTTATTAATGAAAGCATACATTAAAGTACACTACAATTACGTCGTTTGTATTAAGAATTTGGTTTATTTAGAAAAATAATTATATGCTTCGTCATTGCAACAATATAATTTTGTGATTAAAAAAGCAGCTTGCGATATAAAAAAGGCTGATTTTTTAATAAATATACTGTTGGCATGGACGAAGCATATAATTTATTTCATTGGGGGAAATGCCGACGAAAACTCACCAGCATTACCTTATACCTTATTATTTTTATTTATTTATTAAGACTCGCACAGACCGGCTTGGTGGACCAAAGATCTCCTGAGATTTAGGGGTAGTATCTTTTCTCAGAACAATTATACAAAGACAGGCAGACAGATATTTAACCTGTTAAGTAAATGTTTACTGTGAAAATGGGATTTACGTATGGATATGAGAATGGGGATTACTTATTTAGTCAGTTGATCATGTTTGTCGCTTCGGCTTTGACAGCCCGATACTGGCCCTGCCTGACTAGCAGCGGTGGTCCGCGCTTCTCGGCCATGGGATTAGAGAGGTTTGTGTAGTTTAGTAAGGGGCGAAAGGTAATCCTTTCCATGTATTTATCCAGTCCTCTATATCCCGTAGGGTGGGATTTCTCAATGTCAACAAAAGCAATAGATGCTGGGACATTTGTAAGGAAAGCGCCACAGTCTACTTTTTGCCCCGGCGCAGGAATCGAACCGGGGTTGAGTCGCGGAAAGGGAGTAAGGCGAACTAACAATTAACCGGAGGGGCTTCAGTTTAAATTTATCCAAACGTAACAACTGAATATAATGAATTGGCAGGGGCCTCTCACTAAAAATACTTTTTACATGTATTTTGTCATTTTATAATATTTTTAGTTCAATTTTCTTTGCATGATAATATCTCTTAATTTAAATGATGAATAAATATACCAAGCGAACACTCGTAGATAATTCTTTGTTGACATTTTTTTTAAGAACGTACCATGATCACTATTATTAATAAACGAAACACGCCTGTGGAACTTTCATTTAAATAAACTCTTAACAGTAAATTAAAAATTAAACTAATCCATCAAATATTTATGTACATTTTTCCACAACAAAAAATGTTCCTTTAAATATAAAGACATTTTCTTCATATTTAAAAAATGTAGTTTAGTTTTCTATTTATTTTACATTTTTGTGGTTTGAAGAAAAATAATATAGAATCTCCAGAAATTGAGTTTTAAAAAAACTCTGAAAAAATCTATTGCAATTGAGTTTCAAGTGCAAAAAAAGTAAAAGCAAAATTTTTTCAAATAGTTTTGAACGTTAGCATAATTGTAGAGTGGTGAAACAATAAAGAAAACGATTTCAAGTATGACAATTAAACGTAATAATTGTTGATGAGGCACGCATACCCTATAGGGAGTGGAAATGATAATAAAGAGAAAAAAATGATATTCACGCAACACGGGGTCCTCTGGATACGATTTCTCCCTGCTTCCACATGTGTAATCATTGGCAACATATCCAAAAGTCTGACCAACGCAATAGGCAAATCTGTCGACAAAATTCCTTTTTGCAAAGCCTTTGTTTATTTGCCTGCAGCTGTATGATTTGGCCACAAATATCCGCCCCCATGAAAGACTTGAACACGGGACCTCTCGTCGTACAAAAAGATGGTGGACATACACGAACTTCGTTTAGCTACTGAAGTCTGAAAGTAAAAAGGTACACCTGGTATTAAAATGTCCTGCCTAAGCCTATGGTTTGCTCTTAAATTTATTACCTCGGCCGCTATGATCAATACCCTCACGTCAACATCACAAGACTAACAGTTCAGTTTCATCGGCAAGGGCGAGTAAGTGTTATTTGTTGAATACTGGCTGAGGAAACGTAGGAATGTGTTTCGATAGAGACTGTATTAGCTTTTGTAGCGCGTATTTGTTTCAAATCTCCCGGTTAGTACAGCAGGGAATTCGTAAAACGTAGTAATGCCATGTCTTCACTTCATTCCTTCTATGTCCTTCAAAAGAACGGGGCTACAGCGGAAGCTCCTATTCGAAGCTATGGGCTTCAAAAAACGATTGCGGACCACGTGAATCAGCGCTCCCTTTCAGAGACTCAAATTGTCTTGACGCAATGTAGGTTCAGACGTGACCTGCGGGTGGGAACGATTTCTTTTTAAGCGAGATGAACTACAGTCAGCTACGTATCGGAAACCATATACCAGTTGCAAATGGTGATGGTATCGTGCAAATGCCCTGTATGGATCATCGTCCTTAATTCATTATGGCTCTCACAGGGAGCAAGGAATTGGGCGACCGCGGTGTACTTCGAGATGGAGTAGATCTTCACACGAGCTTTTTTTTTCAAAGCTAAAGGACAAAATACACAGGCGTTCATAAAATGACTCGCAATGGTAAAAACTGAAATATCTTTAAGCATGGACACAACATCTTCAACTTCCATTTAATTAGCACAGGAAATTATGGTCTCTGGAACGTGCTGGGGCGCGCAGAATCACAACAGAAGTGCATCACAAGGTTGGTCTGAGAGAGAGCAACTAAATGGATCCAGACGCCTTATGATCGTCGGCAGACTTAAAAGAAATTTTGAGATGTCATTGAATGGGGAAATCTGCATTTGGTTACTACCGTTTAGATCATCACATTGGTGTCCACGGCAGCGCTTACGAACGCAGAATGTCTTCAAAAGTTTGAGTCACGACGGTAGCAGGATTTTTCGACAGTAGCTACATAGATAACCACTTATGGAGAAGAATTTTAGCGGGCGGCCTGCTGGGATTGGAAAGTTTCCGTGGTTTCTCCGATGAAAAGAAGTGAAATGCCGGAACCAGTAAACATACAAACCGGGCCAACCGACAGCGGCGCCGATATTTCATTCCTCTTCTTTGTTCTATCCTCATCTCTCACGCCTACGCATCCGTACACACTTACACGCACTACACTACCACACACGTGTGGCTACGAACTTGTCTACGTCTGGGTGGATGCTAACTGAGAAGATAATCTGGTTGAGTGAATGCTCGCTAACTGGCGTGTAGCTGATGACGCCATCTAAGCGGGGAAAGATCGATCTCTTCCGCAGCATTAAACCACACATGGAATATTGACCTTAACAGTTGATAAAGCCGGAATCACTGACAAAGCCACAACCCCAGAAAATCGTGTGCTTGTCTGGGGATCAAGCAACACCAGTTTTCTATATGTTTTTTGGGGTCACTAAACAGATCCTGGTGCCTATTTTACTCCATCACATTAAGTTTTGACATAACCTAAAAAATATAAACAATGAAAAGATATTTCTAGCCCGAGGGTGCATATATGTTACCTATATGTTTGTAGTCGCTGACGCCGAATCTGAAGTGCAATTTAACTTCATCACATCATTTTCACAAATCCTCAATAGTTTAAATATCTGATATTTCTTTGGCGCTAGTAATCTGGGCGCAACCATATAGGCAATTCTACGCATACAACAACGTGATGAGTGTTGTCCGCGCGTCAGAAGGCAAAATGCCCACCTTTTCTATCAATTATAATTGATCTGAAATGGCAAAATCTGAAAGTGAATGAACTTCTGATTTGGTTTCAGGCGACCCCCAAAATATAGAAAACGTCTGAGCCATCGTTTAGATACATCTTTTTTAGTTTTATAGATTATAAGGTATGTCACAAACCGCTCGAAATGTGATGGAGTGAAACGGACACCGGATTCGATTTAGCGACCCCCAAAAAATATAGAAAAAACATGGTCTGTTCCCAGACAACAATCACTTCTGTAGCTGCGTAATGAAATGAATGAGCGCTGGTTCGGCAGGTGATCAACGGGTCGGGCGACCTGGCGCTGGGCGCGCTTTCAGCCTCAATGGACGACTTCTTAACGAGATGGACCGCAGCGACAGCTACTGGACGGAGCCGCCATCGTGTGGTGGGTGCCCGCGGCGCGCCCGATCCGCGCGCTCGCTGGCGCATGCGCCTTCGTCTCTCGGGCGCCTCTGGCGTGCAGCGTGCCGCCAGCCTGGCTGCTGGCCCGTGCTCGCCTTCCGCCGCCGTGCAGGACACGGCCGCCCGCCGCCCGCGTCAGGTCGAACCTCAACCCCACAAACCTCGACTCCGGAAATTAGTTAATTTCGATATAGAAGAGAGTGTGGATCGAGGTATTAACAGATATCACTGCACGGATATTTATGCAACGGATATCTGACTGGAGTTCCTAGGTTCGAGGCCGGCGAACCTCAACTCGGAAATTTATTTATTTTGATATAGAGGGTGAGGTGGTTCGGGGTATGCAACTGATGTCACTGCAGTGCCTCTGACTGGGGAAGTCCTAGGTTGCGAGGTCGGTGGGGAACCTACTCCGGAATATATTATTTTGCGAATATAGAGGAGAAGGTGGTTCGGGGTAATTAACAGATATCACTGCGCGGATATTAAGCAACGGATATCTGATGGGAGTTCCCTAGGTTCGAGCCTGGCGAACTCAAACTCGGAATTTATTATTTGAATATAGAGGGAGAAGGTGGTTTCGGGGAATCAACTGATGTACTGCAGTGCCTCTGCCCGGAGGTCGTAGGTTTCGAGTCGGCGAACCTCAACTCCGGAATATATTATTTCGAATATAAGAGGGAGAGGTGGTTCGGGGTAATTAACAGATATCACTGCACGGATATTAATGCAACGGAATATGCTGACTGGGAGTTCCTAGGTTCGAGGCCGGCGAACTGCACCTCTCCGGAATTTTTTATTTTGGAATATAGAGGGAGAGGTGGTTCGGGGAATCAACTTGATGTCACTGCAGTGCCTCTGACTGGAGGTCCTAGGTTGAGGTCGGCGAACCTCAACTCCGGAATTTATTATTCGCATATAGAGGGCGACGTGGTTTCGGTGAATGAACTGGACCTGTTTGTGGGCCTCTGACCGGGAGTCTAGGGTTCGCGGTCGGCGAACCCTCCACTTTCGGAATTTATTATATCGAATATAGAGGGAGAGGTGGTTCGGGGTATGCAACTGATGTCACTGCAAGTGCCTCATGACCGGGAGGTCCTGGGTTCGAGGTCGGCCGGATACCACACCTCCGGAATTTATTTATTTCGAATAGGAAGGAGAAGGTGGTTCGGGGGTATCAACTGAGTCACTGAATGTGCCTGTGACTGGGAGCTGCCTAGGTTCGAGGTCGGCGACTCAATCTCTCGGAATTTATTAATTTCTAATTCAGTGGGTGAGGTGGTTCAGGTACTCAACTGAGGTCACTGCTGTGCCTTTGACAGGGAGTCCTAGGTTCGCGGTCGGCGAACCTCAAACTTCGGAACTTTATTATATCGAATATAGAGGGGAGGGTGGTTTCGGGGGTATCAACTGAGGTCACTGCAGTAGCCTCTGGATGGGAGGTTCCAAGGTTCGGGAGGTCACGAATCTCAACTCGGATTTATTTTTTTGAATATAGAGGGAGAGGTGGTTCGGGGTATCAAACTGAATGTCACTGCGGTAAGCCTCTGACTAGGAGGGTCAGAGTAGGGGACGCCTTAGTAGTTCACGTTCCTTGTATTCACTAACAATGCAATCAATATTAAATATGCCCAAATGTTGACAGGGAACTTAAGACGCTTCGGTCGCCTTTGAAATCACACGTTGCGGGCAACTTCGGTTAGGCATACTTGGGATAATCAACAGTATCCCAAAAATCCATCATCACTCTTATACTATTCGGGAATTACTACGATAAAGTAACAGGGATAACTAATCAGCATTGCCGACACGTGAGAGGTGACAATGGTTTACTTAGGTACCTAGATGCTTGTGTTAAGTAGCAAAGAGAATTTCAATTTCTTATTTTGTACGTCCGCGAAATGATAAAAACTAAGAAGCCAGTGGCAGTTGGGAGTCTATGAATGTTTTTGATGGGTACTCAGTATCCGCTCGTGAAAATCCAAAAACTGTGAACAGGCTTTCGATTTATCTCTAAAAATGCAAATATTGATTATGTTAATTCAAAATTTTTCAAAGCTGCTTTTATCACGAAACAAGTATACTCAAATATAATACGTCTCAGTATAATTCTGATACACATTCAGTACGTTACGGAATAATCCTGAAACGGAGTGTTTTCGCCGGAATCGCCTAAGAATAGTTCAAGAGATCTTATTTACATATCTCAAAGATATCGACAGACAGTCGATTTCCCTATGATAAAAATTCTGATCACTCTCTTTTCTGTGACAGAATCGTTAGGAGAAATCATTCTTGTTTTAGGTGCAATTATAAAACGAGATTAACATATGTTCATGAATCTTCTGGATATCACTTTTCCAATTACTGATTGTCTATTTATTCGCAACAAAATTGTTTGAAGTTCCACAATATAGTATTAGAAACAAAATTTTTATTTTATACATGCTTTCCCTATATTTTAGTATAAAGATTGTCTGAAAAATATGGTCTAACACATGTGAAAAAAGTGATTTCATTTTGCTTGTAGGATGGCGCCAATCGACTTACCACCCTTGTGTCGCAATATTTCCAACTCGTAAAATTAAATGCCACTTCTCCACTAGTATCGTAAATACGTTGTTTCGGCATATTACCGCACTTTTGTTGACGCAATAACTACATAATAATTGTGTTGCGATGATCAAGAACGTGACCTTCATAGGCCTGAATTGATACCTGTGCCCTGCAGCGGCCAAACATATTTGATGTTGACCCCAAATACGTTAAAATAATTCCTGATCAAATTCTGTGAGTATGCTAAATAACAAAGTAAACATTCTGAAACACTGATCAAAATGAAAGTTTTCTTCATCGCGTCCTGCACAATCTTTTTGCCAGTTAGAACAGAGTTATCAACCTACATAGAATTAAAGACAACCGTTTATATCAAATGGAATCAAATCTGTGTCACACACATTTTCATGTATACAACTGTTGTAAGAAAAATTACTATTAGAGCGTTTACTAATTACATTAATTCCAGGTAAAACTAGTGGAGCTAAAACCGCACATACTTTCTCGCTTTTAGTAATGGTTAGGTAAAACCATAATTTATCTCCAAATTAACACATCTCAGTCACCATTTTTTGTAAAACTCATTATAAATCGTAGAATATTTCGGGAAAAACTAAATATTGTGAAGCACAAATCAAAACAAATTTGACAATTATAACTACTTTTCATACAGATAAATCATGTCCCAACAATAAAACATAATTCACAAATATTACCTCCGGAATTACGTTAACGAAGCGCAGTACATTCGAAGCAGGTCACTACTATAACGTTTGCCTCCACATTACAAAAAAAAATTTTTAATTTTCAAAAAATCAAGAACTTTAACGACCTGCACTATTGTAATAAGCGTCCATTATGCTAGGTGTCTAAGGTCTAAATTTAATCCAAATAATGTGCTCTTTTTAAAAACTTGTTTAAAAAAATAATAGTTTCCTATGTTTGACACAAATTGAACATGCCATTATTTTTAGTTCTGTTTTTCAAGAACATATTTCATTAAGAAAAAATGTTTATCATCATAACTGTAGTAGTAGGAAGACGCGGAAAAAAATTTGAATTCTTTCCATTTTCGAAAAATCAGTTTTAACGATCGTGAGGCACCATTCTCTTAAGCATCCTACACACTATTCAAAAACAATGTTTTATCAAAAACGTTCGAGCCATTTTTGTTCTTGAATATCTTGAAAATGTCTAAGAGTAAATGTAAAGAACCCCCCTCTCCAAAAAATTAAAATATAGGTTTCAAATTCATGGGACCGCGACATCAGCCATATCGATTGAGGAATATCAATTTTAAAGGAAATCGGCTGAACGATTTAGCAGCTTGCGTTGTTCACAAACAGGAACGGGCAGCCGTTTTGCCTTCAATCGCTTTCTCAGTAACAAGGATGCACAAAACATGGATTCTGGATACACCACGTGTTAGAAGATTTATTTTTCTAAATTTAGCAACTGGATTTATCCACTTATTCTTTCCCATAGCCTTAAAGAGGTTTTCTGCCGAAAATTCGCATTTATTCGCGCCATATTACTAAACTTTCTCTCTACTCCCTACGGAAAAGTAAAAACAGATGTTACAGAACCTGGTATTTCTTTTTTAGATATTGGGAAATTACACCACTGGATCTCTCGGAAATTGCCTGGTTCTTTGAATGTTGACGGTCCAGATTATAAAATTCAATTCCATATTGCAATTTTACTTTTATACTCTCTCCTATATTACCTGCAGTAACAATGATAGATTTCCGCCCTTCGCGACGTTTTATAGACCCTCCGACGTTCGTCAAAAGAGTGGCAGAGTTTTTAAAACACTCTCCAATAATTTTCATGACTGCTTGCTCAAATGTTTCGCAATTAGCGAAATAATTTCTCCCACTTTGTTAATCTCAATAAAAATACTTCAAGAAAAACCCTTCACTGCGAATAGCTGATGGACAGTGGGCTAATTACTTCCGTAATATTTCAATACATTTGACAATGAATATTGTAAATGTTCTTACCGAATGATTCAAGACATCTGGTTCTCTTATGATAAGCCCTGAATATTTGTCCTCAAGATGATCTATTGTCATATTCATTAATTTTTATCGCCTACATAGGCCGCAAATTCCCATGATTGAAACGGCCTTAATACAAAAATATATTTAAACTGTTCTAAGAGCTTCATTAATAAAAAAATGTCTTTATCTTCTTCTTCACCAATGAATATTCATTGTCATCAACATATTAAAAAAATAGACATATTTTTTCTACAGAGTTTTTTAAATTTTTTGTAGCGATAACCAACTGACTTTTTGTAAATAATGAACTAATTTAGAAAATTTATTTAGTTCGATATTATTAATCATATGTAATGAAGCTTTCAAGATTGAAAATAGTGACTATAAAGTCGGAGGTGTTACAATATTAGACTTTTCTTCCAAGTGCTCTAAAAGCACATTTTCAAAACTTTCTTGAATGCGCACCAACAATTAAACTCTATGTAACCTTTTCCGTACATCATTTTATTTTTTATTTTTCAGGTAACACATTCGAAATTGCCTTTAAAGGTACTTCTGAGGAGTATCTCTTTTTTCATTCAATGAATATTTACAACCTCTTTCAAAAGTGAACTAAGAAGTAAATACTATAAATGGTTGTTACCAATATCAAATTAAATAAAAATAACAAAGTCACCCATTGGTACTTTTCTTGTGATCATATAATGTTGTTATTTAAATTAATTATTAAAATTAAACTGTTGAGGATTAAGCATATATGGACATGTTAGTATATGGGTATCACTAACATCGCTATCCATACTAAACATTGTAATTAAACCACTGCAAATCAGCCACTTCCCAAGGAAATAGATCCAACAAATTTCAATCTTAAGAACGTTTTGAAAATTGAGAGTGAACAGTGAAAATCGGACATACGCCATCTTTACAAATGTAATTCACTTTTTATTTATACTTAACACACATTTGAAGAAAAATATGGAACATTTTTCAGAACATTTTGAAAAAGTTCCAAAAGCTACGTGTAATGTTTACCCCCAAATTTAAGAAATGTTTCGCAGAGCTTAGAGCCATTTCAGTTTGACTTTGGAATACTCATATTGGCAAGCTTTCTACGAATAGTTTAAGCGCTTGTACTCGTAGTGTTTACAGATAGACGGACAGCCAAGCAGACGGACATACAGAAACAGGGATGAAAAGTCAGACGAACAGGCTGACGGACGGGCTGACAGACGGACTGACAGACGGGCTGACGGACGGGCTGATAGACGAATAAACAGACGGACAGCCTGACGGACAGATAGACGGAAGGATGGACGGCCAGACAGACAGGCAGACATACAGCCGGACGGGCAGCCGGACAGATGGTCGAACGGACAGACAGACGAACGGATAGACGGACGAGCGGACGGATAAATGGTCGGACAAACGGACGGACAGACAGACGAAAGGATAGACGGACGAGCGGACGGATAGGTGATCGGACAAACGGACGAAAGGACAGACAGGCAAACAGACGGGCAGGCAGAAAGACGGACAAACGGACAGACAGACAGACAGACTGACGGACGAACAGACGGACAGATAGACAGTCTGACGGACAGACAGACTGACGGAATGATGGACAGACAGACAAACAGACACACACAGACTGACAGACAGACTGAAGGACGAACAGGCAGATAGATAGACAGGCAGGCGGACTGACAGACAGACGAACTGACGGATAGACAGACGGGCAGACGAACGGACATATGGACGGGCAGTCGGATGGACATGTAGACGGACAGACCTCTACGCCTTAGACCCCAAGCAGCGCACTGATTGGCAGCAGTGCGGCCGCGCTGAGAGCAGCGGCGCGCGCTGCGGCGAGTGGCGGTCCGCGCTGCGCCGGGCGCCCGTGCTGTGGGTGTACGTGATCCTGCTGTGCGGCTCCGTGCCACAGCAGCCCTCCGACGGCCTGTACCGCGCCGTCTTCCTCGCGTGGGTGCTGGGCGCGTTCGTGCTCAACACGGCCTACCAGTCGGCGCTGGTCGGCTTCCTCGCCAACCCGGGCACTTTCCACGAGATCGCCGACGTGGAGGAGCTGCTCGCCAGCGCCCTCATCCCGGGCCTCTCCTCGGAGATCACGGAGGTGCGACAGCGCTTGCACGCTGCTGCTTACATGCCACATGCCGCAGCGCTGCTTACTTTTATTTCCAGTAGTCGATCTGTCAGAAAGACTGTCAGATTTTCCCGGAATACTTTAATGTCACTGTGCATTGAAGTAATTAACATGAACGCGCATTAAATTTAATGCACGCATGTACATGAGGATTCAAGAGTCAAAGCTTATAGTCAGAGCTCCCCTTCGGAAGCAGTGAGGGTTGGCATTGCCACGACTCTTGAAGTATGCGATGGCATGGTGGTTTATTTTTAAGTGATCGATCTCTAATGTATGTCTCATCTTTTTTGATTTTCACATCGAAGTCATTTATATCTGGAATCAATGAGTGAATGATTACATTTCAGACACAAATTACGCAAAATCCACTTGTTTTTTTCAAAAAATGTACATGACATTTTTTAAAAGAGTTGAATATTTCAACAGATTCGGTCTCAAGCAAAACTATCTATCTTTAATTTTGTAGTTTCATAATGTCGTCAGTTTTGAAATAGACGAAAATGGAACTAGCACCTTAGTTTTTTCCGTCCCATATTACATATTAAGAGAAAATTTAAAGAAAAAATAGAGCGTCTTTTGAGAATAAAATCTGTTTAAAAATTTAATTGCCTATATTTCGAGCAAAGTTACACGAAAACTACTCATATTTTCGAAAATTTGAATATGAACATATTTAAAGATGCCTTTAATAAACCAGATTCAATTACGGAAAAAAATTCTATCTTCAATATAATAGTTGTAGGACAATGCCCCCAAAAATTTCACTTTTGGAATTTTTCAAAAATCAGGTAATTCAACGAACATGAGACCTGCACCGTTCTCTCAGGCGTCCTTTATGCTATCCGAGGAAAAGCGAACCCGATGGCCCGAGTGTCGCCACGTAAAGTAAGGCAGCGACCAACCGACCAACCGACCAACCGACCAACCGACCTACTAACTGGGGCGTGGCGTGCCCAGGTGCTGTCCGATCTGGACGACCCGCAGTACAGCCGCTTCATGTCCCGCGCGCGCACCTGCGACGACGCCACGCGCTGCCTGGACCGCGCGGCCTTCGCGCGCGACATGGTGGTGCCCATCGACAAGTCGTTCGTGTCGGTGCTGTACGAGAGCGCGGGCCGCAACCTGCTCAAGCCGCTCGCAGTGCTCTCCAACTACAACCTGCTCATGTACCTCTCCAAGCACAACCCGGTGCTGGACGCCTTCAACGCGAACGTGCGCGGCCTGGTGGAGGGCGGGCTCGTGGCCCTGTGGTGGAGCCAGCTCACAGACGACCCCTGGACCAAGAAGCCCGAAGACCCGGGCCCGCAGGTGAGATAGATCCCGTTTCCACGCACGTCCAATGCTATGGTCAATAGAATCCCATTAGAGTAGTTGATGTTTTATAACGGGAGACTGCCTTGTTCCACCCCCACTGGATGGTGAGATCCTATAGGACGGCATGTGGAGAATTTCCCCTCCAGGAATGTCACCCAGCCGGGACAAGCTCTTATCTCCCATCTACTCTCCCCTGAGATGTGTGGTATTGTATTCCATGTAATTGGGTGTGTGTGCACGTGTGGGTGTATGTGTAAGAGGAGAGGGACAATGAGGAATGATGAAGGAAAGATCGCGCTGCGGTCCGTGGTCCGTTTGTGAGGGTACTTCTTCGGCATTGGCCTGGACTTAATCGGGTAAATCACGGAAAACAACCGATCAGAATTGCCAAGTACTTGATGTGCAGCAAGCAAAGTTAGCATTACCACTACTCTAAATGACTGAGATGCCAAAGCTACCTTCCCAAAGATTTAAAGAGAAAGTTGAACATTAACAATTTTCAAAAATTCAGGCGTTTTAATGAAAATTGAACAAGGTAGAAGAAAAAGTTGGCAGATTTAAGAAAATCTTGTTTATATAATTTTTTTAAAAAATGATTATTATTTCTATCAAAATTACTCAAAAATTTCTAGTATTTTTAAAAAATTGTTCAAGAATTTATTTAAAGATCTAACTTCGAAAATCGTCTTATTAAGATGTATGTTTTTATCTTCAATTTCGTTCTTTTAGGAAGACGACAAGAAAGTTTTGTAGTTGGCAAAAATTCAGAATTTTCGTAGAATATCAGACGTTCGTCACTTAGGATTACTTTGCTCTGTCTGAGAAAAAAGTTAACAAAAAAATCGAAAGCAACCTGGAGAAGTTCAAAATGCCGTTGTAGCTTCTGTAACGTAACTCTAAAAATCTAAATATCTATCATTTCAATTTCAGAGAGCCTGATTGATCGGGAAGTTTGAATTTCTGTAAATCTCCTTTTCAGACACTTCTAGTATTTGCATCCAGGCGAATAGAGATACACGTTTTGCAATAAACGAATATTTCGGTAACATGGAGAATTCTGTCTACACAACATATTAGAGGAAGTACCTTTCAACATTCTGGAGGACGAATTAACATTGTTTCGGCTACGAGCCCACACTACGAGTAGTTCTGCCGTAAAATCGCCTGCAGCAAAACAATATTCTCGTTTTTTTCTGCAGCAAAACAATATTCTCGTTTTGCTACGTAGGTGTTAGTCCGTGTGTTGTCACAAGTAGTGACGCTTCAAAATCTTACTAAATATCATTTATTCCGTTGCGTTTCCAATCCTCTTACAGAACGCCGTGAGGAATCGAAGCTGTTTGATTGATTGATAAATAGGTGAATCCGAGAGTCAATTGCAACAGTCATTATTTCCATAAGTGTAGTGTATGATATTATCGTGTGAGGAGTCGGCGATCTTCCTCCGCTGGTTCCGCCGCCGACCTACGTCGGCTTGTGAGGATTTTCCCCAACCAGGTATCTTCTACTAGCGAAGCACCGCCCTAGCCGGGACAAGCTCCAACCTCTCCACATGTGTGGTAGTGTAGTGCATGTAAGTGTAACTAAGGGATGCGGATATCGCAAGGCAGAAAATGGAATAACCGCACGCGGTCCGTGGTCCATTTTTTAGGGTACTGCTCTGAAAATCCGCCTGGTTTTGATCGGAGAAATCATGGTAAACTACCGATCAAAGTAACCACTGGAATTCGGCACGAATTCGACTTGCCATGTAGCTGGTGCCGCGCTAGTGTAAAAAAGACCCTAGGGCAGAGGCACTGCAATGACATCAAGAGATGCCCTGAGCCACCTGCGCTGGTTTGTCGCAGGTGATGACGCTGCTGCATCTGCAGGGAGCGTTCGCCCTGCTGGGCCTGGGGCTGACGGCCTCCGCGCTCTGCTTCCTGTACGAGCGCTGCACTTGCAGGCGGCAGCGGCGGCGGCACCGGCACCAGAGACTGCAGCGAGTGGCAGATGGAAAGAAACAACCCGGAGACGCAACTCTGGGCCCCGAATCAAGAAAATAATGAGGAGGTCACAAAGGACTGCACTTGTATAAATCAATTCATAAATTACATTTTTGAAAGAAAAAAACGTTGAACAAAATTATTCTTCGTTTAAGAAAAAAAATTGGTGTAATACTTCTTCATAACACAATAAAATAAAATAGTTTAATCACGAGTTTAAATTTTGCACCCCCCTCTCCCAGACGAAAGTATGAGAAACAAGAACTAATTTTCAGTCATGTTATTCTTCAATACAATGCATGATTTTATACAACAGCAATTTATACAATTTTATACAATACACAATTAAGAAAATAAAAGCAGATACGTTTTAACACTATAATATATACTAGCGTATCCGTGCGAGAGCTCTCGCTTAAAACCCACACTCTTCCTTATCCTTCTATTTCCATTCTAAGAGGGAAAGTTGATAACGAGATGTATTTGTTTAAAAATGTATGAAGATAACTTCCAATGTACTAATAAAAATAAAAATAAAAACCAATGCAATTGACGTTAAAAATAAATTTTTAATAAAGATTGTTGTAGTATTATCAGTGGATTACTTGGAACAATTTTTTAAAAATATATGAAGTAATTATTCAATATTCTTTGACAGTTAACATTTCGTGATAGTCAGAAAAATATGAAAAACGTTTTTTGCTCTTGCGAAACTTCCGTCAGTATACACGCTGACTTGAAAGTTTCACCGAATCACTGCTGACAACGAAAATACTGGTACAGGTAAAACAGAAACCAAACCTCACAAGACACGGCTTTACTCATTCCTATACACCCACTTCCCTCCAGAATTAGGTAAACAGCACTTGTAAATCTCGCGATAACTGAACGTTAAATTAATGTTTTCACAACACGCATAAATAAACAATCTTCATCTTTATCTAGCAACTATTAATAGAACTTCCAGTTGTTGTTGCTGCGAGAATATACCTCACCAATCTGCGCAAACCACGACGTGCACAGAAAGCGTAAATTGTATAAGTTAGAGAAATCTGAGCCTTCTAAATGTGACATCACAAAGGGTTGAAAATTTCAAATTACCGGTATTTAGTATAGAAGGCATTGGAAGAATTGATAACTACCGAACCAAAAAAAATTCGATGGAGTGTTCGAGAATATCTGATCATGTAAATTATGATGTAAGGATAGTTTCTTTGACGTCATTGGCCTCAAAATTTTAGTTTTTAAGACCCTAGAATACTTCGTTTGGGAGTTGTTGAAAGATATGACTGAGTGCTGCGGGTTTCATTTGACATGAATATTTAGATACGTTTTTTAACAATCCTCCAAAACATTTTTAAAGCCAAAGTGCAATTGGTCACGTCTCCGTGAAATTCTCCCTTGCTTAGAGACCTCATTTTTAAAGATCAGTTGCGTGTGAGCGCCCCAAAAGGTATGTATACTACTGAAATAACATACGAGGCGATCGTTTACCCCGAAACCAAAGAGCTGTTTATCTTTTAAAAGAGATTATTTTGAAGGAAACAAATTGATCAATTACGGTACATTTAGGATGTATTTACTCTTTTGAATTAAATGAAGTCACTCTCTACAAAACTTATATATGATAGCAACTATAGAAGCCGAAAACGCATTTCCCTTAAAATCATGGCATCATTATCTGATTCGTGACCTTCACACAACTTTCTCTATTTTCCACAGGTTACGCCGTATATTCGCTCATGTTCAAGAAAATAATTTTTGTGGAAATGCGTGACAAATGGCAACTTTTGCTTCTCTTAGGTCCGGTTGTACGAATGAAGGATAAAACTGTAGTTAGTAACCCTCAAGTACTGCTTAACACTGGGTTAAATAGGGCGATCAGTTGTACAATACTTTACCGGTGTTATATAACCATCAAATAAGCGGAATGAAAGTTTGTTGGCAAAACTGACGATTGTCGTTTGTCGAAGAAATCTTTATTGTTTGTCAAAATATTAGAAGTTTTACTATGTTGTGGTAGAGTTTGAATCGATTTCACCACCCAGTTTTCAAGTAAGATGACTATTAAATTAATACGGGCTTTTATGGTGACCTGACAGTACCGACCTGAAAGTTTAAAATTGTAGTTTGAGATGAGTTATTAAAAATAGTTTGGTCATGTACTGCTGCTGCCAGCGAGCAAAAATATTCTGAATTTTCAAATCATCCACTACGCACAGATTGTACATTTGACGAGAATGTGCCATCTCTTCCTCCTGTGTAATATGTGAATGTGTAATCTTCTGAACATTGTATTTTAATGTGGGTGCAGTCAATAGAACCAAGCACTCTTGGAAAAGACGACTTCCCGCAAAACCCTTGACGCGCATGATTGCTTTCCAATGCACTTTTGGGGAAGTATATAAATATGGGGACTAATTTGGCTATTGCCTGGCTAATTTTTTGATTTTTCTAATTGAGGGACTTTTACCTAGCCCACAAAAATCTCCAATGCAAATTATAAATGATCGAGTAGCATAATCTCTGTGTAAGTAGAGGCTGGATTACATGCGGTACAGACTGATTCCTGCAATTCTTCTTCTTTTTCTTCTTATTCTTCTTCGCAAATTTATTTTTAAAATATGATAATACGAAGTGAAATTATTATTAATATTTATTATTATCGACTTCTCAACTTAATGTAAGCACATCACTGATCTCTTACCTCAAGGCACGAGTTCCACTATTTTATTTTCAACAAGACTATTCATTATGGGCAAGAATTACTGAACTATTACGCAACTGATTCTGAAGAAACAATATTGGATCATTAGAACACTTGAGGGTATCATTATTGTATAGTGTGCATTTATCATCAAATTCACACACAATACATACTCTTTTCAGACGAACGTAACAAATTAAATAACGAAAGAAAAAATAATATACAATACAAAGATATTATAAATATTTACACTGATTATTCGAAGGAATAACTTAATAACGAAGGAAAAATATAATATACAATACAAAGATATTATAAATATTTACACTGTTTCTTCTATATACAAGTAGGGGATGGTCTTTTCAAATTATTACGTCAGAAGAATGTAAGTGCTTCATTAGTAATTTTGATTTACCCCCAACAAATAAAAATAAATACACTCCTGGATCTTTCGAAATCATTAAATAAACACAGAAAAAATTTCTCTTTAATTTGAGAAGCACTGCCGTTTCTTACATACCGGACAATCCACGACTTCACTTCACGGTGCGTGCGCATCTTAATGCAAGACAGAGCACCACGGCGAGTATAAAAAGAGAGTGAAACACAGCCAAAGCATCACTCTCGCCTCCGCCGCCCACGCAGTCGCTTCTCCCGCTCGAGCCCGTCCTCAATTCACATGCACGCCGTCCCCTCACCGCCTCGCCGTGCTGCCCTCGCCGCGCAGCCCTTCCTCCACGAGGACTACGCGCACCACGTCCCCAACTACAAGTTCGACTACTCCGTCACGACCCACACCACGGGCGATGGTCAAGAGCCAGCACGAGAGCGCCACGGCGACCAAGTGAAGGGGCTACAGCCTGGTGGAGCCCGACGGCCACGTCCGCAAGGTGCAGTACACCGCTGGACAAGCACAACGGCTTCCAGCCATCGTGTCCGCGAGGGCAAGACAGCTGCCGGCTACGGGCAAGCAGACAAGCAGGTCTTGGCGCTGCAACGAAGCCGGTTACGGAGCAGGCATTGGTCCGCGTTACGGAGCTGGTGTTGGTGCCGGTTACGGTTGCCGGCTACGGAGCTGGCATTGGTGCCGGTTACGGAGCTGGTGTTGGTGCCGGTTACGGTGCCGGTATCGTGTCTGGTGCCACGGTGGCAACGCCGCCTACGGCTGGCACATCCCCACGCAAGGCAGCGTGTTCCCTCGGCCAACTATAAGCGTCCTGCTCCGAGGAGGAGTCGGCGAGCGCGCGGCCCCCGCGGGCCCCGCGGCCGAGTCGGCGCCGAGCCACGCTCCGCAGCCGGCCCCCGCCCCGCGCCTGTGCCCCTGGCGCGCCTTTGGTGTGCGAGGCCGTGGGCGTGGGCGGGGGGCGGGGGCGGTGGGGCCGGGGGAGGCGAGAGTGGTCGCTCCGCGCGCGAGATGTCCGCCGGTGTGCGGAGGTGCGCGCCGCCCTCCTCTGCGATGGGGCGAGAGCGCGCGTGGCTGCTGCCGAAGTCGACCGCAGTCTACGTGGGTCGCAGCGGGCTGCATTTTCGAGTCTAAATCCTTGTATTTTGTCGGCCTTTAACTGTTTACTGTGAGAATAAAAATGTCTTTCATCTATTGGATTAGTTTTTATATTCCTTCAATCCCATTTTTCTCTAAAACGTACCTAGTATGGCATGAAAGAAATTAAATGCAATGTGTGTTTTAATACCAGTAATTGTTTTCAACGCTTGGAAGAGATTGGTAGAACAATATATTGCATATACGTACTTCATCCATTCATGATACTAAATTTTGCATCAATCAACATCTTCAAATACCTTTATTTGTTTTGCATAATTGAAATATAATACGCCATTTATCATTTTGTATACATTTATAGTTATATTTCTCACTTTTATGAAATGCATTTAACTGTTTATTTGTGGCAATTATTCTCGAGACTTGCGGGATTTGTACACTTGCATCTTTACATAATGGGGCATATAGGTGGGCTTGGAGAAAATGGCTCGTTTCATTTGGAAACACCATCCATTATGTTAAACTCGAAGAGCTACTACCAGCGTTTTTCTTCGTTTAGTTAGCAAAGTCACGGAAGACATGACATGCGAGCATGTTTGCGTTTGCGGTCACAATACCGATATTTCTCCGGTGAAAGGGAACGCAGAAGTATATTAACTTTAGAAAGACAGCATAGCTTGCGGCTGGCGAATTAGTGGTTAGTTTTTATATTACTTGCTTCTGGTTTTTGATCTTTTTGGCGTATAATCAGAATGAAAACAATGAACAATACTGACTCTTCAATAACGTCTAATTACGTGGTAATTTCCTAATCTCTTATTCAGGATGGATGTGAAAACATTCTGCAGAACTAATAAAGTCACTTGCTGGATACCAAATTCCGTTTATGAGCTTTGTTTAGTATGTTTCTCTATTGACGTTCTATGACAAGCTTGTGTAACGAGTGTAAGTTCATTTAAGAATCACTCAATTAATAAAGTCATTTAATGTCAGCATACATGGTGACCCTAACTGTCAAAAACCATTCATTTATTAAATACATCTAGCGTATTCGTGCCATACCCCTTCCATGCTTTTCCTATCCTTTCCATTATGAAGAGAAGTTGTTAATGAAACGTATTGATTGTTATTATTATTATATATTAGGGTGTTTTGAAAAAAAAATTCGCTGGCTACCCTCCAGAATTAATGTTTTACTTGAAAAAACATGTCCAGGCACCCTAAAAAGATTTTTAAATTCATTCTAGAGGGCGCACTAGTCGCTCAAAAATGGCATTTTTTCGATGTTTTTTACATTATTAACTACTAAGTACGATAATGTCATTCAAACAACATCCCCGATTGGATATGTGGTGCCAAGATAGTTGCTTTTTAAGACCATTACCCTCATAAAGCATTATTATTACATTTCAGTAACTAAAAAGTCCCTAAAATTGCTATTATTGCCATTTTTTAGATATTTTCGTATTTAAACGGTTATAACTTCCAATATTTCTATTGAAAATGAGTTATCTGTAAATACGTTAACAAGACATTATTTTTTAAACCTATGGTACTAACAAGTATAAAACAATTGGAAGTTATAACCGATTAAATACGAAAATATCAAAAAAATGATATGTAAGTAAATGCAATATATGTATATTAATATATATGTACATTATAATAATATATGTATATGTATATGTGTATATTGTATGTATATGTATGTAAAATGAAGTAATGATAAAGCACTAGTTGTTGCTACGAGAGCGAATCTTGAATTAATAATTATGCAAATCAGTCTGCGCAAATTACGGTGTAAGAAAGTAAATAATATAAGAAAAGAGGAATCTAAGCCTTCTAAGCGTGACGTCACAAAAAAGGCCCCCCGTCACCAAAGGTTTTAAAATACAGGTGGCATTGAACATATCAATAAGTATCTAACCATAAAAATTCAATAAAATGTCCAAGAATATCTCATCTTTGTATTACGGTGTGAAGAACGATTTTAGAGACGTTTAGTTTTTAAGGTCCCAGAACTTTTCGTTAAGGTTATTTAACAGGACAGCATGTTAAACATTATGTCAAAAAGCAATTCGTCACGTCTTCGTGAAATTCTAGTTCTTTTTAGACCTCATTTACAAAGATTAGTTGCGTGTAAGTGCCGCAAAAGGTATGTAAACTACTGAAATATTTGCATAATTTCAAAACGATTGCATCATTTACGCTTGTAAAAACATTTCAAGTCTCCTATCACATTATTATACTGTAAAACATTATCATATGATTCTAAGAACGCAACGGTATTATCTTTCCATACGTATATCTTCTTTATTTGATTATCATTGTATGAACATTATTTACTCTTTTTTACTATGAATAAATACACTTTTCTCCTATATTTTATTCACTTTTAAAAACTTTTTATTATTAACTTTTCATTTCTGATAGGCTATGACGGTTTTGAGTCCTATTAAATTACTTTCATTACTACATACTTACATGTTTTAAAATAACAATCTTATTACACTTTGCATTCAAATAGTAATCCGTTTTTGAGGTTTGACCAGTTTGAAGGCTCTGTTCCAAATTTTAAAATTTTTATTATCATACAATATTTAATTTCTGCTGTTAACCTTTTAGTGTATATATTCTTATCAGTAAATAATGAATATGTATGCAAAATTTAGAGTCTTTAAGTCTGGAAGGAGTTCATTACATTAAAGACACCATGTTATACAATGAAGATTTAGTAATATTATGAATAGTAAAGTGCAGTAACATTTTTTCATTTATTTTTTAGAATTCTATTATTTATTTTTCATTCGTGTTAATCTTTCGCGGTTGTGAATTCTTGTAAATTAATTACATCAATACATATTTTAATTTGTCAATCTTATTACAGATTACATTGAAATGGTAATTCGTTTTTTATTATGAATGAATTCTAGACATGTAAAGAAGACACCATGTCTTATAATAAAAGTTTAAAAATATCATGAATAAGGAAGTGCACCAAAATTATTCAGATACATATCATCAGTTTGTCTACTAAAACGTTACTTAGCCCAGCTATCTACTAAGTACAGAAAATCAGAAACTAGAATTCGAATCTACGAAACGCTATCTTCTTTCAATTGTATTCTTGTAACAAGTAACACTACTCGATCTCAGTTCATGTGCTCTTATGCACTGGTTTATATCATCTTCAAAAATAGAGTTAAAAACGATAACCTTTACAAAGTTCGAATTATGCCGCATTTTAGAACGCAAACAAACTCTTCTAAAAGTAATAGAAACTTTTGTTGATTAATTGCATTATTGTGCTTCCTGATTGAAAAGTTAATGTTAGATGTTTTCCAAAATTGCTTAACCTACATTATTTATAATTTCTTCTGAATAGATTAATAATATAGACTAATACAGGCGCAGATCCACGGGGGGGGGTGAGGGAAATCCCCCCCCAAAATCAGTAACTATTCCTTTCAACTTCTCACGAAACATTTACAAATATGGCGTACAATTGGGGGTTACAGCACGTCCGTATTTTCATGCAACATTACGCAAAAAGTACTCAATTTTCCAAAAATTGTACATTATCTTATTTCGAAACTTATCTTTAAGGAACAAATTGCATTAAGGGTAAAAATCTCCGTCTTTAATATTTTAGATGTAGGAAGACATCTAACCAAATTTCCAATTTTTTCAATTCCCAAACTTTTACAATTTTCAATTATCATGTTTTTCAACGAACAAGAGACCATTCTATTGAACGTTCTTCACACTATTTAACAAAAATATCAAAAATGATTGGGGCCTTTTTTTAATGTGAAAAATGTCCCAGTTTATTCAAGTGAAGAACCCCCAAAATTGAAATATCAGTTTCAAATTCCAGGGGCTGTACCATCAGCCAGTTCGATTGGGGAATATCAATTTCGGAGAAAATCGGGTGATCGGTTTAACCGCTAGCGTTGTTCACAGATTGGCAGACGTTTCGCCGTCATTCGATTTTTCGATTTCAAGGACCCACAAAACAGATTCTTGCTACACCACGTGCTAGAGGATTTTTTCTAAGTTTAGCCACTCGATGTATCCACGTTTCGTGACCATGGCCCTGTAAGAAGAGTGTTTCTGCCACAAATTCGTCGTTTTTTTCGCGCAGCATTACATAAAGTTCTCTCTACTCCGTAAAAATATTTTTCGCTAATCATTAAAACGAATAAAATCGTATCTCGGCATGAGCTGAATTTAGCCTGCGTCATTCTACATAATCTGTAATATGACATATTCGACCAAAACACATTTTGAAGCAAAACTATCTTAATGTTTCGATCACGCTCGACTCTCAGTCGGGCGTTTATAATAGTATCCCTAGGATGGGGAAATAAGAGTCGGAATTAGATAACCTAAAACATCGCCAAACATGATCAATAAAATGCTCTTAAAATGTTTTTTTAAATGCTCTAAAATCAAAGCAGAAGGACGTATTTTTTTTATCAAAACAAATTCAGATGCGTAATTTAAGCTGTTGGATATGTTACTGATGTAATCGCAGGTGTCGGATCGACGGAGGGCCAAGCCCCCTACACATATAAAGAGGTACAGGAAAAAAATTAAAATGGTAAAAGTGCAGGAAAAATGAAAACGAGAACACACAAGAAAAAACTTGTAGAAACGTCCAAAATGTGTCGCGCGTTCTTTCCGTAGGTTTTAGTTATGAATGGGAATCTTGAATCTCACTGTAGTTCATTGGTACGTATGGAAAATATTTTCGACTGTTCTCCAGAGGCGCGTGGCAGCTCACCTCTTACTGCGCTTGACACGCGGTGCTACGGCAACTTCCACGTAATAGAGGTACCGTCGCAACAGGAAACAGTGTTGACGGAGTTAAGGCCTCTCTCTAGGTGCCAAGCAAGTGATCGCGGTCCGCTATGACATTTCGCGCAATTACAGTGTGTCCGAAACAAAAGAATAGGGCATGAATCATTTATATGCGCCTGGAGAAGGCGTGGTAATTGGTACTTAACAAGAGAAAGAAAATATATAAAAGAATAAGAAGAAAAGAGAAATAAATATAATTAAAAAGAAAACGTAGAATAGACTTGAGACATATTTTGTGAAATCCAGTCCTTTCTTCACTCCCGGTCAGTAACGTTTGTAAGCGAGTGTTTAATTTGTGAACCAGTATCATGCGTTTGTATTTAAATTCTATCTTTTCATATCTGTACAGAACGAAAAATATCATATCCTAATCATTCGTCACTTTGCAGTTCTGAATTCAACTATTTTATTAACAAATTAGTATGATTTTAAATTTATATCCATAAAATATTCATTAAATATTAAATTTAATATTTTCATTTCGTTAAAAGTATTTTATTATAAATAATTTACCTTGTTCATTGTTTATATTATATTTGTTCTTATATATGTATAAGAACAAATATAATATAAACAACAAACAAGGTAAATCCCCGCCCCCCAAAAAATTCGTCTCTGGATCCGCCCCTAACTAATTTGTACGGTAGTAGAATGCGATGTTGGTGAAACTTTCTTAGTAATATCAATATATGTTTCTAAACTGTTGTCAAAACTTAAATCTCTTCAATCGCTTCAGTCTCTTCAGTCTCTTGGTCTCGCGATGGATATCTCTCACCCACTTGCAGCCAACGAGTTCTACCCAAAATGTTGCAAGAGAAACACAAAAACCTACGATTAGCAGAAAAAATGCTCCTTGCAAATGAGAAACAGTCATTACTATCGGATGCTTGTCAACATGTTTTTTCTCTTGCACACTACTTGCTGCACCGACTGTTAATTCTTTCCACCATTTGTTGAGTATACCACTATCCATCAAACTTCGAATCACGAAGTTGAACCCATACATTAACGGGCTGTCCTTGTTCAAATACATCACGATATAGTACGTGACTACAGGCTCTCCGGATATAGCAGTTATGAGACGTTTCCCGTCTCGTGTGTACATCGATATGTACTTATCTACGAACGTTTTCTCGACCAGCACTGCCATATTTCTTTCAAATGCCACCTGATCTAAGCATTGTGTGTATTCCTCACACTCTACGGACTTGCTTTGAATGGCGTTGTAGGTGGTGTCGTTGAAAAACTCGAAAAACACATCCCACCACGAGAACAATCCTATTATCAAATCCGAGCTCATAATCTCCTCCACCGACGCAAACAGCGTTACGTGCGCGGGGTCCGTCAGAATGCTGACGAGCGCAGACTGGTAGGCGGTGTTGATGACGAGGCAGCACAGCACCCAGACGATGAAGCCGAAACGCAGGAAGTGCTCTCGAGGCTGCCTGCGCAGGACGCCGCACAGCAGGACGAGGAGCACCGCCTGCCAGCCCAGGGCGTCGCGTGGGCGATCTGCAGGCGCCGCGAGGAGGCGCCGAGCGTCGCGACGCACCAGGCGGCGCAGCCGGCGGATGGTGGCGAAGGCCGCCGTCGCGCCCAGCACGCTCAGAGCGAGCATCGCCCACAGCGGCGCCGAGAACACCCGCGCCACGCTCTGCCAGCGCGGCACGTGACCCGGCGTCGGCACGTACCTGCACGGAACAGCCCTTAAAGAGCAATGGATCGGTCGGGCTGACATTGCGAAAATCAATAACTCTTTTTTCGGAGTGTCTTAGAATAAATATCACAAACTTCTAGAGCATGTAGAGGAGTCGAAAATTATCACAATTTTTACTGAACATGTGAAGGAAAATTTTATGTAACGGGAGTTACACCTGCGGCAATTGGCTGTAATTGTTATCAAATATCGCACGCACAGATATTTCGCAGGTGCATTAAATCTCGTTTATTACGTCATAATGTGACCTGCCGAACATACGTACAACTTCCCTAACAATCGGCGACATATTACGTGTGTGTGACACCGTTATATGGAATTTCTCCACTTCATTTTTATTGGTAAAAGTGGGTATTTTCCACCTCTACATGCCCCACATAGTTGCGACATTTATTCTGCGACACCAGTACTTTGGAAAACAGAGTGGATCTGGTTTCTTGCTCGGATCAGAGGTAGGTTATCCCGACTAGGTGTCCGAGTTTCTCAGTGATACCCACATCCTTACTGTTAAGATGGGGCCGTGAGGTTGAGAACGTTCTCATCGACCTTGGGCGGGGGGAGGGAGCCTCACCTACCAATAAACGTTTTGACAAGAAATTAGGAATTCCCTACGACACGTCTTCTAGGAAATACCTATGTCGGTACGGTTGAGAAGCAGCAATGTGGTGGAAGAGTGCCCTGTGACACACAAGTACACGTTTTGTTGAAAAATTAGAAATTTCTTGCGCCCGGGTTTCTCGAAAATACCCAAGTCGTCTGACACAAGAAGGCGATGTCGGGAGAATTGGTAGATGTTAGCAACCATGCTCACAAAAATCTGAACAGCGTCCTGTAAGTCGCGTATCGCGAAACCCCAGTCTATTCCTAATTTTTCCATTAATTCGAAGTTTTAACTATGATAGCTTAATAAATTACTTCTGACATTATTGTTATTATTTTCTGCTAGCATGATCAAAATACTCGCGAGTCAAATTCACGTTTTGTGTTCATGCAGTGAAACATTCACGTTTGCCCGTGTTTTTTGTTACAAATTTCCAAAGTTTTCTAAATATTAATATTATCTGAGCGGAATGAATTTGTTCACAAACATTATTAAGGGTTTTTAAAACGTTTTAAGAAGCTTATTCAATCGTATGTTGCTTGTTGAGAGAATTCCAACATGGGTTTGCTGAAACTACAAAAATGAATGGGACGGTCGAAGTGTACTCTTATACTTCTGTGAGTAGCGCAATACCACACTCTTCTCCGTGCGTCATGACCACATACCACTGAGCGGGTGCCGACCAATATACGGTGGTGCAGTCCGTTTTCTCCAGCCTTTCCGGAAGCGGATAATATCCACCCAAAGCGACGTCTGTCTCCCCACTTGCCACGTACGTGATGGCCAAAGAGAAATTATCGATGTCCACATACCGGAATAAAACCTCGAAGTTCAGTTTCTCTTGCATCGCTCTTAAAATTCGTATGTCGAGGCCGTCTTCGAAAATGAAACAACCAGGCTGGTTTTCAGCACATGGTACATTCGATTCGATGGCGAATGGTGGCCAATCTATGCACCCGACCCGAACTGAGCACCCGGACAAATTCGGAAGTCTCTCTCGAGAAAAATCAACTGGAATACTGTTTTCAGGGGATAGACGAGCGCGTAGAAAGTTCGAGTTTTTGGATTCACTGCATAAATTGTCGCCGCGCCACTGATGAGACCAGAGTTCAATGCGAGGCATGTCGTGAATTGTTGCGTCTGACCATAACACAGCTGCAAACGTGACATTCCAGTTTCGGAATGTCGTCAGTAGTTTCTGCGCTTCCGTGATTCTTGAGGAGCTTTGTAAAATGACGTGACGGGCGCGGGGTGTCCACTCTGGTATGTCCCGCAGATTTTCCAGAACGGAGCTAACTTCATTATCGGACACAGACAGCAATATCAGTTTCGCTCGATGGGGAGAATAGGTAGGAAACAATTCCGGTGAATAATCGATGCCATGAACACCAATCATACGTACTTGCAGTGAAAGTTTAGACGCTAGTGTGAAGTGAAGAGTACGAAGGATTATATCAAGAGATTGGTTGCACGATGGCAAAAGACCAAACGTTTCACACACTTTATTTTTATCCTCTCTGCCCACGAATAGAACTCTGTTAGTCACTTTAGTGTTTTCCAATAGAACATTTGCAGAAGTCTTGCACAAAAAATCTATGGAAGCCTGTCCAAACCCAATTATGTTTATCACTATCAGCACATGGAAAACTTTCACTTTCAACATCTTTACTGTGCGAAACATTTAACCCTTACCAAAAGAGAAATGGTCGGTAATGACGTGAAGTTTCAATTCAAAAGAAGTGTATATTTTATGGAGAATATATAATTGGCTTCGATCGCCTATAATTGTCACTCTAATCGTGCAACCAAACGACGCTTCATGCATGTGAAGATCCCAGTAGCAGTTGTGTGTCTGATATTCTAGTCCATCAGGGAAGAGAAACCACACCACCAAATCTCACGTCATATACCTATTCAAGAGTTTTATCATCACAACATATCTTTTAAACAACAAAAATATCCCAAAATGTACTTTTCGTCATTCAAAGAGTGCAATTCGCACTATCCGTTCGAAGTTTGAAGAAAAAATTAGGAGCCGTCTTTGAGAAAATGGCGTTTTTGCGTTTCTGAAAATGCAGAATTTTGAGTTTGTTTTCACAGAAAAATGTTGAGTTTTCGAAAAACTTTGTGATGTGAAAAGCATATGTACTCATAAATATAATAATTTGAGCAAATTACCGCTAAAATATATATTAACAATGTAAGGGACAAGTCAAAAAATTACATTTTTGTAATTTTTGAACAAAAAAACAAAAGAAGAGGAAAATGTTTATGTCACCTTATAGAGTGCTTTTAGCACTATGCCTAGTAAAAGTTTAAAGAATAATTTGGATTCGTTTTTGAGAAAATCTTATTTTTGTAATTGTTTTAAATTGCAAATATTGTTCCTAACATTGCGCGATTTTTTTTTTCAAAAAAATGTTCATAACCTTAATTACAGAACTCACTTTGGACAACAAATTTTATATTAAGAAAAAACTGTATCTTCAATTTTGTAGTTTTAGGAAGATGACAAAAAAGTCAAACTTTTGCAATTTTAAAAAAATACAGAGTTAACTGTGAAAATGGGATCTATTCCACCTTTATAAGTGTATTTTACTCTCTCAAATTTACTCTCTCTCTCTTCTACAAAAAAATTAAAGAAAAAATGGAGCCTTTTTTTAGAAAATTTTTAAAATATCCGGGGGCTTCATGCAAAGTACCCCCAAATTTTGAAGAGAGTTTTTCAAAATCGCGGTGCCTCGAGTGGAGCCAGATCGACTGGGGTATATCCATTTTTTTTAAATCCTACGTATGGTTTAAAAACTAGTAGTGTTCACAGACTAACGGACGGACAAACGGACAGATGAACGGAGAAACGGACAGACTTTCTGAAAAAAAGAGAAAAACAACAACAAAAAATACTTTTTGGGTACCGGGTGACCCCAAAAGTGTATTTTCGTTGAAATTTCCAAATCGATTTTCCGCAGCATTACATAATATACCCTATTGTATACTACGTATATTTTCCGTATATACGTATACGAAAGTAAAAATATGAAACTGTAAAAATGTTCATTTTTGTGCGATCTCAAATGAAGTTCCCGTATGTAGTTCATGATTGCTACTAGTATAAGTGTCCCTAAAAAAGTGAAAGAGTGATTACTTAATACTATTGTCATTGAAGGCCCTCTTGTTTGTCGGCGAAGTACTACAAACGACGTTCCCCAACAAACGCTACTATGCATTCGAGGCTGCCTATCTGTTGCCTCAAATCCAGAACAATACTTGCGCGTGGTTCTGTTATTTGATTTATAGCCACACTAAACACCTGAAGGTTCACACGGTCTCAGTTTGTTAAGATTCCCCGGCTGCAATCATTGACGGATTTACAATTTTCTAGGCCCTCTTCCTACTGTCAAGAACAACATTTTTTAGCTAGAAGATTTTAAACATATTAGTTTACTTTTTTAATAAAAATTAATCGCCAATAAAAATGCCTTAAAATAATCATTTCATTCCAATTTTAAATTAAAAAATTCATAACGATTGTCTATAATATAATAACATAAGCTATATTATCAATGGCACCAACTCAATCAGTGTTTTCGTCCAGATCCCCTTGATAGGCGGTAGCTTATTTAGCAAAATGATAATTACGCCACTGGCTACATGTTCCCAATATCAAATTCATCATTTTATATTTATCAAATTTAAAATATTTCAAAGTAAAAAAATGTCAACATCTAATTTACAAGATATAATTATTTATTTACAGTAATATTACGTCCTATTTTATTTTATATGGTAGCCAGTTATGAGACATAAAGTTAATACCTTTCTTATTTTATGTAATTTATTAATATGACTTTCACAACATTCCGAGATCTCACTTTTTCCCATCATCAAGTGCACACTAAAAATTAATTAAACATTACTAACTTTTGTTCATATTTAATTTATCTAAAATACTTTTAAAGCACATGAATTTGTTCTTACTCAATTTAATTAGAAATTAGTCATTTTTTTAATTTTTTAAAAACACATGCTGTGTAACTCATTACTTAAATTTACAATTATATATATATATATATATAAATTTGACTACAACAAAACATAACTGACAAGTTCAGCCTTGTATAATCTGCATTCTATAGCCTGTGTTGTGTTACTGCTTCGAATCATCTATATTCGACTCGAACGTCTTATGAGAGGCCTTTTGTTTTCCGCAACTGAATATTCATGTTGAATACTGGAAAAACAAGAAGTTATTACATAATATATTCAAAATAAAAATAATTAAATATAAAGAAACTTAATCAATAGGAGAGAAATATAAGGGAAAATAAACTGGGCCAAGGCACAATAACCTTTATGTAGGTGCAAGTTTTCTTCTTTCCTATTTCATATCCACAGCTTCATTATTTTCTTCGATCGTTTGTAATTTTACGTGGTCCATTGCGAGCATTCCAATACCACAAAAAATTAAAACAGCTTACAAAACAACAATATTCAACAGTTGTAAAAGACATAATTACGATGAAAAAGCCTACTGAAATTTATATTATTTAAAAATATATACCATTGTGTGAAGCACTGACGTAGGTGAACAAGGAAAATTTGCAGACAAATCTTCATTTTTAGAATATAAGGAAAGCAGATGAAAAATAAAAGAAGACATCATAATATTGAATTAGAAGTAATTTTAAATTGACTCTGCAATGGCAAAAAAATTCCACATCCTTACACGTTGTATAAAATAATAGAATTTTTTGAATTATACCCGTTTTAATTCTTGGGCACAGAAAAACTCCATGTATGCGTCTAAACGTTCACGGACTATAGAATACCAGAGCAATAAAGTGTTCTCATTAATTAGAGAATCTCCCGGTTTCGCACATATCCTTCGGGCCAACCTCAATTTCCACGGTCCGTGACCACTTTTACAGTGCAATGCCACACGCAAACTCGCCTATATAAGACAACCACGCCCCGGCACAAGCATCACTCTCGCCTCCGCCGCCCACGCAGTCGCTTCTCCGCTCGCAGGCCCGTTCTCCATCACCATGCACGCCGTCTCCCTCACCGCCCTCGCCGTGCTGGCCCTCGCCGCCGCACGCCTCGGCCTCCCACGAGACTACGCGCACCACGTCCCCAACTACAAGTTCGACTACTCCGTCCACGACCCACACCACGGCGATGTCAAGAGCCAGCACGAGAGCCGCCACGGCGACCAAGTGAAGGGCGCCTACAGCCTGGTGGAGCCCGACGGCCACGTCCGCAAGGTGCAGTACACGCTGACAAGCACAACGGGCTTCCAGGCATCGTGTCCCGCGGGGCAAGACCAGCCTGCACGGCTACGGCAAGCAGGACGAGCAGGGTCTTGGCGCTGGCATTGTGCCGGCTACGGAGCTGGCATTGGTGCCGGTTACGGTGCCGGCTACGGAGCTGGTGTTGGTGCCGGTTACGGTGCCGGGTATCGTGTCTGGTGCCCACGGTGGCAAACGCTCGCCTACGGCTGCGGCACATCCCCCACGCCAAGGCCAGCGTGTCCCTGGGCCACTACTAAGCGTCCTGCTCCGAGAGGAGTCGGCGAGCGCGCGGCGGCCCCGCGGGCCCCGCGGCGCGAGTCGGCGCCGAGCCACGCCGCCGCAGCCGCCCCGCCGTCCTGCCCCTGTGCTCCTGGCGTCCCATGGTGTTGCCAGGCCGTGGGCGTTGCGTGGGCGTGGGGCCAGGGCGAGGCGAGAGTGGTCGCTCCGCGCCGCGAGATTCCGCCGTGTGCGAGGGTGCGCGGCGCGGCCCCTCCTCTGCGACTGGGGCGAGAGCGCGCGTGGCTGCTGCCGAAGTCGACCGCGGGTCTATGAGGGTCGCAGCGGGCTGCCTTTCGGGTCTTTGTACTTAAAGTGATGGTCTGTATCAACTGTTCACTGTGTGAATATAAAAAAATTCTTCCTAAAATATGTATTTTTTTCTTTGTTTCCTGATATCTCCTTTCCTGAGTAATATTAGTTCTGATGCTCTAAAAGGTTTTATAGTAATATGCGTAAGTGCGCAAACCATGGATATATATACAAAATGATGCAATTTATATAAAGACATTTAAATTACACATGAATTATTATTTTGATTATTTAAATTTTCATTGCATTTCAAATTAATATTTTCATCATTGAAAATTTCTCTTGCATTATTATTTACACAAAAAATTCCATGAAGATAATTATTTCATTCTTTTTTGTAAGAAATCATGTCCTAGTTACTAGTTGTTTATATCTCAAGTATTGAAAATACAGAGATATTCTTTGCATTTTCGTTCATTTTGCTGAGCCTTTTGGGCCCATTTCTGAAAATTCATTCAAGAAATAACGGCGCTCATTAAGTTAATTATAACACCATAGTTGATTAACGTTCTGTACCATCAACACCAAAGATAAGCCAATATCTCTAAACAACATTTTTCACTCAAATAGCCCATCATGTCAGCCGAGTATTTTGATCTGGAAAGAAGTGATATTTCAATGTTCTTACTTCGATTTAAACACTAAGTAAACGTTTGAGATGTAGGTGATTGTTGATCGTGGGCAGAAAAAAAATTCAGAAAAGAAAATTAATTTGATCTTTGCACCACACATAGTCTTCTGCAAATATTTTTACAGTTAGCGAGTTTTGAATATGTTGATAAACTAATTGGTGATTTTTAATATCAAAAATCAATCAAGTATTGCTGCGATCGCACCGATTTATGTTTAAGATCATTCAGAAGTTACAAATTCAGCATTTCTGAACGCAACATTGTAGTACAATAGCTGAAAAGTTCAATTTTGTATCTGAAGTTCATCTTAAACGTAAAGAATTGGACACAGTTTTGAAACAGATGGTCGAAATATTTTTGCTATGCAAGTGCCAATACTGCTCAAAATAATGCTATGCGCAATAAAGGATTGTGTTATATTTTATTAACTTGCTACGTGACTCTGAACATACGAGTAATACTACTTGTGTGGGTATGATTAGAGTACATTATCATATTATCTTTTATTTAAACATATTTTACCTATGTTGATAAATCAGAGTCCTTTGACACTACGACAAGGACGAACAGGTGTGCTTTGGGCAGATAGACGTCGGTACGTGTAGGTGAAGACCTTAAAGGAAAGCGTGCCTCCAACTGTCAATTAGTGAAAAGAAAGAATATCTGGTAAAATGTTGAAAAATGTGGGAAAATCTCTTCACTCACTTGATCGTCCTTTGCCGTAAGAAAATAATCATAATAACAGAGATTATCATGAAAGGCACACCCGTATTGTGATCGGGAAAACATTTACAGGGTTAAAAAATACCGGATCTCAGAAGTCAACTAAGGTCTCTAAAATAAAAATTTATGTATTTATATATTTGAATACCGAAAGCTTTCTGACGCGAAATAATAATTTACGTATTTATATATTTGAATACCAAAAGTTTTCGCCGCCGGGAATTTATGTATATCAGCCATTCAAGTTTCATTTATCAGACAGCAAAAGAGGTGATTTTTTTCTATAACAGACTTCCTGTTAATAGCATTGGACCGGGACATACACCCGATAATACTTTGAAGATGAAATAGAGTTCAGTTAAAATACACTCTTGAAATCGCTTCCAATGCAAATGAATCTGAATGTGTATCTTAAATTTCAAAGTGAGTCTTTTTATAATTTCTGGAATGGTTTAATAAATTTCGATTGAAAGGTAATTTAGATTGGCATAATTTAGACTACTGATTTAAGATAATTAATTTTGTCTATAATAGAAAGTATGTATTTTGTATATTCTACAAATTATCTCGTTTCGTTATTTGCGTGGAAAGTTTGTCGACCAATGAAATATGAGTTGAAACCGTTTACAGAACAATGCATGATTTAGGAAGTAATGAAAAAAATATTTGGGGTGGATGACATTATTATGAGAAGATTTCAGATAACGCTTGGCTGCTGTCACGAGAGGAACTCTAGCCGATGAAGTTTTTGCGTGTCGTTCAGTTCTTTTTGTAGACAAATTGAAGGGCTTCGTTTCAAACAAAATTGGAGAACTCAATCAATCAACTCAAAATTCAATAATATTCTCCTAGTTAAAGAATGAGCTGCGATTAATTATAATCATGACATTACCTTTCAGCTGTTTTTAAGAACGTAGCAATCATGGAAACGTTAATTCATGGCATTTATTTATCGTATGGGCTTTATTGCGGGGAGAGTGCCCTTAAGCAGTTGTTCCGCATCTCGATTTCGACCCAGGCTTCCTTCGAAGCCTACTTCCGACGCAGGTCAGGGGGCTTTTATCTGAGCAAGCGCACCATGCAGGTGGTCCCCTAAATGGACCTGGGAGCTGGCTCTCACTCTCACGACCAGATGTCGGTCTCGATTTTAGTGTCGGAACTGTCTGGTTGGGCGAAAGTGCGATTTCGTTAGGGCGAGACGTTTTCTTTTTTACAAGCCACACGTGTGGCGTTGTGCTTTTGTGGATTTTCCGCCCTACGAAAATCCGCGCACCTCGGCCAGGATCGAGCCCACGCACTGGGGGGTTCAGAGGCCAGTAAGCTAAACCCTCACCTACCAAGGCACGCAATATGACATTTATGACAACATGAGATTCTCAATTTGGTTAAACAAAAGATTTATGATGGTGTCGAGAAAAGAAGTGTATTCTGAATGGCTGCTTGTTAGCGAAGATTCTGTGTTATTCAACACCATTTTCTTCATAAATATCATGTTCAATTCAGGTAAAACAGAACATTATTCGGTAGAAGTCCAGTAACATCATCGTTACACTGGGACTATCTGTTCATAGAATAGACTAACGTTTCCCGTTTCCGTAATGCTGCTTCTCATTTGTTCTCCCTAAACTATTTAAAATTTGAAAACAAGAGTTTCATTCTTTCATTACAAAATTAAAGGTGGCAGTACATCACCTATTTTCTCGCAATCTTTCTAACTTTTGCAATATTTGAAAGTTCAGAGAGTTCAACAAAACTTATTCCTCCGGTATTTTTAGTGTCCCTTACACGACGAAAAAATTCAATAAAAAACTGGAGTCATTTTTAATAATTGTTTATAATTAGCATTAACTACAATAAAATTACGGAATAAATTACTTGTTTTTTACAATCTATGTGACTATATTTAAAGATGTAATTTTTTAAAACAGAATTTATTTAAGAAAAATCTCAATCTTCAATATTGTACTTTTGTGAAGTTATTTTTTTTTGCAATTTTCAAAATACAGAGTCCGCCGAAAATGAAATCATGCCCAATTTTTTACCATCTTTACCACATACATGAAACAAAATTGAAGAAACAATTGGAGATTCTTTAAGAAAAAAATGTTTAAAATTTGCTTATACTTAACACAATCTTTCCGGAAAAATACTCTTTTCGCAAAAAGTTCAGTGAATATTGATATTTCCTCATCACACTAAATGTTTGTTGTGCGAGTTTGAGTTGAATATTTTGATTTTGGGTGAACTTTGTGAAAATGTTGAGGCTTCCTATAATTTTCTCAAAAATGTCCCCAAACTTATTGACTGAACCTAAAGAGTAATGGCAAGATAAAGAATGACGAAGATTTCATTTTCGTTGAAATCTCTAAATTTTCGAATATTGAAAATTTTCAAAAATTTTCGGCGTCTTCCAGCAGCTATAACATTGAAGATAGAAATTTTTATCTTCACCTTCTTTAATTTATAGACAGTTATTTTGTTTATAATCAGTAGAGAGTTATCTTACACGTGTTTTACCCTTATAGTCTTTGCGCGCAAAGTTGAAAAGCAATTTTCGTGGACACAGAATTTTGAAATTTGATTGCATGAAAGGACCACTACAACTGTGAAACACTTTTTACCGCAACATTACGTTTATTTAATTGTTGTTGTGAGAGTCTTTATTTCAGCAGATCGCATCGACGCAAGGAAGAAGTTCTGTTGAAAACGTAGAGACTTTCACCTACTTTAGCTCGATAACGGACTAGAAAAAATCATAGACTACGCATGCGCGAAAAGTGGCGAAAGGAATGGTTCCCTCTCTTAGAGGCCTAACTTCCCCACTTCAGTAGTGATGCGAAATCGATAACAAAACATCGATGTTAGCAAACACCAATGTTCAAAATTAAAACATCGATGTTCAAAATAGATCGACAAAACCAACATCGACGTTTTTCAACATCGATGTTTTTAGACTGGATTAGTAACCTCTAACATTAAATTTGTTTAGCATTAAAATTTAATGTCACAGTGCTCGTGTTTATCAGTTCCCCGAATAAGGGTACGAGAAAAAAGGAACTACCCTACATCCACAGCATATTTGTTGACTATATATGTCAATGTGAGAAATGAATATGAAGAAAGAGGAAATACAAAGGCATGGAAGTCATCTCGGGCGAGAGAGTTTGGTCGATGAATGTAATGCAAACATAGTTCCTTTGATTCCAACACATGACTAACTGTTGCTATCAGTTATTTTATTTTAACTTTTACAGTATTGTGATAATAGGAATGCAGAAAAAAACGTAAAATAAAATAAGCATTGATCACAAAACATCGATGTTAAAAAACGTCGATCTTAATACATTGATGCTTAAAATATCGATGTTTTGCAAACATCGACATCCATGTCACATCCCTACAGAGGAGTCGCTACCGCCTCCATCTCCGCCTCGGCCTGGGTGGGTGAGGGCAAGACTTTGGCCTTGACAAACATCCCGAACCCTACAGTGTTGAAGGCTCGTAGCTCTGTTTATCCTGCCAAGTCGAACGGCTTCAGGGTGTGCGAAATGCTATGTCGAGAGAAAAGACATAAGGGAGTTTGTACACGCCATAGTGGGCAGAAATCGACTGCATGTTTTTGTCTCTGCGCATACGCCAACTCGAAATCGAATACGAACTGTTAGCGGGCACCCCCAGAACCCGCTATTTCGATGGATTTAGCGGGCGATGTATATTTCATAGTAATCGACCATTCGGCCACTTTTTATGTTTTGGGCTGTGGTGGCAGAGGGTGCTGCTAATATTTCCATGATGCTTTTATCGCACGTGTTTGTAAACAGATTTGATTTAAGTTTAATTAGTGATGAATATTACTGCTAGCCTTACAGTTTTCAATTGTCCGAAATCATCGTCAGTTGTAATTCTTTGTATACATAGAAAACGCTTCACAAGAAATAGGCAAAGTACCAGTGAAAGTCTAAAATTAGAAGTGAATTCATTGTTTAGGGCAAAGTGAATTACTACCGCAGAAGAAGAAACGCCATTAGAAATGAAATAAAAAGATAAAAGTTGTATTATTTCTAGTTAGTGGGTCAAATGATATAAATAGGCGTTCACAGGAAGAATTTGTTTAGTATAGTTAATTGTATTGAATTTCTTCACTTGCTTACAAATTTACCAAAAGTTTGGATTACTTGACTTAAACCACACCCATGAACTGTGAAGCACCTCTCTAGTATTAATTTATCATTACATGTAAATACGAATGAGATCTCTGCAATTTACTTTTATACAGATATTCTAAATTTATGTTTCTTAACACGTTCACTGTCCCGTTAGCCGCATGTGATTCACAACACGTTCAATTAGGAGATTTTGGTAAGTCCGTGAACCACATGTGAGACACTCATTTACAACTTCTATGACAAATATTTTTAATTAACTCACAGAAACTGCACAGTTTGTGGTTTGGACTTGCTAGGATAGTCATAGAATTTAGACAATCAACGGTAGGTGCAGAAATATATTTCCATTTTTCAGAATATTGCAATGAAATTATATATAAAGTCGATTGGGGCGACATATTTTAAAGTTTTCATAGGGACAGGGAACGTGTTAATCCTATAACACTAATACGTTGTAATTTTGAAGGCTATCATGAGTGAAATGGGATCTTGAATCTTGTATTCAATGAAAGTGGGTCTTTTCATACAACATTGTGTTGATCTTAACATGTGTAATTTGTCAGTATATAATTATGTCAAGGTGTAGGTAATGTCAGTCAGGTTGGCACATTATTTGTGTGAAGAAAAAATTATATTAATTTTTTTTCTAAAATAGTGAATAACTTGGTTAACAAAATAAATTAGGAAAGAAAAGGATTTGTATTTCTTTTTCCTTTTGTTGTATAATACTTTTCATATTTAAGTCCTCTTATATACTTTATTACAAATTTTAATACTAATTTTATTTATTAACAAATTGTATAAACAAAATTTACAAACATTAACAACATTTTTATAAACAAAATTTACAAACGTCCCCAATGGAGTAACATGTGAAGTATAAGTGAATAGAGCAGAAAAACCGTACAAAAGTTGTTTCTCGGTTTCACCTAACTAACTTGTCTTCTAACGCGGCTACGTCTGATCTTTGTAGAGATCTTAAGGGCACGGCCCCTTAAGGGCATACATTTTCCCCTTCCATTGTAACTCTGAGTAAGGAACTTATTTGCGTATCGGTAATTGAGACGCTGTTTTGCGTCTTAAGTAGTTATGGAGGTTGTCTTACTAACTAAAATTTGATATAATTTAGTGACACACTTAAAAATACATGCACCTTGTCATGCCTAACCTATGAATAATAAGTAAGCTGCGAATTTTTGCCTATTTATCAATATTTTTCCTTCAATGGAAATCGCAACATTTTAGGACACTTACTACTTTTGAGCCATTAGGTGAATTATATGCGAATTTTATAGTGCCTGTAAATGTCTATTTTACTAATAAATGCCTATTTTGTATTTAAAATGCAATTATGTATAATACATTTTTATGGAAGTTTTTTCGTTTTTATCCTACAGAGTACAGAGAAATCGAACAAAAATCGATATATCTATTTTCCGTTTTACTGCCGATACTGTGTAGAATTTCATTTTATGAAACACATGTGAAGACATTGGCAGTAGTCGAATTATTTTATATTTCCATTTTTTTACATATTTTTCTCAGTAACTGCTGCAAATAAAAAAATATTTCTCGTATTATCAAAGAACGTTATAAAAATTGCTGCTGGTCCCAATTTTCGCGAACTCTATTTTCGATGCAAAAAGTTAACATTGCAAAAGTATAGTAATGAATGCAGAAATTTTTGTCGTAAATGAAATCTGTTTTAATAAATAAGATCCTACGAAAAGTCATATATAATTTGTTTTAAACGAGTGGAGAGAGATCTGTCCGTGCCCATCCTAACTGCCTGGGTAAGGTGTGAATTGTTTCCGTGGAAGCATGAAATTAGCCGTATCGTCACGGTTAACCATAGCCTTGTTTTGGGCAAACTGATAATGCTTAAATTGTAATATAGTAAAATGCGCATAAATATAAAAAATGGGCCTAACCCCAAATTAAGTTACTGCAAAGCGAAAATATATGTTTTACAAACAAAAATTAACTTCCGAAATAACATATAAGACAAATCAAACTTAACAACAACCGGAGAATTAAATAGGGGAAAAAGTAATCTCGATTGATGATTTCCTTCTCAAAAATATGAGAAAAGTGCTCCTTATCTAGATCTATACAATTGTAATATAGTATTATGAATAGTAGAGTAGATAGTATAGATTAGATAGAGAGAGAGAGAGAGAGAGAGAGGAGAGAGAGAGACAGACAGACAATGACAGACAATTGACAGACAGACAGAGATATCAGACAGAGATCATGACTTTGTGGAACTTTTGGAACTTCTGGCTGCACTTTCTCCGCTCTAGTGAAAGAGAGGTTGAGCCCATTGCACAATACATGTGTGATCCGTAATGAATTTGATAAACACTGATTAATGAATATAGTTGGGATAATGGTTGATGGTATTGATTATATGTATACCAGTATTTCTGAGTTTGTATTATTATCCCTCGTATCAGACCCTGTCGAACGCCATGAGCGTCATCGCGGAAGACTTCCTATTAAATGATGAACCAACAGAAAAAGTACTTGGTGCTTCTGGAATGACTTTGGGAGAAACCAAAATGAAGGAAAAGAATTATATTATTTTGAATTATATCAACCTAAGAAAGTCTCTGTTAACAGTCACTTTTTTACAAGAATGCGAATGAAACTGATGAATTTGAAGCTAGACATGGTTGGCAAGGGCGTTTTGTTGGGTTTTAGAGATAGACAGAAGATAAATGATAAACTCCTACGTGTAGTGGGGCATGTGTCATCCGTGTTTCGCTAAAAAGAACAAAAATTTCATTTCCTGTAGGAAACGTGTAAAGGTATCACTCAGCTCCAGTATTTTATTCCAAAAACCTAATTATTAATGTTGGCAAGTTTTCAATCAAATAACAATCGTTTAATCGTCCCTATTACTGGTTGTATTCCGTAACGTCGGCGTTGAGACCGCTACCCGCCAATTAAAAGCGTGACTCACTTCACATGCTTCAGTGCCTCAGCGGAAATACCATCCTGTCACAAGTATAAAAAGCTGAGGAGTGCTAGACGGAGCATCACTCTCTCGCCTCGCCGAGCCACCAGTCTTGCTTCTCTGCTCTGCAGCCGCCTCATGCACTCAATGCACGCAACGCGCCCTTCTGTCGCCCTGGCCGCGCTGGCCTCGCCCGCCGCCTCCCCCATCCACCCGAGGACTACGGCCCACACAACCCCAACTACAAGTTTCGACTACTCCGTCCACGACGGACACCCACTGGGCGATGTCAAGAGCCATGCACGAGAGCGGCCACGGCAGACCGAAGTGAGGAGGGAATCTTACACATGCCTGGTGGAAGCCCGACGGCCACAATCCCGCAAGGTTGGAATACACGCGCCGAACCAAGCACAACGGCTTCCAGGCATCGTGTCCCGCGAGGGCAAGACCAGCCCTGCACGGCTACGGCAAGCAGGACGAAGGCAGAGGTCTTGGCGCTGGCAACGGAGCGGTTACCGGAGCTGGGCATTGGTGCCGGTTACGGAGCCTGGTGTTTGGTGCCGGTTAGGAGCTGGTGTGGGGTGCCGGTTACGGTGCCGGCTACGGAGCTGGAGTTGGTGCCGGTTACCGGTGCGGCGTATCGTGGTCTGGTGCCGACGGTGGCAAACCGCCGCCTAAACGGCTGGCAACATCCGCCCACGCCAAGTCCAGCGTGTCTGCTTGGCGGCCACCTACTAAGCGTCCTGCTCCGAAAGAGGAAGTCGGCCGAGGCAGCGGCGGCCCCCGCCGGCCCCGCGGCCGAGTCGGCGCCTGAGCCACGCCGCCGCAGCCGCCGCCGCCGCCCGCCCCCGTGCCCCTGGTGTGTGCCGAAGGCATGGGCGTGGGCGTGGGCGGGGCGTTGGGGCCGGGGCGGAGGGCCGAGAAGTGGTCGACCCGCGCCGCGGAGATGTCCGCCGGTGTTGCGGAGGTGCGCGGCGCGGGCCCCGCTCTCTGCGACTTGGGGCCGAGAG
>BOPP01000042.1:4747929-4760854 GCA_017312745.1 Gryllus bimaculatus
GCTAATAACAAACTGAGATAAAACCTTTTAAAACGTATTAAAGTTTTCGATAAAATGAATTAGTAAATAAAAGTTTTTTGAACTAAAATTATGAAAACTTTAGTATCACTACACTTCTTTACTATTATGGACTTAAAATCAGTTTTCGTAACTAAAACTAAAAGAATATTTATCTTGGTGCAATGCTGTTAATTTTCGGAATATTTGCTTGACATATGTAAACTTTGGAATTAATTCCAGAACCAACAACTTTGATCATGTAAAACTTTTTTCTCACGTATGATACCCACCATTTTCCAAAGACCTACATATTCTAAAGATCCTACACTAATAGGTTGTTCAAATCACAATTCATTTCTTTATTTTGGTTTCTTTCACTTACTCTTGTTGTGCAGTTGTTAGCCCAGATCTCGCCTGTTTTCGGACACGCAACGTTTCCATGATACATTCCTTCTTATCCTTTCAGATAAATCCATTCAGATAAATTCTAACGACCATTTCTATCTGCAAACTGCCATCTAGAAACAACTCCACCTGCGCATTCAAACTCTTCAAAACGAACTTAATATTTTTTCTAGATTCATCAGACGCGGTTTAGCAGTTAACAAACCAAGTACAAAACACTTTTATTTCTCTCAGTACGCATCTGAGGCAATAAGACTCCCTACAGATCAAACGTGTTCAGGCTATCTTCTTCGAGTGTCTGCTCGGTCCAAATATTAATTTTCCTCGCATCCGGTATTCGACGACCGTCGAAACCACGAAGTTCATCTGAATCAAAGCATGAAAACAATTTGAAGCATGAAAGCACGCCGAACACTATTAACTGCTCTTAATTCATTAATTGATTGATGAGTGATTCCGAGCGCATTAACAGCTAAAGTTGGAGGTCTAAATCAGTCCAGAAAATGTAGTGCATGTTTTGATCGCGGGAGGGGGCGGTGATGTATCGCAGGAGTTAGCTGAATAGCGATATCCGGCGCCCACCTGCCGGGCTTGTGGGGTTTTCCTGTGCAGGTATCTCCCACTAGCAATTGCTCCAGCCAGGACCAAATCTAAGATCCCGACTGGTTTCCTGGCATATGTGGTAGTGAAGTGCATACAAATGTTTGTAAGGGGAGATGTTACTACAAGGAAGACAAAGGAATGTTTTGTCGGGTCTTGCCCATTTTTAGAATACTTCGGTATTCGCCTGGTGTTCGTCGGATAAACTACGGAAAACTATAGATAAGAGCAGTAGCTCGTAGAACTCTCCTCATGCAGCGGCTCAATCCGACCTATCTATATAGCTACAGTCAAAATGCCTGCCACTGACAGGGCTTGAACCCTATGACCTCGCAGTGAGAGGCACTGCAGTGTCTTCGGTTGATACCCAGAACCACTTAAGCCTCAATAGCGATTGGTGGTCACATTCAGTGGCATTACTAACTGTGAGACAATCTAATTTTAAAATTACGCATGAGTACGATACCATGGCTAACGATTGGATACGATTAAAAATGCACATTTGACCAGTGCACAACGGACACTGTCTTTGAAGTGACTCTTGATTCAACACCAATTATATCTGGAACCAGTCGTGCCCTTTCGAAAAGATAAACAAATAGAAGAGCCTCAGAAATGAGATTTATTAGATTTAATAAAAGGGTGTACTCTAGATGACAAAATTAGGATTGGAGAAAAACGTAGATACTTAGAGATATTTAGGCTCGAGAGAAAATCATTGGCACTCAAATGAATTGGTGCAGTCTTCTGGAGCGAATGAACAGAAGCCGAATTACTCGACTGGCGAGGAACTACAAACCAGGCTGAAGGAGTATCGGTCGTCCGAGAAGAAGATGGTTACCGGAATACGCAGCCTTGTAAGGAAAGTGACACTGGTATCGAAGATTTCTCGTTGCCGATTTGTAACAGAATGGCTTTGAGACTACTCCCTGACGAATCTGATAATAGGTGCCATTCTTCCCGATTATGAATCATCCCAAATTTTGTAAGCAGCCCATTTATGTCATTGCAATATACCAAACTGTCATTGAGAAAAAAGGAAAGATCAAGCAGTTATTTTTAGAATGTAATACTAGTGTTTAGTTGTAGAAGGTTCTTTCCTTGAAGGCGAGACCCAAGTAATTCTGCTTGCCTCTTTAAAAGATTTAGATCTATTACAAGAACGTTCAATTCTGCCTGCAAGAATGGCGGTGGTTGTAGCTGTCCTTCAGATGACGTGTACTCAAGATCTTCGTGATCTGTTGGTTTGTCACTACCACTATCTGTTACATCTTTCATTGTCCATTCCATTGGTGGTTTTGGAACTGGGAGAGAATCAGACTGCGGAATTGGGTGCATTGCAGATTCCAAATTTTGATAAGAAACCGAGAGTTTTGATTTACTTCCATGCAACCCGTCTTCTAAATAGCGAGAGCAACATGTGCAACAATTCTTTGGTGACCAACGTTTATCCTCATCTCCCTTTGATTAAAAAAAACAACTCGTACGCCTTGTTGGTGATCGGAAACATTGAAGTGAATGTCTCTGGTACCTACTCGTAATGCCGCAACGCACATAACAGAAAAGATTTGATGAATTAGCACGCTTCCTAGTCATCGTTGAGTATAAGAAACATGCGAAAACGGACACACAAAATTCTTCACATTTGCGGATTTATACACTTGAAGAGTAGATACTGTGTGATCTCACTATCGATTGACTCATGCTAGTGCAACGTCCTTTCACCTACCCCAAGTGCCTATCTCCCACTCCCCTCTCTACTCTAAACATTAGGCAAAAATATTACTAAAATAACAGAATGTGATAAGCGCAGCAAGAACATAACGTAGCCGAGCGCGGATAAAATTGCGTTCCCAGACGATAGTTTAGGTGATAGCAAAAAATGGTTTTCACTATTGTTATCAGAACACAAAAGTACATAAAAATCGCATGTTTTTGTTCTGCCGCAAACGTCAATGTTGCACTGCGTAATCAGACCACAATGAATAAATTTCAAATAGTGTATTACACCAAACTAGTTTCGTAGAACTTTCGTGATCTTCAGTGATACAGAACAATCAACATTATTATTCAGGTAACGTGTCGAAATATAGGTAACAGATTGCGGTTATCATGAATTTTTATCCTCATTAAATGAACACGTAGAAGCCTTTTAAAACTAGTAGTGCTACGGAATGCCACATACTTTCCCGCATTAGTTTTCAATTTCTTTTTGTTTCGCCTAGCTATTTGGACTTGTCACATACTCTTCCCAGCTGCCGTCTATGGCATCCCAACGATTTTTTTTTGAAATTTTCTTAATTTTTCGGTTTCCAAATAGTAGAACGGAAATATTATTTTAGGAATGCTTCTGGACATAAATGTAACTTCACTATTTGTGCCCGTCTTTCCGACCTCTGTGGGTAATATGGTTATTCAAAAAATTGTTCTCCATGTTCTCACGACAGGAAGTCCTCCACGATTCCTTCACAAAGAGCACAAAGAGGGGAAAATTACCAAACTCCGTAGCTAATTTATCTTTTCAAATAGTTTGTATTACACTGGAGCGATTTTTACTTTCTCGCGATTAAAAAGGAACTTCTTAAGAAGAGAAAGTTATATAATGCAGCGCGAAACACGGCAAATTTTCGGCAGAAAAATTTTGGGCAGTGGATAAAATCAGATCCTAAATTTAGAAGAAAATCCTTGAAAACGTGGTGTAGTCATAATTCCTGTTTTGTGGGTCCTTGATAACAAAAAATCGATTGACGGCAAAACGTCAACGTCGTCAAACATCGAAAATCCAAAAAATTCCAAATATTTTTCGGTGTTCCACTACAACTAAAATATAAAAGTTAATGATTTTTCCCTTAACGAAATATGTTCATTAAAGATAGGTTTTAATTGTATATAAACAGTTATGCAGCACAAAAGATTTTACTTTTAATTTAAATTTGTGTACCAACTTCAATTGTTTAATGTTGTATGGTGATGCAATTGTGAATGCAATATATGTGGATTTCTGGAAGTGAGCTGTTGACACAGATAATGAACGGGATTTCTATATATATTAGTATTGAATATCACTATTGAATAAATATATTTTCTCACCGTTAAGTAAGTCAGTTCGGACAAGTATACCATTCGTAAATAAATTGTCAAGGAAATGGTACGATTCCAAGCTAAATGAAGTGATGCTTGCAGGGATCATGCGAATGGCATTTTTTCATTATTCGCATAATTTTCTTTCGCAACGCAACGAGCTGCATGAAGGCTAATAGAATTTGAAAGAATTCTGAATGCGTAACATAACGAACTTAATTTTGTGTTTAATTCAACTAGGTAAGTTAGAATATGTAAAGTAATCCATATTTCTTAATTCTTTATTCCATTAGAGCTTTTGTTATACGTTTACAAGTTAATCTTTTAGAAAGTATTTAAAACCTATTTGAAATGAATATGAAATAAAGATTGCTAGCCTACAGTCACTCACACCCAATTTACGCAGTTGGATGCTACATACGAATTTATTATTTCAGACTTCATTTTATTATTATTTATCATACATTTATGATATTTCATTTTAAATTGCGTCCTATAATTTTGTTAATGTGAAAACGAATAGATGAGCAGTCATTGTTAATTGTTACCCCTTGTTATGCCGCGCAGCAAAGATAACACGATAATGACGGCTCTTTTTAGTTCGTGTAAAATAAAAACGAATACATTTATGTATTTGTAGAATATTACAATACCATAATGTTTAATAATTAGTATTAAATATTTTTTATCTATTTGTTTTCCCGCGCTATCAGTATCGTATTATTTGTTAACTTTTAAATATTTTATATTCTTGCATTCTGTGTATTTTTCGCATCAAATGTTTTACAATTTTAAATGAGTTTTACAAAAAATAATTCGCAGGGTAATTGTGATATTACATAATCTTTACTAATGGCGAGAGTGTAAGTGCTGGTTCAGCAACACTAGTTTCTTATCAGTTCTTGCCAAAATGCTAATTTGATTTATTTTCAGAATTCAACTAGTATATGGGTTGGGGAAGAGATCCTAGATTTTCAGAAATCGTGCGCAGAATACACTTCTGTCCATAGCACGTTTCACACAACTATTCATCGTTTTTGAGGTTAAATTACTGTAACAAAAAAGAAAAGCATTCCTTAATAATGTCTTAAAAGTAATGTCCTGAACTGATTGACAAACTGCTTCAATAAAGCTTAATTTTATATACAAAAACACTCAACAATTCTCATTTTTTTTGGATTGTATAATTCTAAAGAACCTGTAATACGTATTGTACTTCAGCTTCTGAGTCAATGACCCCTATCTCGATCAGGTTTTCGTCCAGTTTCCCTGATCCTCGAGCAAATGCTGAGATAAATGTAACTTCAAATTAACTTCCCCCCATAGCACGTTACACAGTTTTAACTGTTTTTACTGTAAATAAATAAAAAATACTTCACGTTCAGCATGCATTAGGCGTGACACAATTTAAGTATCACAATGAGAAATATCATCAAGTTTCTCATAAACTTTAATAAACAAACTGCATTTAGGACCACACGCTTACAAAGCATATGGATATTCAGTGCTTTGTCCCCAAATGCAGTTACATATTTTTCAAACAAAAAACCCTTGAAACTTCTCACTCCACCAAGCAAATAAAAAAACAATTTTGAAACGTTATCTTTACAATTTTTCGCAAACAACTATATAAAGTATGTCCGCAACAAACACACCTACGTTAACATATGTGAATACATTTATCCAATAGGTTCATATCAATACGTTTATCCAAGTGTTCATATCTCTTTTCAAAGAATGGATAACTCGACTTGAAAATTCTTTACATCGATGTCTTAGGCAACGCATATAAACCTGTAAAATTACTCCTCAAATATATGCGTTGAAGTCTCATTATGCAGTGGTAACCAAGTGAGAAGGTGGCCTGCGCAAAGAAACGGAATTTTTACTGTGGAAACTACCATGACCGTCACGGTCTGGAAGGCAATCAGAACTTTATGATCACGAAAATTTCGTATAAAAAGCTTTCGCAGAGGTAACCGAACATCACTCTCGCCTCCGCCGCCCACGCAGTCGCTCCTCCGCTCGCAGCCGTCCTCCATCACCATGCCGCCGTCTTCTACCGCCCTCGCCGTGCTGGCCCTCGCCGCCGCACGCCCGCCTCCCACGAGACTACGCGCACCACAACCAACTACAATTCGACTACTCGCTCCACGACCACACCAGCGATGTCAAGAGCCAGCACGAGAGCCGCCACGGCGACCAAGTGAAGGGCGCCTACAGCCTGGTGGAGCCCGACGGCCACGTCCGCAAGGTGCAGTACAACCCGCTGACAAACACACGGCTTTCCAGGCCATCGTGTCCGCGAGGGCAAGACCAGCCTCCACGGCTACGCAAGCAGGACGAGCAGGGTCTTGGTGCTGGCAACGGTGCCGTTACGGGCAGGCATTGGTGCCGGCTATGGAGCGGCGTTGGTGCCGGTTACGGAGCTGGTGTGTTGCCGGTTACGTGCGGCTACGGGCTGGAGTTGGTGCCGTTACGGTGCCGGTATCGTGTGGTGCCCACGGTGGCAACGCCGCCTACGGCTGGCACATCCCCCACGCCAAGGCCAGCGGTGTCTCTTGGCGGCCACTACTAAGCGTCCTGCTCCGAGAGGAGTCGGCGAGCGCGCGGCGGCCCCCGCGGGCCCCGCGGCCGGTCGGCGCCGAGCACGCCGCCGCAGCCGGCCCCGCCGCCCCGCCCCTGTGCCCCTGGCGGCCCTTGGTGTGTGCCGAGGGCCGTGGGCGTGGGTGGGCGGGAGGGCCGGGGCGAGGCGAGAGTGGTCGCTCCGGCGCCGCGAGATGTCCGCCGGTGTGCGGAGGTGCGCGGGCGGCCCCTCCTCTGCGATCGGGGCGAGAGCGCGCGTGGCTGCTGCCGAAGTCGACCGCGGGTCTGTGAGGGTCGCAGCGGGCTGCCCTTCGGGTCAGTGATCTTACGTTGTGACGGTCTGAGTTGTCTTTCTGCTGTGTGAATAAAAAATATTCTTACTGTACACTTGATTATTATTTTTAAATCCTATACTTTTCATTACTCATAAAATCGCTTACCTTTCTTACAAGACGCAATGAAACTTAAATTATCCTCAACAGATACAGAGGTTTACTGGTTTTGATAAATATTCGATGAATTAAAAAACAACCATTCGGTTATGGATTATTATTTGAGTTTAGTATGAATAAGCAAGTATTTCATATGAAGAGGTATTCGTGACTAGAAAATAAATTATTTTAAGAACCTAATTTTTATTTTGATTCCTGGAAGATAAAAGAAACATCTCCCCGCACACTTCTCCCCAGATTACGTCACTTGTGGACTGCTTTTGAAATTAAATATATAATGTCCTGAAATGAAAATGCTCATTTTACGTATAACGTATGGTTTTAGTGCCACGGAGAATATAAAAATTCCGTGCTTTAGTTGTTTCTTGGTATTAACAGTAATGTCCAATGAGTAACAAACAAGAAAATATGAAAAAATATCAATTCTGATACATAGGTTTAAAATGAATGTTGAAATCTCAAATATAGTGCGAGAAATCAATTTTCGTCGTTTCATTTGAAACGAACGCTGTTGTAACGATTCAACTGAACTCTATTGTTCCCTCAACAGCGTACTCGCACATATTCTCACAATCGTTCACTGAAGCTCGAACAGACGCAAATGAATTTCTCATGAAATTATAAATACCATACAATTCGGCTGTGTTACTTTCACCGCTTTAGCGAATTACTTGTTCTTTATTAAAGGATTGCTTATTCATTTGCTGAAGTACCCTCCCCAATGTGGCGCCATACTTCCAATGTCCTGCAACCGCTACTATTTGGGCTTTAAAACCAGAATGTCACGCTAACGTTCCCGACCTACATTTAGGCGTCCATTCTCTAACGAACTCGATCTAGTCTCTCAACAAACTTGCGTCCAAGGTAAGCGACGCTACATTCCTTCCTTCCTTCGAGTCATACAAATCTTAAAAATGTAAAATGTTTTGCAAAGATCTGTGTTACGACTTTTATGGTACAGAGAGAGACTTATTTACCATTGAACACTGACAGTAATCAGCCATCATGGAGACAATTTATTCTCCGTGATTCCGAATTTCCATCTGTTTAAGAAAATTAGGAAAATTAAGAAAATGTAACAAAATGTACTTTGGGCGGCGATAAATGGCAGCAGGAGAGGAGATGTGGCAAGTTCGAATAGCTAACCGACTCCAAAAGAAATAGAAAACTAATACTGGAAAGTCTGTGCCATTCTGTAGCATCACTAGTTTTTTTCTTAATTTAGAAACAGGATTAATCCACTTTTTTTACTTTCCCGTTTACTTACATCTATACGGAGGAATATTCGTAGTATAAGGAAAGTTATGTAATCCTGCGGAAACTCGATTTCAAGATTTCAACGGAAATACACGGTGGGGTCACCTGATACCGAAAAAAGTGGATCTTTCCGATACGTACGTCTGTACATTTGTGAACACCAGTAGCGCCTAGTCCGTGCGGAGGGATTTCCAAATTGAAGAAACCCCGGTCAATCTGGCTTTAGTCAGAGCTAAGCGATTTTGAAAAACTTTCTTTAGAATTTGGTCGTGTTTTACATGACGCCCCCTGACATTTTCAAATTTCAGAAAAACGGATTCAAATGTTTTCTTTAAATTTCTTGTAAGAATATATAATTGGCGTTTAATCGATAATGTAAATGCAAAATTTGACAATCTTTTTCATAGAAACATTTTGAGTTTTCGGAAAACTTCACTAGGATTCATTTTAGCAAAAGTCTTCGCTAATCGCTGGAATTGTGCATATTAGCGGCGTAAGAGATAAAACAACACATTTTAGTAATTTTAAAAAATACAGCAAAATTAATTTTATGTCATCTTAAAACAAGCAATTAGTACTAGCCGATCGAAAAGTTTGAAGAAAAACTTTAGAGCCATTTTTGTGAAAAAGGCGTACGAGTGTTTCTGAAAATGTGGAATTTTGAGCTCATTTTAAGAGTTAACCGTTTTATTTCGGTAAACTTTATATGACATTATTTAAAACACATGTAATAATACACATAAATACAATATTGTTAACAAACTGATTTGTTTCAAAATATTCGTCTGTCTGCCTGGTGTATGTGAACCACACTAGCACCTAAACCATACTTTTTTTTCCAAATTCAAGGAACTTCTGTCCTTCTGCCCCGAGTCAATGTTCTTCGATTTTGAAAAACATTCATGAATTTCTGGGGGTACTTTCCAAGAAGCACTTCGGATACTTTCAAAATTTTCTCAAAAATGGCTCCAAATATTTTCATTATATTTCTTATAATATTTTCTCTATAATATTTCTCTATAATATTTTCATTATATTTCTTGTAAGCATAGCGTGAAATGCATTTGAAAAGTTGGGATAGTCCGATTTTCATTGCTAACTCTAAATTTTTGAAAATTGCACAAGTTGGAATTTTTTTGACTCTTTGTTACAACTACAAAATTGAAGATGGAGATTTTTACATCAAACACAATTTGTTCTCCGCCGTTCTTTCAAGATAGTCACGTCACATTTTTTTGAAAAATATTTTTTTCTCTCATTATTACGTGCAATATTGAAAAACAACAAAAAATAAGACCTTTTTTCTAAAACGACTTATTATTTTTTTAAACTTTTGGTACGAATAGTTCTAAATGTTGTCTATAAGATGACATAAAGGTCATACAGCTCTATTACTTTGCTTTTTTTTATTCTAAATTTTAATTTCTTGACTGGTCTCTCACATCATTAATATTTATATTAGCGGCCATTTGTTTACTGTATTATACTTAAGAGTGCATGTGTTTTAAAACATGTTCTATAAAGTTTATCGAAAAGTTTTCATTTCAGCATGAAAATTAGCTCAAAATTCTGCATTTCTGGAAACGCTCAAATTCCATTTTCTCAAAAACGGTTCCAAATATTTCTGTTTAATATGACAAAATTAATTTTGTTTTATTCTTTCATTTTATAAAAATTAGACGTATCTATTATTTTAAATATCTTTCACGTTAAAATGCAGATTTTAAGCGATTTGTTCACATTACTCGCGAGGCCAAAGACCAGCCTGCACGGCTACGGCAAGCAGGACGAGCAGGGTCTTGGCGCTGGCAACGGAGCCGGCTGGGGTGCTAGCGCTGTGCGCTGGTCAGCTGGCATTGTGCCGGCTGGGAATCCGGAGTGGGTGCCGGCGCCGGTTACGGTTACGGAGCTGGTGCGAGCGCCGGCATCGTGTTGGTGGCACACGGCGGCAGCGCCCAACACAGCTGGCACATCGCCCACGGCAAGCCAGCGTGTCGCAGAAGTTTTAAGCGTCCTGCTCCAGAGGAGTCGGCGAGCGCGCGGCGGCCCCCGCGGGCCCGCGGCCGAGTCGGCGCCGAGCCACGCCGCCGCAGCCGGCCCCGCCGCCCGCCCCCTGTGCCCCCTGGCGGCCCTTGGTGTGTGCCGAGGGCGTGGGCGGGGGCGGTGGGGCCGGGGGCGAGGCGAGAGTGGTCGCTCCGCGCCGCGAGATGTCCGCCGGTGTGCGGAGGGTGCGCGGCGCGGCCCCTCCTTGCGACTGGGGCGAGAGCGCGCGTGGCTGCTGCCGAAGTCGTCTGTGGGTCTGTGAGGTCGCAGCGGGCTGCCCTTCGGGTCTGTGACCTTAAACTTTTGAGGGGTAAGTACTTTTTCTTTGTGAATAAAGTATATTCTTAGTTTACATTCTCTTTATTTTCATACCTTTTTTTAGTTCTCCCAAATCGTTTAAGTAATATAGAAGAAAACACATATTAGTTGGTTTTTGCATTTTCCTTGATTAACAAAGATCCCGAGATATTCTCTTAACCTTTGTATGAAAAAATGAAGTATTGATGATAGGAAATTATTTGAGTTTGATTTCCACATGGTCGTTTTCAAAAAAAAAATTATGAAGTTCTCTGTTCTCTGCGATTTTTTAGGGGAATTTTAGATCTTAGGATATTTTTGAGTTAAGGAAATATTAAATTTACCACACTCCTTGACAAATTTGTTTACTTTGTTTTGCGATAAAGAAGCTATTTGTTTTACAACAGAGTATTTACTTTGTAACATGTTTTTAACTTTGCAACTTTTTTATACTTTCCGCATGTTTGTGGGGTGGACCATTTTCGAAGGCGATATCGGCGTTCAAGTTTACTGTTCACGCGTGTGAAGGATTTTAGAAGGTCGACTTTAAGATGTAGAGAGAGTAACTAGTGGTGCTGCAGACTGTAGCACACTTTCTCGTACTCGTAGTTTGTTTCCTAATCTGTTTTCGCCTGGGTTTTCGTTTTGTCTCCTCTATCCTTTACTTCAGCGACAAAATATATTTGTCGTAATTTATTAATTTTCTGTCACCCTAGTTGCAAAAAGAACTTGTGGTGTATACAGTAGAACATTCTTTGCGCTTAATTAGTTTACCTTACGTAATTTGGGAAAATTTAAAGAATTTCAGAGAGGAAAACATTAAGTTTGGAATTGAATTGAATTAATTGATACCTTATTGTGTGGAGAGGGTTTGAGAACACAAAAAAATAATTTGCCTATACTTTAAGCATTTCTTCAAGACTTTAAAACAGGGAAAGCAAGACCTTGACTAATCATAATATTTAACTACAAACTATTGAAAAATGATGAACGCAATATATAGCTTCATCAAATGTGAACTTTCACTCACATTTCTCAATTATTTATCCGTTAGCGGTGTGAGTCTTTAGGAAAATTAAAAACATATATTACCCAACAGTAATGGATACAATTTTCACAACCGGAAACAGCGTACGAAGATTTTAGTAAAAAAATGATTTCAGCTAATTCACATGAAATACAATCATACGTAATTAATACACTACGATGACACTTGAAACGCAACCCTAATATGTATTGTGACTGACACACCACACACACACACACACACACACACACACACACACACATACACAAGTAATATTCTTTCATTATTTCAATGATAAATTGTTGTCGTATTCAAATTTCGACTGGTTCAAACAAACTTATTATTTAATAAATTTCTGGTCATGGTAACCAATTTCAATACCAAATCACAAGCAATTCCCTTAGCTAGCGAATACAAAAAAAATTACATTTCCCGTAATATTACAATAATTCTCGAAAAGCTATAAAAGTATTCAAAAAACTTTTCATTGACACGATGGTTTACTTTTCGTTTTTGTGCAAAAAATACTTTTTTTTATTCTGTATGGGTGAAATAAAAACTATTTTTCGGCATATATTTTGATTTTTGGCCCCAAATGTTTTGGCCAATATCAAGGTTTTAGGTATTAGAGAGAATTGAATTCTTTTCCATTGTGGACAATATCGACGAAGCATTTTCATTACTTTTTGAGAAAATTTGATTCGAACGTTTTCAGAAAATTCGCCACTTGCAGTTCAGTATATTCAAGATTACCTACGGACAACTTATGGTCATTGCAAAACCATTTTATTGGAGATACTTTGATGCAATAGTGTTAAGGAAAACATAGAACAAATGATCTATATGTAAGTTTTAACGACGTGAGAAGACAAATAAAAAAATTTTATAATTTGGAAAAAAAATTGTTTTGGTATTTTTTTAAATTGGTGATACTTGGCAGCAACTTTTTGTTTCTAATAGAATATTCGAAATATATACTTTTAAATTTATAAAGGAAGAGTAAAAAGTCGTTCTATACTTACCGAAAATTGCCGTGAAATTTGGCAGCCGCTTTTAAGGAGATTTATCGTTTGAGCTCTAGTATAAATGCTAATTTGAACGCTCTTTCACAGGCAATCTTTTATTTAGAAAAACTTTTCACTGAAGGATATAAAGACTCTTTCCCTCCCAATACAGT
>BOPP01000042.1:4765678-4794730 GCA_017312745.1 Gryllus bimaculatus
CTATATTGTGCTTCAGAGCGTGGGACATAACATGTTAAGAAGATTGTGCCAACTACTGTGAAGAGTTTTCGTGTTAAATTTGAAGGTAGATACCAGTCATGCAAATTATGTAATTTTGAATTAAACAAATAACACACACATATATATATATATATATATATATATATATATATATATATATATAATATATATAATATATCACGTGGGAAAGAACAAGGACAACAGATTAATAGTTCCGCAACACGCATATCTCTATGTAGATATAAAAAAATTAAAAAATGTTTTTTGGTTGTATTGTTGTTTAATACTTTACCTGGTGTTTATTTAAAGGAGATTTAGTAAATACAGTTGTTACCGAATTACAAATTTGAGAATAATTTCTGAAATTAAGGTAATGTGTATTCGTGTTTCGGAATAAACTCGTTTGTTCATTCAAGATATTATTAAAGGGTAAGAAATCAAAACTCCCACGTGAGATTTATACAAAATTCTTTAATATGTACGTTACTTTTGATATTGGAAATATAGAAGTCGGTTCAAAGCTGTAATGTGAATCTAAATAATTTGTCGATATTAGATTAAAGATTGCATTTTTTAAATTATATAAACAAAACAGCAAGTAATTGCTGAAAGAGGTTAAAGAAATCTGATCAAGTTTATACTTAGTAGAAAATTTATTGTAGTGATCTAGATATTTGACACTTTAATCTAATGTCATTACTTACAACTAACCAAATAGAAGTGAAATCTCTGAGTGTAAGTTACTGAATTACACATAAATTTGAAATTATATTTACATAAAGTGCTTTGCAATTCTTTGAAACAGTTTTGATCCAGAACTGGCATCCATGGCATCCATTTCAACAAGTAGGCTGAATCGGCTACCCTTTCCATACTTGAAATCTTATCTTTAGATTGTTTCATGTGCAGAGGCAGATAGATGAGAGATCTTTTCGCCATCTTACCGTGTGGAAATTTGTGTTCGCACATTCCCAATGTAAGTCTGTAAAACAATATATTTGCTTTCATATTATACTTTAGACTGTCTTTAAGTGAAATTTAGTTTTTGAACATGAGAGAATGGCATTTTATTTAAAATGAAGGTGTTAATTACTTGCCATGGAAAGTCCTTGAAATGCATTGTTTGTAACTCAATAATATTAAATGACATTTATCTACTTTTTACTAAATGTCCGTATGAAAGAAATAGAGAACATAATTCATTAGCTACCATAGCTTTCTCTATCACTGCCAGCGTGTTCTCAATATACGAGTGACCAACAGTAATTCATAACTGTATCAATTTCTGGGTATAGTCTGAGCAAGTCCTTACGGCCACAATACATCGTTCCGATCTTTGAACATAGCTATTATACATTATAACATGCTTCACCGTTAGGTGAGCTTTGTATTTTCTCCAAAATGTAGAAAACGGCTTTTGTTAGAAGAAATTACTTTTATTGGCTCTCTAAATTGCTATCACAATTTCTAAAATCAAAGAACACGACAATGATATAATCATATATCTTCTTCACAACCTATCTTTCTTTCTTTTCTGCTGCTTTCCTTGTTATGTGTGTTTTCGCTGACTTATTCTTCAAATCATGGAAATATTATTTTGTAGCACATTTATTGAATAGTCCTTACATATAATTCACTTCTGTGCGGGTTTGGCTGACAAAACAAAATTAATTTTTTTATGAACTGTCTTGCGATACTACTAGACAACTTTATAAAAAGGACTCTTTCATTTACACAAATTTCCCTTTAGAGGGTGTACATCTTGGTGATATTAGATTAGAAACAGCCGATGTACCCCTTATTAGTGCTAGACCTACAAGAGTTTTTTTAAACCCTATTTTAACACTATAATTAGAAAGAATCTAGAATCCCAGGATTATCTTCAGTATTTTGAAACATTCTGGTAAGATAATTAAAAAAAATGCATTGTTGCAATGTGTGCTGAATCCTAGATTCGACAAAAAAAAATCTCACTGATGATTAAATAATTTTGTGAAGTGTAATATAAATTCGAAACGAATAACAATATTATCTAAACATTTATTAACCGATTAGAAATAATAGCCATAGTAATTAGTATTGTACAATAATTTACGAGAAAACTATGGATATTTATGATATCAACATGTGAAACGAAGTACCAAGTAGTTTTATGTCGCGCCTAATACACAAATTCATAGAATAGCAACGGTCCTTCAGACATCGAGAGGAATTTTGTCGAAATGTCATTTTAAACGAACAATGATAACGTCGCTTTTTACTAATTAGGCCCGATATAGAGTAAGTTTGTAGAAATTTCTAAATATGTATTTAACCTTCATGAGATCTGTATGTTCATCGTTAACACGTTTTGTGAGCATCTCTTCTTCCTTTAGAACAGTTTACCGCACTCGATCGTACTCAGAACCAGGACTTTCGAATAGAGGGTCTTCATTTCACATCCACTCAACATGCACTTAAATCTGCTCGTTAAAAGTTCTTTAATACCTGTTAACACTTCAGGGAAGAATTATACAAACGAGTAACCAAAATTGTATCAACAAACAATGTAAACGAATTTGGTTCGCCCGATAAAGCAGCACGAAACATTTTTATCGCTAACTTGATTATACGTTCTGCAAATAGTACTATTTTAAAGTATATGATTTTAGCTACTAAGCTACATAATTCACTGTTGTAACTTCGAGGTAATGTAAATTGCTGTGATTTTAAAATATTGCTAAATGCTTTGGTGATGTTTACAGGGTTATCGGACAGTTAATAGCCAAAGTTGGCGCGGTTTAAAACCCAATCGTAAACCGTCAATTTGGCGAAAAAAAATTCGTTTGTCTTCCCTCGGAAGGGAAGTAAAGACGGCTGTCCCAAGTTCTAAATTCAATCCTGTAAAAATGCTTCAAGCCTAAAAGAAGCCTCTGAACTAAATTCAAATCACCTATTCAGTGTACAAGTGAGGCCTTCTTGGCATAATTGAAATGAAAAATTTTTAGAGGTTTACGATGTCAAGTTGAGAATTTTGATAATGAAAATATAATTGGAATTTCACCTGCAATACCCAAAGCAAAGAACCCAGTGATATTCAGAATTATAATTTTTTTTATTTCATATATTTCTTCTCATAATTATTTTTCAATCTTATTGATTTATAAGTCGTGGCTTCAACACACAAGGTACATTAACGACCAAGTATTAACTGTAGAAGTTCTCGTAATACGTAACAAATGTAACACAATGTAACACAAAATAAGTTAACATAAAGTTTTTAATACTTTCTTTCTGTTACATATTCTAATTATTTTAATATTAATATCTAGTAACATTTGAATAATCATCCCCAACATGGTACGTTTTCTCAGTTGATTATATTTTTGGCAATGCCTGAGTATATGTGAAAATAGAGTAATTATCCAATAATAAAATAATTTGGTATCTTCTTTGAATAACCCACATTTCTGTATTCGTTATTTCTAGTAGGTTTACGAAGAGGATAGCTCATAAAACGTAGTAATGACCAATTCAGTCATGCGTGAACACGCTCATTAACCAATCGCAGACTACCCAATATTCCAAGATCTCTCACGCCTCGCAGGCAGGTATAAAGCTCCCAAGATGCTTCAGTCAGACATCAGCTCTCGTCTCAGCTGCCCGCACAATCGCTCAGACGCCCGCAGCCCGTTGCTCATCCAACATGCAAGCCACCCTTCCTCGCCGTCCTGCCGCGCTGGCCCTCGCCGCTGCCGCGCCCACCTCCCCGAAGATACCCCCACCACGTCCCCAACTACAAGTTCGAACTACTCCGTTCACGACGACAACACCACGTGACATCAAGAGCCAGCACGAAAGCCGCCACGGCGCACCAAGTTGAAGGTGCGCCTACTCAGCCTGGTGGAGCCCGACGCCACGTCCGCAAGGTGGAGTACACTTCCGACAAGCACAACGGCTTCCAGGCCATCGTGCACCGTGAGGACAAGGTGGACTCTGCACGGCTACGGCAAGCAGGACGAGCAGGGACTGGGCGCAGGGATTGAATCCGCTCACAGCGCTGGTTGCGATGCCGGCTTCGAATTCGGAGCTGTGCCGCATTCGAAGGCGGCCATGGTGGTGCCGGAGACATCCTGGCTGCTGAGCACGGCCCTAACGCCGCCTACGCCTACCATCTGGAGCACGCCAAGGGCCAGCCTGTCTCTGGGCGGCCACTACTAAGCGTCCTGCTCCGAGAGAGTCGGCGAGCGCGCGCGGCCCCCGCGGGCCCGCGGCCGAGTCGGCGCCGAGCCACGCCGCCGCAGCCGGCCCCCGCCGCCCCCCCGTGTGCCCCCTGGCGGTCCTTGGTGTGTGCCGAGGCCGTGGGCGTGGTGTGGGCGTGGGCGGGGGCGGTGGAGCCGGGGCGAGGCGAGAGTGTCGCTCCGCGCCGCGAGATGTCCGCCGGTGTGCGGAGGTGCGCGGGCGCGGCCCCTTTCCTCTGCGACTGGGGCGAGAGCGCGCGTGGCTGCTGCCGAAGTCAACCGCGGAAACTTGTGCTTGTGGGTCGCAACGGGCTGCCTTTGGGTCTATGGTTCTTGGAAGGTAGCGGTCCCTGACAACTCTTCTTTAATTAAATAAACTTTTTTTTTACTGAAAAGCACTGGTGTTTATTTCGTCACCGTTTCCCTGTTTTTATGATTCTTACCAATCCTGATTCTCTCATCCTTGCATTCGATGTCGATAATGGCCCAGAAAATTGACTAGCAGATATTATTACGTCACTTATTTTAGGTTTGTTATGTCGCTTTAAAAGACATTGATTTTGCCCTCAAGCATTTTCCTGCAGTGTATCCTTTACCTCTTTTCAATTCAGTGCCAAAACTGTACGTCTTTGCATCACATTGATTTAAACTGTTTACACCCTGATGTACCCTGTTTACACGACATCAAGCTACATGCGTATTGTGCTGGCTAGCTAAAAAAAGGCGAGATCTTTTGACACCCTTTGAAAAGTATCACTGTCAAAATATGGCATGTACTAACTGTTCAGATTAAGGCTTACTTTTCAGGTAACGCTCCATTTTTAGTGTTTGCCTGCTGGAATAATAGTGACTGCTTTACGCGCTATGTGTAAAGCTGTAGAATCGTGCAGGTATAAATGTTATTCATACTCGTCAATGCTAAGACTTTGGCACAGATGTTTTGTTAACAACAAAAATGAAAGCATTTTTCTACAATGTGAATGAATGGCCAAAACAGGAGAGGCTTTTACCCTCATATTTTGCGAGAGCGCTCTTGAATCGTGCATCGTTAAATGATTGACAATCAGATACTCCCGGAATAATCAGGACGTGTGTACTCGGGCGGAACCCAGCCTTATGGAACCAACGAAATCAAAAATTCCTTGGGTTCTGTACAATGTACAATATTTTACCAACAGTATATTTTGTCAATACGTGGTAAATTATGGCTCAGAAGAATAAAACTAAAGAAGTAACGGGCAAAAATATTGCATGGGATAAATGCATAAATACATTGGATTATTATTATTATTATTATTATTATTATTATTATTATTATTATTACATATCAGAACTAACTTATCGACAGTAGTGATTTATTTGCAGGTAAATAAAGCAATGTATTACATTTCTTTGTCGATACGTGGTAAATTATGACTCAGAAGAATAAAACTAAACGAATTTATAAATGAACAGAAGAACACATTCCCAAAACCACTAACTTAATATTAGCCTTGTAATAATTTTCTAAGCAGTTTTATCAAAGGACTTACCGATTATTTTGAACCAAGCAACCTTCTTATTATATAGATGCAAAAATTATTTAGTGTTTAAATAAACTTATTAGATTTGCTAGATCATATATACGATCTTACGTTATGAAAATCAGCATAGAATATTGCGAAGGGAAGGAATCGCCAGTCATCGCCAATTTAATCACATCACTGACATTCGGTCTAAATTTTGAAAGAATGTGTTTTTGTATAGTTTTATCCATGATATTGCGTTATTAGTAAATCACTGACCTAGAGACCACATATCTCTGCCATTGATTAACCGATGATGTAATTGGCCATGGATAAAATTCCATTTAATATTTTATAAATCAGATTGTAATAGGAGTACAGGTACTATAGTTGTCCAATATATAGTATGGAGCCCAATTGTCAGAAGATGTAACACTGGAATGGAGAAACCCACCTGATCCGAGTGAGAATAATTTCTTAGAGGCAATATTTCCGATTCTTAACCAAAACATCTTATTTTTTCCTGCTATCTTTGGTGTAATTTCATCTCTTCCAGCTATAATTCTAAAAAGTGATAATTATACTCTTATTAATTATACTTATTATATGAACTTAAGACTTTCTGCGAAAGTGCGGAAAGCGAAAGATGTAATTCCGAAGTAAACGACAGCTATAGATATAATTTCGATTCTCGCGTGATATCAAACAATTCTCTGACCCTTGAGTCATTCGCAAGAAATTACGACTTCTGAGAAAATATCTAGTTGGTCTCTACGGTGGAAGCCAAACTACGGGACTTACCATAGGTAGAAAACACTTGGCAACTGCATATCCGATCTTTTTCAAGGTGACAAGCATAAAATTTTAATTCAGCACCTCACAAATCATTTAGAGCCGTTAAGAAAAAGACATCCGGAATTTTGTCAGTGAGTCAAATATACCAAGTAGTTGGACTATTAACTAAAAGAAAATCAAACACGGCGAAATAGCCGCTAGGAGGTTAAGTTTATTCTAGTTGGTCTTGTACAGCATCATTTTTTGCAAGGGCTTCAACTCCTAAGGCAACCCGCCCGCGCCCATGATCTATTGACGACGTGCATCGCCAGCGACTTCCTTAGATGGCTTGTGGACGCTGGAGGCGCCGAAGGGCGCACTGGTCGCGGCGGGCGATGGCTGGGCGGGGCCTCAGGATGCCTTCGCGACACCTGCCACACCAGCCAAGAGCTTCAGGCCGTCTGCGTTACTAATGCGCGCACGAAATCCAAGAAAACTAACTACGCAGCCTTCGTTAGGTGAGAGATGTTGGAGGTTTCTTTAGATACCCAGGAACTCGGTAAAATTGCAAAAAGAAAGACACCGTTTCGATTTTGACTGAAAAATGCAATTATTTGTGATATTATGCCTACTCTCCTACTGCTATCGAAACCGTTGACATCATGCTGCAGAAAGACCCCACGAAATAGATCTCACGCCATTCAATATATGCTATTCACATGTGGCAATATCGAACAGTAACTTTTCTGATATTCTTGGATGTAAGACGCCTTACTTTAGTGTCTGGGTAACAGAATGTCGTGAGTTTGGTTCCAATACAATCAGATATTATACTTCGTGGGTTATCATTTTCAATTATTAAATAATTTGACTGATTAATTGATGATTCCGGTCGCGTCAACTGTTAAGGCATCTGCTAAGGCGGTGGACAAATTGTTAGTCCCGTACGTGTAGTTCATGAGTTTCTCGGGATGTGGCAGTGATCTTCCCCCGCTGGATGGTGAGATCCGGCTCCGACCTACTGTCGGCTTGTGGCTCCTCTCGAGCAAAAAAAAAAGCTCTAAGCTCCCAACTGTTCTACCAGCACGTGTGGTAGTGTAGTGCGTGTTAGTGTGTGCATGTAAGGGACAAGAATAGGAATAGGAATAGGAAGAGTAAGGAAAGATCGCCAGCGGTACGTGACCCCATTGTTAGTACTGACATTCTCCTTTGATTGTAAAAACCATGGAAAACTACAGATCAGAATTCTCCTTTAGACAGCAACTTAATTTGACCTTTGAAAATTCTACCACCGTCGGAAATCTCAGAGACACTACGGTGACATTAGTTGATGCCCTGAGACACCTCTACCGGTTTCAGTCATTAAGTTACGTACATATATTCATAATCATGTTCACACATTTTTGGGAACATCGTTTCTAAAGACAAATTCGTTTGACACTAGTTAATCAATAATGCCACCCTCGAATCTCGCAATTGAAGATCAAGTTTTTTTTAATTGAGTGTCATTCTCACATTTTCCAACAAAACATTTCTTTAAAAATATGTAACATTCTTTTTTATATAAAAATTGTAAATTATGTCAGATGAAATTGACCCCAAAACCCTAGATTTTGTTATCGTTTTAGACAATACTTTCATAAATTCGAACCACTTATATCTTTAAGAATTACCTGGTGATTCTAATAGTTTTCTTCTCATTATTTTTTCTTGGATAACATCATTTTCTGCAGGAAGAATGGTGTTGGCAAGCGAAATGCCCGTACACTATCCAGCATCTGAAAGATATTCAATCTTTTGGAGAATGCATGCTTTACGCATCTCGTTAGAATGAGAAAACTAACAAATTATTTGTCATGGATTTTTCAACTTCCGTAATTAAAATATTTTAATTACGTGGTATTTATACATATAATTATACTGTGTAGAATAATTCTGATTCTATTGATAGACTCAATGTGTAGTAGTAATAATTATTTTGCTATAGTTGTTATTAAAAACGTAACTATTCTTAAATAACATTAAATCAGATAAAAATGAAAGTTAATCTGCATTATTTCTAGTAATTATACAAGATCAGTTCCTCTTTCAAAGTCTGAATGTATATTATTCACGAAAAAAAGAGCCCAAGACCAAAAATCTGCGACAACATTTAATTCAAAGTCTGATAACTTATTTGACAATTTACTGCATTTAATAAAATTTCTGAATTGTAATCAAGGTAAAGTGAAATATACTACACAAATAATATCAATGTAAATCTTCTAATACCCCCACTAACAATTAACAAACCAAAATTTCGAACATGTACAAAACTATTTCATTTTCATTTTTTGCCTCAATTTTTAGATCAGTGAGCAATTGGAACAAAATTAAATTACACTCATCAAAATAGAGTGCGAATGTTGGTATTTACACTTTATATATCTCGTAAATGGCAACCGGCCTCGGCGCCGTTAGATCCCGGGGTTCCTAGTTGGGCACCGAACCGCTTAACCATCTTGACATCACTTAGTTAACGAATTAATCTAGCCACGCCGGTTTTGAGGTCAAAGCCTTTCAGTAAAACCATTCCAGCATTCGCCTGGATGACCGAGAGGAAGTACGACAACCCCGGTGTCTGTTATTACAGCGGTCGAACGAGATTAATTACCAAACGAATGTGTTCCCAGTCATTCACATGAATAGGCCGATAAACAGCAAACGACAGACGTATTTAACATATGTGAATCCAGATGATGAACTTTATAACCAATATTTAGTTATTATTTTTCAAAACTTCTTATACAAAAAAATATGTTAACAAGAAATACCATCTTTCAAAACCAGTGTACACATCCGTGTCTATAACTCATTTGTCGACCGTGATGATTCATGTTCGATTATAAAATCAACAATTGTGTAATAACTTATAATCATTCACGTAAGTATCACTAGTATTTTCGGTTTTTTAATCTTAAAAAAACTCACGTAGACCCCCCCCAACATGTTTAAGTGTCATTTCAACTATGTATTTACATTGTAGAACGCAAAATATTACTTACGGACGAGTACAGCCACAACCCCCGCAACAGCCCATGGTGGAAGATTTCTAAAAATGAAACGTGATACTATTTTCAAAAACCGAAGGGAATTTTTCATGAATTCTTAACAAAAATAAATAAGCAAAATATTTTGAAATCTTTATAATTTTTAGCATTTGGTTCGGCAAATGTAAAACTTTCTCTAGTATTCAAGTTTCCAAAACCAATTATCCAAATTATTCAGAATACTTTCAAATACAGGTTTTGGATGTCGCACCACAAACCTCACGTAACGTGCTTTTAAAGTAAGTCACTGAAACTATGAGCTCGGGTTAGTTGTATGCTTGACTACATCCTTAAACGATTTTTAAAATTAAATCGGACAATAAGATATGCATAATATATGTATAATGACGATTTTCCAAATTCAAAGAAAATATTTTTAAAATGTCACTCAACAAACTGTTGCTTTTGATTTCTTTACGTACCTGCTAATTATTCCAACAATATTTTCACAAATATTATACTTTTTTTTGTTCCAGTATTTTAGCGGCGGCAAGAAGAGTGGTGCTGGCATGTGTAATTTCCGTAGATGATCCAGCACCTAAAATATTGGCCTAATTAACATGTTAAATAACTTTTCTTACAATTTTATTTTCAGGAAGAAATTTATCTTATAATTCTCAATTTTGAAAAATGATTAGAGCCGTTTATGAGAAAATCTTATTTTTAATAATTTTAATATTCATCTTAACTACTTATTCTTTCGGAACAATAAACGTGACCTTCATTAATGAACTAAGTGGGGAGACTAAATTTCATTTTTAAGAAAAAATCACTATCTTTAATGTTGTAGTTTTAGGAAACGACAAAAAATGATACTTTTGTAATTAACAAGTTTAGTATACAATGAAAATCGGATGTATGTCATATTTATGTGTATTTCTCTCTATTCTTAAAATAAATTTAAAGAAAAAATTGGTGCCATTTTTGGGGAAATTTTTAAAGTATCCCTGGAGCTGTATTACAAGTACCCTCAAAAGTTAAAGAATTGTTTCGATTGAAATGAAAATCATAGGACTTTAAGAGTCGGGACTGATCGACGAATCGAAGAAAATTCATTTTTTTAAATTCTACAAATAGTTTAGGCTCTAGTGTTGTTCAGAGAGGAAATAGTGGACAGAAGTGGACGTACTTACATGTACGAGAAAGTATAATGTACGCAATACATATGTAATTAAATTAAAACTCTATACATCAGCAAAAATTATCTTTATTAAAAATATCTGTATAAAGTGAAAAGCGAATATAACTTACGGGCGACAGCAGCCACAGCCTCCCCCACACATGACGAATATTTACCTAAAAGATCATATTTCGTAAGTCTCTTCCCAACAGAATTAAAATTATTTCATACGTGTAAACGTTGTGATATTTTTTTTACCCGTCAAGTTCCTATTGATACTAGAAACTAAAAACTGTCAATTCTTATGCTGGCTTAACACTTGCAAGAAAATGACGGAAGTATTTCGCAAGAAAAGTTGTTTATGTAAGAACTGCGGCAATAAATATTATTAATGTTGACAATATTTCATGTTATATATTCCGGGCGTAATGTAAACTCACATGTTTTCGTCCTCAGAAGGATATTGCCGACTGTTGATGGGATTAGAAATGGATTGGTGTCTAAGAAGATATTACTGGAAGGAGCAGATTCTGATAACGGTCACGTACGCAGAAAGTGCGAATAATAAAATAATACACAGACATTTTACATTGTACTCGTAATAAGCGTGTTTTTTAATAAATGAATGCGTGAAAACTGTTTAATACAAAAACGAAATAGCAGTAAATACTCTAACTCTCGGTATGGTTGATTATCGAGTGGTTCAAACTTTCGTTTAGGTATAGATGGCCTCTGCTAATATTGTTTTTTTCGTTAAAAATTGCTGAATATATTCATCTAGTATAAACCAATTTTAAGAATAATCTAATAAAATATCACTAGTAGGTAATGGATATTTCGAAACTTTTGTTATCGAATTAATTATTGCACTTTTATAAAAGGAAAATTCTGGAAATGTGGTGGGCCTCCTGGACCAAATTCGCTTAAGCCTCGTTTTTTTCTTCTTATAATTCATTCATGCGTTCACACTAATCGTCGGCTTTTCGTCAACTCTTCACTTAGCACAATAAGTGCGGTCACGACTCGCACCTTCTGCTTTCCATTCACCGTACCGAAAACAGTGATCTGTAGTCTCACGATCACGCGCCATTTATTTTTTGATGTCACCAAACGTGGCAATGAAAAGTCCTGATGTAAAGCTATCGATTATTATCAAATATCTTACCGCTAAGATCTTGCGCGGATTTTTTTGGAAATATTGATTTTGTATTACGTATTATGTATTACAATAATACTTATTGGTAGTGTAGGGCCAGCATTAGATAACATTTCCTATAGGAAGTTCTGGGAATAGTAAACTGAAGATGCAATATAAGATTCTTAGAAAACATTTCGATGAAGTAAAATTATAATTGCTTATAAACATCATAAAATCCAATTATCGAATAATTCTATTTTGAAAAAAACAACTTTTATTTCAAGACTTTTAATAGTATTGTTATATATTTTATTCATTGATTTTATTATCTCAAAATCATCTTTTGATAACTTCAGTGGCAATTTCATTCTCAGAAATAAAATAATTTGGTAAATACGAATAATTCATTTAAGAATATGAAATGTTAAGCAGTGAAATTGTGTGGTTGTATATAATATTATACTCACTTTTCCTCCAAGATGTTACCAGCGGACTGAACAGTGATGTTGGCAAGTATAGTTACCGTAGATACCTACGCAACTGCAAGAAAGATCATTTGCAATTTTATATTTCTTTAAGTATTTCTATTACAAGTTCAGACTTTGGAAACTATTTCTTACATCTGATGGTACATCTTTTTTAATCTGAACTCCAACGTAATAAACTAACTTTTGCCGTGATATCGTCTTCCGAAATTCAGAGTTCGGGTAGTGTCTTGCCAGGATTCGTGATGAAATACTTTTGCTGTCCGCAAATATTTCATTATACATCTTGACTCAAGGGTTGGGGTGTCGAGAATATAATACACTAGAGGAAATCCGTGCGATTAAATCATACGGGAAGTTTAAACCCGAATCCGTTTACTCGTCCGAATATTAACTTACCGTATACATATATTCAGACAATAAAGCGAAAGCATTCTATTTATACTGTATCCTCTATCTAGACTCGTCTGAAGTGGCCTGCTCTGCCTGAGGCCGAGCTGCCCAAACCTACCCTGTTCCTCGCCAGCGACCTCGCCCAGTGCTGCCGTGCCTGACTCCGATACTACTAGCCTTACTGCCAGGTTATGCATGACTGACATGTTCGCGAATTGGTCATCTCAGGACCACGCGAAAGTGCATCTCACCGGTGCTCAGTTATATAGGGGGAAGGTTCACGTGACTTAATGGGGGGATCAGCATTTTCATGCTGAATAAGGTTTTACACCCCAGGGTTGTTAGCCCTGGGGAATGTGGTAAATTATAACGACGATGAAGGATGAAATGGACAATCACAAACATAGAGACACACACCTAACACAACCATGCCCGAGGTGGGACTCCAACCCGCGATCCTTCGGTCCAAGACCGCCACAGCTCTACTGCCGTAGTGATCTCGGCTACCCCGATTGGCTAAAATGTTCTTCATATTATTAATGTTTACATAATATACACAAAAATGTAAACTACACTTGCAAGAAATCAGGGAGTTACATCATTTAAAGAACATCATATTTGCTGAGATTGATTAAAAAGGGATATTTACGTAACATCCAGAAAGGTATGTTTAAGTAACACGTTTTAGAAATACTGTATTATACATATGATAACAAAATAAAATAGCGTCTAAAATCTAATCTTGTGCATGTTGATTCTCGAGTGGGAATAAAATCGGTGAAGTGTCCCCACATTCACTTTGTGCAACCAATAAATCCTCCAAGAAGCCGATTATGTCGCCAAGAAGCGGGTTATGCAAATGATTAATCATCGACGTGAAGCTGTTGAAAGTATACATTTAAATTGCAGAGACGTTTTAAAGTACTAAACGGAAAAGTTTCCCTAGATAAAAATTTTAAAAACGAAGTTCCAAACTTAGTTAATTCCGCAAAAGTACGAAATTCCGCACAAATACGAAAAAAGTCGAGGCAGTGAAGGTGGGAAAGAACGCGATCGCTTAGCCGGGTTTTCACAAACCGAACAAGATCAAGAAAATGCGTGTGAGCCTTCGCTCCTTCCGCCAAACAGTTGAGACAGTTGCTGCCGTTTCCTCGGTGGCCGAACGCTTTTGCCAAACGCAGCTTACGAAGGCTGAGATCCACTCGAACGACTTCGAGAAACCAAAATGAAGTGAACAAAACACCACAGTAATCACGCGGTGCAAGGGAGAATTCAGAAGCAAGACAAGCGAGTTCAATCAATATGAGCGACTTGATCACTAACGATCTGGAAGCGTATAATTTCCCCTCAGTTAATTTTCAGTGAAATAGGAAGATGTTTTCACATAAAACTGCTAAAAGGAGCAGAGAGATACAGCGCCCACACTTGATTAGGGTGTTGATCCTTTAATTTGAGGGAATCTGTATTTACATAAGTTCTCTTTCCTTTGCTAACTTATCAAAATTGTTTAATAATTCTCGTACACATCCCAAACTTTAATCGTTTACATTTACGTAATTGAAGTGCTGGTATGTTTGTAGAAAGAAAATTCTTACAGGCAGTAAAATACGCAAGAAGTATCTTTTTGCTATGACAATGGTTTGCTTTAGGCACGCTTGAATGAAAAATAAAAAAAGAACTTGTGTGTACTTCGTAGCGTTGTGAACTTCGTAGCATTGTGTGTATATAACAAAGTAAACTAACAGAAGTATGCTATTGTTAATCGAGCTTTCTCTAGTATGAAGATGGATTAAAAATATAATACAACAATATTTAAAACAAAATATGACGCACAAAGAATAAGAGACGCTGGTTTACCAAAGTAAATCTACGTATTAAAAATGTAAATGTCTCCGGATGACATACTATTAGATAATACAGAACGGGTTGACTTCACAACTATTGCTAAATATTTCTAGGCAATTTCGATAAAACATTCAAAATCAATATTATGAAAATATGAATGTGTATAAATTCAATCGGATAAAGTAGAAGAGACAATTAAATGTTATATCTAAATTATAATTCATTCCGAGCACTCGCAATAATGGTAGGAGTGCTATTAATGTATTTTAGTTTGTTTGCTGATATTTGAACCATGAGAATGTTAATTTACATAAATAATAATTAAAAATTCATAGAAAATGGGACAGCAAATACAACTTACGGTCGTTTTCTGCAAGTACAGTTTTCTCCGCCGCACATCGCCAATTATCTGAAAATAACAATTACATGTTACGACTTGTAATTTAATAGACGTTATAAACGTATCACACAAAATAAATTTTGTAATGGTAACTCACTAAAATGAGAATATTCGGATTAAAGACAAAATAATGATGTTTAAAACATGTAATTTAACAGAAAAAATGATCTAGCCCAAGGTTTTCCTTTGTACAATTTTCTATTTGAAGAAAATTAAAATTTCTTTTTTCTGTCCAGAGGAACCTAAATGGTGAGAAAATGGGAAACTCGCAAATAAGCGTATACATTTATTTATGTGTGCACTAATATTAATGTCAAATTGGCATAATATGCCTACATTTGATATTATTAAATATACGGAATAGAATAGTGCCCTTCGCAAGAAATCTATTTAGTACTCTCATACCAAATACGTAACACAGAACTTTATGTGGAAGCAAAGCGGTAGTAGAAGCTCACTGCTGCGTGGAGTTATTTCCTGAGCGTTTTGTCCCTATATATTTAATTTTCCTTTTCCAGCTACATCTATATTTATCTCAGAATTTTGTATAAGATTTTATCTGAATTATTAATTAATAATTTGCCTCTTTTGGTGAGGGGCAGTTATGTTACTAAAGTTGGCAAGCTAATCTTATTGTCATAACCTGTCAAAAGTGTATCCTGTCAATGCATTCATTGTTAATTGTCAAGCATAAAAATAATTATAAACACCGCAAGAATTGTGACAAGTTGTTATTGAATAATGGAATTATCATTGTAGAGAAAATAAGTTTTCTGTGACGTACGTTGAAAAGTGGTACAAAACTTTTGAGACTGTCAATGCATTACATTTTGTTCCTAATACACAAATGATGCAGTTGTTTCTTTGGAAAATAATAATTTCAGATTATGAACTTTAGGCCTAATCATATTTCATCTACAAATAATCGTCATCAATTTTTCACGAAAAATTTGAGAATTGCTTACACAATTACCAATTTTCTTCAATTTGAATTAATGAACTTGCAACTCTCTGTAATAACCGAAACTACTATTATTAATTTAATACAAAATTTTCTACGTTTTTAACATATTGTTTTATACGGTACATACAACAAATATTACTTTACCTGACAATTCACTGTTCTATATGTTTGGATTTTACAATTTTTTTTTCAAAAATTTTACCGACGACAAGAGGAATGGTGTTGACAAGCCCAATGGCCGTATGTACAGAAGCACCTGAAATAAATTTAACGTGGTTTACATTTGCATTTAGATTTAAAGTCACATTAAAATATCAAAGTTCAATAGCGATTAATAAAAAATAGTAAATATTAGCTATTTACTATTATAAAGTAAAATGTTTATTCTTCATATTTCCTGTCGATTTCATTTAACGTACGGAGAGCCTCTGTGCACGCAACTGAAGCAGCATGGATCTCCGTCCTGCACCATGACTGCCAACAAAATTCCTAAATGTATTAAATACTATTTTCCTTCTCCTTCTAGTTCTAATATTTTCTGAAGTTATACAACATCAAGTTAAATCTACGCATTTGTCTAAACAAGATCTGAGGAAACATATTTATTTCAAATAATGTAAATTATATAAAAGGTTTTGACATAGGATTATAATTATGGAAACGTATAATTACCTGCTTTTTTGTTTTATATTTCCCAACAGTCGGTAAAATATTATTAATAGGTCGAACTTTTAATTTATTAGAATCACCGGTGTAGATGGAACGAATAACTTATGAATACTTATAAACAATTTGTTGTAGCCAAGGATACATTGAATCGTTGTTCCATTATTTTAAGAGAACTTCGAACAGTCGAGAATCTACTAACAAGGATTACAAAATGTTGAATGGCGTTCAAAATATACTTCGGATTTTACATAAATTATAAAAGTCTGAAATGTAAAAATAATGAAGTTTGAATATTTTTCCACTTGAGAAATGTTTTAAAAAGTACAATGACAGAATTGATTAACCTAAAAGCAACACTTTTATTTTTATTTTGAATATTATCTAAGCTTTTCACCGTGTGCAAGATCACTAACGCGAAATGGCAAGAAACATTCTCTTCCCCATTAGAAGTAATACTCAAATTTATATAATGTTCACTATCATCTATTAGTCAATAAATAAGCTCTAAAGAAAACCTATCAGGTTTCATTTAATCACACATCCCTCTGTACGTGCCCCAGGGTGATCTCAGGACCCTAACCACTCGTAGCCGGGTGTCCTGTCAGAAGACAAGGAGAGTGTGTGCCCTGGGCCCTCCGAGAAGATAAGGATAAGGAGATAAAGATGTATGCAAAGAAAAGAGTTCCTGAAAGGAGGAAAGAGGAACTATGACATAATTACTTTCTCTCTCCTTTTTGTTTCCGCTCTTCAACAATCACCGAAAATCTGCCATCATGCTTGTAACACATCTAATTCCGTTTTTCATCACTTTGACATCTGTATCGAACCCTACGCGTTATTTTTAATCTTTATAAATTTCAAAGTTTTTAAGAAAAGATATTTCGATGACATCCAAGGAAATAAATTATATCAATCCATTAAATATTCCAGATTTTCGATGTTTTCCACCGCGTTCGTTACAACTTTGAAGTTGGGATTCTTATCGCTTCAAAGAAATTTTGTTGCAACTTCTTTGAAAAATGTGATCCTAATTCTGCTCAAAAAACGATGTATAATTATGAAAAAACATTTAGAGGACTGTCGTGTGTTTGGTGATATTTTCAAAAGTCTTATAGTTTAATGAGTAAATTTTATGTGATTCACCAATTTAATGTGAGATTTTATTCAGAGGATTAAAGTAAATAGAGGCAAATTAATCAATTCAAATCGAGAAATTTTGTCGTTATTCATTAGCTATATAATGGGCGAACTAGAGGCAAGAACATGTAAAGGAAGGACCAGGAATATGCCGGAAGTGAACGCCATTACCCTTATTCGGAAATCCCATTGCAACAATTAGAGTGCAGCTAATTTGCGTCCTATTACAAACTTATAAACGAAAAAGAATAAGCGAATAGAGTACACTTCTTCATTGGCACCAGACACATTTTTTCGGAGAAGAACAAAATTCTTAACTGAAAAGTAGAGGTGCAATAGTTTGGCATTTTTTAAATTTCAATCACCCTATAGAAGACACTAAATATAATAATTTAAATATAAACATTAAATATTTGATAGTTATTTTTAAGACTTCAGAAATAAATTTATGAGGCTTCTAAGATCAACACCTCATGGAATAGGTTTTGTGCACTACTGCCCTCTGTAGGCAAACCCGAGGAAACCTATTTTGAGACGGAGCTCTAAACCTCGTCAGTATCTTCATATCTCGCAAGATAACATTTCCAAAGTGTCACCGAACCCGGGCTACACTCGCAGCCAGTCGCTATTTGCCAGTGCAAAGACCAATTTTCACAACTCCAAAGCATTGAGCTCAAGGCAACGCCATATTTGGCTACACTGTAATAGATCACAGTTTTCGACCGCCCCTGACCAATAAAGGGAAACACGGAACATGAAATGCCGGCCTTTTTGAAATCGGAGAATATATGGCGAATAACTACTTGAACATCAAATACATGTACAGAAGGAAAGGAAAGACGGATCTGTATTAATTGGGAGGGCAGCGCCCCTTGATCCTCCTTGCTGTAGCCGCCACTGAATTTCCTTGCCTTTCGTTACGTGAAAGGAAATAAATAAGGTATGTTTTTACACAGACGAGAATTTGCAAAAATATAGGAAAAACTATTTAACCTATAAAATAACCAAAAAAAATCCTGATCTAAAATTACTTATTAAATTAGTAAAGAAAGAAGGAGAAAATATGATTCATAAATTACAGAAAAGGCCCTTTTCAGTAAATATGTTAGAGATATTTTCAGTTAATTAAAACACCTCATACTCATGAGAAAATATTTTATTTACTCAGCATACAGAATACAAAAACCATCACAAAAAATTTCGAGGAAATAGGCCGAAGAGCAGCCCGCTGCGAGCCACAGAGACCCAAGGACGACTTCGGCAGCAGCACCACGCGCGCTCTCGCCCCAGTCGCAGAGGAGGGGCGCGCGCGCACCTCCGCACACCGGGACATCTCGCGCGCGGAGCGACCACTCTCGCCTCGCCCCGGCCCCACCGCCCCCGCCCACGCCCACGCCCCGCGCCCTCGGCACACACCAAAGGCCGCCAGGGGGCACAGGGGGCGGGGCGGCGGGGCCGGCTGCGGCGGCGTGGCTCGGCGTCGACTCGTTTCGGGTTGGCAGTCTCATTTTTCGGTAGTGACTAGAAGAACGTCTTAGTAATGGTGAAGACCAGCACCAACACCCGCTCCCACGCCCGCGCCGTAGCCAGCTCCGAAGCCAGCACCATAACCGGCACCGTAGCCAGCTCCGTGACCAGCTTCGAATCCGTGGGCGAGCGGCGCCAGGTGCCCGATGCCAGCGCCAAAGCCCGCCAGGTGGCCGTGGCCAGCACCAACGCCCGCGCCAACGCCGGCACCGACACCGGCACCGTGACCGGCCCCGTAGCCAGCACCTTCACCGGCACCGTGGCCAGCACCGATTCCCGCGCCGAAACCAGCTCCGTGACCAGCGTCAAGCCCCTCCTCGTCCTGCTTGCCGTAGCCGTGCAGTGTGACCTTGCCCTCACGGTGGACGATCGCCTGGAACCCGTTGTGCTTGTCAGCGGTGTATTCCACCTTGCGGATGTGGCCGTCGGGCTCCACCAGGCTGTAAGATCCCTTCACTTGATCGCCGTGACGGCTCTCCTGTTGGTTCTTGACGTCGCCGTGGTAGGTGTCTTTGATGGAGTAGTCGAACTTGTAGTTGGGGACGTGGTGCGCGTAGTCCTCGTGGGAGGCGAGGGCTGCGGCGGCGAGGGCCAGCACGGCGAGGGCGGTGAGGGAGACGGCGTGCATGGTGATGGAGGACGGGCTGCGAGAGGAGATGCGACTGCGTGGGTGGCGGAAGCGAGAGTGATGCTTAGGCTGCGTTTGGAAAGCTTTTTATACTGGCGGAATTCTCATTAATAAGACGTGTGTTATCTGAAGCGTGGAAGAACAGAGCTGTAATATAGAAGCTCTTTCACCGTGTCGAATGAACATTCCAGTTTATGATTTCTTGTCCATTGAATGTACTGCGAAAGTTTCAATTGAAGTAAAATTTTGAAACTTACACCAAGGATCATATTTCCATCGTAGCTTTGAAGTTTAAATTATATAAGTAGAGGGAAAATAATTAAAACCTGAGTTTGTTTCATTGTTTGGCCCGTTTCTTTTCTGAGAGATATTTGTTATCTTTCTGTCCTGCATTTCTATTTTTCTATATCAGGGTTGTCTTATTATTCAATAATCATTCTAGTACCTTCTTGACACGTCTGCGTTTTTAAAATGTTGAACATCCTTAATGAATCAGTCATTTGTAAGATTTTTTTCAGTCTTATTGAATAAAACGATAACAAAAGCAAACATATCACTTCATCTACTTGAAGTTGTCTCTTATACATCCTATTAAATGTCCAATTCCTACAAATATTAATTGTCACATTAGGTTATCATTAGTATTGACATAATTTATAAAATTGCAGTTGGAGGTCATAGTGCTTTCTCTAGAGTCTCAGAGAACGAAACTTTGTAACCAACGTAATTCAAGTTGTTTTATTATTGACGTTAACATTCTGAGTGCAATGCCCAATTGTTTCCTATATCATTTTCTTTTTCAAGATGATAAGCAGCTATTTAGAAATCACTGTCTGACGTATAAAAATTACCTATATATTTGCCAATAAAATCGTGTAGTTGTTTTCTTTCAAATGCTGATATTCATTTTCTCAGCAGTAGAATGACATTGTCAATATATGTTCGAGGCAATACTAAAATAATGCACTGCATTGTAATTTCATTATTTGTTTTCGTCAAATGTATTTAATTTTTATTAATTTAAAACAACTTTATTATTTGATTCAAATCAATATTATTCAAAATGTTTTTGTGGAATTCACATTTAATTACACAAATAGAAGGCATTAGTATATTGAGAGTATTATAGCAATTTGGAATTAATTGTCATTAGAAATTAATTGTCAATGAAGATAGCTAAGTATCGATGTAATTCATTACCAAGCCTACAAACCTTCAAAGCCGGATTTAGAGAATTATTAACCTGTAGTTTTAATTATCAAACTGTGATAAGTGTGATTTCTACCTTTATACTACTAATCTTTCTAAGAAATTAAATTATTCTAAATGATAGAACATGTTTGCCATCGGTCAGTAACTTCATTTTCAGTTTTAAATGTGTTGTAATAACATAAAATATTAATTGTCTAAAATTAAAATAAATGCTTTAAAAATTCATTTGACAATATTCAAACCAGATGTGGCAAGTGAAAAAGCAAAAAATTAAAATAATACACGTATAAAACTATACTGAAATAATGAATTTTGTACATATGAAACAAGGGTAAAAAATAAATAACTGATTACAAGAGGCGAATTTTGATGACCTGAAAGTTGCCAAAAATGATCACTGATCGCGATTAAAATGTTTTAATATCTCTAAATGCAAAGAAAAATGTTGTAAACATTTTTGATCAAAATGGTTTCAAATGAACAACTCAAGCTGTTGGATATGTTACTAGTGTAATTGAGACTTCTTCATTTCGTTAAATGTAAATGCAGTTTAAAAAGTTATATTTTGGATTCTTCTTTACCAGGAAATTTCAGTCTTAATTATCCCGAAATTGGCCGAACTGACAATGGCGCTGATAGGCGTCACAGAAACCTTATATAACATACTAACAACGGCTGATATTACAATTTCTCTGCGCAGTAATCGAATAGGATAGTCAAGAATTCTTTGGAGATTACTTGTTGTATCTCTTAAATATTATGTGAAGTAAGTGTCATTAAATTTGATTAAATCGGGAAAGTAGCTTCAAAAATTACGGAAAAAATTAAAAAATAACTTATTAGTCGAAATCGGCAAAAATTGCAACAAAAAATACATAAAAATCAGTTTTCCTTTTGTCATAACATACAATTAATGTCTATACTAAAAGGCATTGTTCTAAAGTCAAACGAAAAAAATAAATTTCATTAAAATCCGCCACACAACTGATAACTTATAAAACGTTTATTATTTTACACTTGTAACGTTAGGTAAATATAACTTTCAATTTTCAGAAAATGATCCATTCTGGAGGTGGCCACGTCACATTCTGGAAAAGGGCCTTTTGGTGAAACAGAATTCGGGGAAGTGGGTTCATTGGCTAATATACCCCAAGCGATATCACGCCAACCGAACACGACGCTTTTACGGCGTGCCGGCTCATTTAGAAGATTCGTTGCTGTGTGACGAATCCCACATGCGAGCTTCACTTTTGCCAGGTGGTCTTAAACTTGCCCCCTCGATAGCGCTGCGAAAAAAATCAAATTCAAATAACAATTATTTCACGTCTAAAATATGTGAACGGATACGGAAATTAAAGAAATACGAAAAATATTCTTTATTGTACGTGGTATTTAATCTCTATCGTTTTAAAAACGTTAATACAAAAAATTCTCTCTTTTTCTGTACCCCTTCTTAGAAGTAACAGTTAAAAGTAAGTATTTCCTTATATAATTGGTGTGGACTACAATGCATTGTCAATACCTGTTATTGTGGTCTGGTAATCTGCAAGTATACCTTTACTAGCTTAGTTAGAGTACACGTGATGTAATTGGTTGCTTTATTTTATTCTGTATTTATCCCTCAGGAAACGTTTTCACGTATTTTTTGAATACTTACACTGATAAACAAGCTATAGATATCTGACATGGTATTAAGTTTCTCCGTTGTGTCTTTTTTATATTGATTTTATGTCTGAAACCTTTTTGTCCTTTCTCGTCAAGTTTTTAATCGATAAAAAATAATTTTCATGGAACACTGTTTTTTTATCCTCATCTATTTTATGTTTTCTATGCAACATCACACAATGTTTTCGTCGTCTGTGAAAAAAATTATATTTAAGGTAATATTTGAAAGTATTTTCGATATCACATTTACTTTGTAATGAGTGACAGTATTTGCTGCTGTACGGACGTTCAAATTCTCTTGACAAGCCTCGGTATGAAACACAACACTGAAACATGGCGATTGTTCATCGACTCTAATAAAATCTGTAAAAAGCAGTATTGTTACAAAATGGAAAAAATATCCATCAGTACTGCTTAGATATTCTGTCCCCCCTGAAAAGACACGAAAATATCTCGCTACTTCTTAAAAAAAATGCTATTATGAGAATAAATAACGTATCTATAATGATCATCACCATTCTTCAAGGAATGTCTGACAGGGTACTAGCCGAGTCAAGTTAAGTCAAGTAGGCCTACTGCTGTTTTATCTGCGACTGGAACAGTAGATAGAAAGCACGATTACATAAATAAAAATTGGGCTATCGAAATTTGAATGCACCCAAGAGATAAAAAAGTGCTTTATGTGCCGTTGATTAACTCTGACAACGTCGTCATGCAGCTACACGTGAAGCTGGGACTCACGAAAAATTTCGTAAAGGCACCAGACAACGACTCGAATGCTTTTTCGTACATGAGCAACACGTTTCCAGAGTTATGCAAAAGTGAAAGAAGGTGTGTTCACAGGTCCAGAAATGAAGAAAGTTATTGCTGGTAGCAATTTTCAAGACTTACTGAAAGTTACTGAAAAAACTGCTAGCTGCCTTACTAAAAAAAGGATGACATTCCGTTATAGCCAATTTCCTTGAAAATTATAAATCTGCAAGGTAAATGTCGCGAAGAAATGAATCAGTGCCTATAAAAAGCTGGAAGTGAACATGCCCCTCAAAATTCATCTCCTCGACAAACATCTGGACTTCTTCCCCGAAAACCCAAGTTTTATCAGTGACGAACATGATTTTTAACAGCTAATCTCAGTGTTGGAGTAACATGCCAAGGACAATGGATTGCAGCAATGTTGGATGACTACTTCTGGGCACCTCAGCGTGACATGCTAAATGCTCAGCTCAAACGCAGATATACAGCAAAGCAATTCAAACCAAATAACCATTAAATTAAGAATTTTGAGTGTGTATGAATTGTTCAGTGTGTATTCGGCGGTTGGTTTCCCTGATCTCTTAGAAGACAGCTGCAAACAAATAGTTGTGAACCACTCAGAATTGACTGTTCTGCGTTGTTCTAGTGGTACGGTTGCGACATGTCCGGTTTTTCCGAAAAAAAAACAGGCGACCACCTGTTTGGAAGTCCTTCGTACGCGAACAACTTTTGTTGGATTTTGCTCATCTTGAAACACCCATACTGTCGACGGCTGTTTACTTTTGCGCTCATTCGCGTAAATCCACAATTCATCACCTGTCACGATGTAATAGACGTGTTTCGAAACACCGCGATCGTATTTTTGGAGCATTTCTTTCGACCAATCGACACGAGACTTTTTTTGAGCGATTGACAAATTGTGTGGGATTCAACGGAAACAAATTTTTTTAAAGTCAAATGTTCATGCAATATTGAATGTCCCGAAGCCCGGCTAATGCCTAGGTTGTCTCAATCTCAACGATATTGTCTACGCACGATCTTGCGCAATAGCAGTTCACGCCACGCATATTTTCGGAAACAACAACTGATTTTTGGGCGACCTTCGCGAAAATTCGTCTTGGTGAACAACGATTCACGATTGAATATCACCATGGCCATCGATAAACCTGGTCCTTGACACCATCGCCCAAAAATTGAATTAAGTTCATCCATGCACTAAACCACGAAGTGAGATCCACGGTCGAGAAGTTTGTTAAAAAAAATAATCGCACGAAAATGTTCACGATTTAATTCCATTTTTGGGCCAAGATGAATCTTTTAAGTTACTGTAAACAACACAAGTAGCGCTCGTATTTCAAAACGTTCTGAGTACGTATAACCTCAAACATAACCATTTACGATAGAGCTGTCAGTTATCAGATTGCAACACCAGGGTTGCCAAATTCCGAAACATAAAAGGCAACCTTCGTATTATACCTTGAAATATTTTTCCTCTGTGGGATGCGTGTCATGTGATACAAACTCACTATTTTCTTAGCTAATTTTACTTTCATTAGTACTCCATTTAACAAAAAACTTATAATCGAATATAAATGGTTGAAATGTATATTGAAAAATACTGTTGGTGATAGAGGAACATGGTTTGCATATTTTGTATCAGCACGTTTCACTTACCTTAGAAAAAGTGTTAAATACCAAGATATCCGCATTTTTTTTTATTTTTTCGTGTTATTTTAAATCTTCACAGACCGATAGTTGTTAAAAACAACAATATACTTGCCACACGTACAATTTATGTGCAATATTACCCACATTCCACTGACCGGAGGTATTAAGAGGTGGAATTTTTGGTTATTAAATAATAATAATAATAATAATAAATAATAGACAGTACCATTGATTTCTACTCGAGAAAATATGCAGTGTCATCTGCTGAACGGGAACTGATAAAGCAACAAGTGAGGCATGGAAATGCGGGGAAACGTGACACAGCAAACAAGCCCAGGTTGAAGAACTGAAGACAGATTACTCGCAGGGGGTGCCTGAAGTTGACGTCCAGCAAGCATCACTAGGACATGATAAGGGTGCTTTTGTCAGTAATCTGCAAGAAAATTATCTGAAGTATAATATTCTGTACCAAAGTACACCCCTTGATCTTCGACTGCATATACCAACAATTACGGGAAATAAGAAGTTTTACGATGCTTGTAGAGTAATGAATACCATCTTAGAAGACCTAACCCTCACACTTAACTCTCTGGAAGAACTACCTGGGGAAGTGCTTAGTTCTGCCTTAGACGTTTGTACGAGTATGGGGAGAGATATCGATAAATTACTGCACCGCCATTTAAAACCGACAATCATACCAGTTATGAAGAAACGACTAAATCCTTCTACGAATACTTTAAGCCCCGTTAGTGTGCTACAAATTCCCAAAATTCCTAGGAGAATTACATGTAGATTTCATTAAAAATCACAATATATGAAAATATACCAAAAAGTTTTCTACTTACACGTAACTGTTCTTTCTCTACTTCAAAAATTTAAATTTAGGCCTTAATATATGATTCCCTTAGCAGAATAAAATACACAAATTTCAAAAGATAAATTTGTTGTCCACCTTAAATATTAGTATTATTAATACTGATATCTAGAGAAATAATTTAATTAAAATCACAATATTTAAAATTAAACCACTGTTCTATAGTATGAGAATTAATGATAGTTTAATGAGTTGATAATTAGCGATGATGCCAAAACGCATTGCAACAATTAATTACATTGAATTCAAGCTCTTGAAACGCCTTCAGGTCAAAAAATAAATAAACAAAGAAGATTTTCTTTCGTATTATATTTAATTTGGTTTTTGAAGAAATTTTAGTCTAATTTTAATTAAGGTTTGCGGATTGCTTGAAAGAAAATACACCAATACATTGAAAATGCTTATACTTTCCCGGCAACACGGACACAAAATATGGATTATCAAATAGTTTTTATATAACCCCTAAAATATTAATTTATAAACATATAACAAACTCGAATGCAAGAAATGAACAAAGAAATATGAAACAATATAGAAATAACAAACTAACTGTCTGGAATTACTTATCATATTACGTTCCCGAAGCACAGGAAATTCGAAGCAGGGGACTACGTTTGACGCCAAATTACACCAAAAATATTTATATTTTCGAAAAACTGAACATAATATTATTTGAAGATCTGTTTTTAATGAACCCACTCCATTAAAAAATTGTATCTTCAAAATTGTTCTCTTAATTCAAAATTAATTTTCTTAATTCTCGAAAAATAAGGCATTTCAACGAACATGAGGCAGCATTCTCTTAAGCGCCTTATTCGCTCCCCGAAATCAAAGTTTAATCCAAATTGTTAGAACTGTTTCTTGAGAAAAAATGTTTAACCAAAATTTAAAATTGCCTATATTCCACGTAAAATTACGCGAAAGTACTAAAATTTTCGAAAAGTTGTATATTACCATATTTCAAAATCTACTTTTAAGGAACAGATTCAGTAAGGGAAAATATTTAATATTTTATTCGTAGGAAAATACCGAAACAAAATATGAACTTTTGAATTTTTTTGAAAAATCAGGATTTTTGACAAATACCAATTTCTTAAACGTTCTTCGCACTACCTAGTTACAAATTTTAATCAAAACGGACCCATTTTTTAAGTTTTCAAAATGACCCAGGGACTTCATGTAAATAAACCCTTAAATTAAAATTTCGGTTTCAATTTCCATGGCCCGCGACATCAGCCAGATCGATAGAGAAATATCAATTTTTGGAGAGAATCGACTGAACCGTTTAGCCCCTATCGTTGTTCACAGACGGACAAACGTTTTCCCTTCTATCGATTGTTTTGTATCAAGGAACCGTAAAACATGGATTCTGGCTTCACCTCTTGTTAGGGGATTTTTTTAATTTAGCAACTGGATTTATCTAGTTTTTCGTCACCAGGATCCGGCAATAAGATTGTATTTCTTCCGAAAATTCTCCACTTTTTCCTGCAGCATTACATACCTTTCTCTCTACTGCGTAAGCGGTAGCAAGAAAGTAAAAAATGTATTTTACGGCAAATGTCTGTTCAAAACAAGACAGTTAAGAATTGATCGATTACAAATTTATTAGAAACACGCTGGTGTGTTTTTATTACCTGAAGCGACTAATCTTAGACTTATGTCAGCATAGCAGACCGCAACCGTCATTATGTGGCTTTCGTTAAATGATAGGAAGACATTCAGTAATTTTCCAAGATGCTTCCTTTCCTTTGAAATCATTATCTAAAAATGATGTAAAACTGCACACACTATTTCACCGGGGACCCAACGTTTACTACCACCGTTTACCCTACTTTTGACAGAAAGTAGGGTGCAAGTTGGCGCAAGACATTCATTTAGGAGTAATAGTCTCTAATTCTACTGTAAACTTTATCGCTCAAATAATGACACTACGACACGAACTATTATAAGACGTTTCTGTTTAAAATTTCAGTTTATTTATTTACACTGTTCTTAAGTCGTTGAATGAAAAACAGGGTTGTAGTCGCTTTTCAGAAAGAGTAATATATTCTTTAAACATAATACATTTAGCTATTTGATGAACTCCGCCCTCCTTTTAGAATTTATAGTGTCAGATATTGCACGTTCAACACAAGAATAATTTAAAATTACACTGAACGTAAAAACAACATGAACGGAAAACATTTTGTCATGATATTCAATAAAACCATTCACAAAATAGATGAGGCAAATATACATTTTAGATTAAACAAACAGTTCTCTAACACAAGCTGTCACATCCACGTTAAACAATGAACACCAAATTCGATTAACTTCCCAGAAACAAAAATAATTTGATTCTTGAGAGTAGACTTCTTTATAACTTCGTACACCGGTTGTACCTCCATATTGCAGTTTCGAACGATTTAACAAGAAATTAATAGGATACCACAATACTGGATCACTATTCATCACCCTTCATCGAATATTTTAAAAGTTGATCTGTCACTCCGCTATTCTTCCAAATCAGGATCCACCGTAGTTGTCGTTTCTGCATTTTCACTTGTCTCAGTTGCGCCTTCAGTTGACACAGATGTCTCTTCGTTTGAAGCAGATGTACGTTCACTTGATGCAGATGTCTCTTCAATTGAAGCAGACGTAGTTTCTCTTGGTACAGATGTCTTTTTCGTTGACGCATTTGTCTTTTCAGTGCTTTTCATTGTGGTGGGGTTCGCCGTTGATGTTATTTCAGAAGTGCTTGTTGGGAATGTACTTCTGGGTATTGGCAATGTGGATTCCTTCCGGGGTTTCTTGGTCCTTTTCTGCTTCTTGGTAGTTTTCGTACTCTCGGGATCTGCCGTGCTGTTGGTCGTTGGAGCGCTGGGACCATGCCCCTGAGGTGGGAACCCAGGTGGGAGTGCAGGGTTCACATTGGAATGTGGGAACCCACCCGGCTGAGGGAACCCACCTGGCGGAGGGAACCCAC
>BOPP01000042.1:4797547-4807735 GCA_017312745.1 Gryllus bimaculatus
ATAAATGTGGTTCCTATATTTAGAACATTTATTCCTCTAACATATTGCGTGGTCAGAATCTAGGTTTTAATTCCTTGATACCGAAATATTGGCCGACGTCTGCATGTATTTCTACCAGTTTGTATCTAAAGCTAGTGCCTAAACTCTTCAAATGATTAAAAACCAATCAAGTCCCTAAAAACCAATATTTTTGATTTATTGGGGTACTTTATATAAAACATTAAAATTGATTTTTTTCACAAATGGCCATAAAACCTTATATTAAAGTGTTCCTTCGAGTAAGACAGTAAAAAGTTCAATATTTTCATATGAGCAGTTATAACATGACTAACGTAAAAATAAGTTATTTATACGATTTCTTACCCCCCCTCTATCCACCATCACAGCCAAAAACAATTTTTTTAATTTTAATATTTTTGAAGAACATTAAAAAAACTTCTGATTGAAAAAATTATGAAAAACAATGAAATTATTCATACTATAAAAATCATTTTATCTGCGTCAAAATCAAGTGCAGTAAATCAAATAACAAAAATACATTTCACTGTGTCTCTAGTGAAGGGAACAAGGGCGAAAGAATCTCAAAATTTTATCTAAACACAGCATTTTTTAAGATTTTTGTGGATCATTGTCAAAAAAATGAAATATATTGACACATTTTACGGGTTAAAAATTACTTACGACTTTAAATATAATTTGAAAATGACTGACAAATTATAATTTATTGAGTCAACTCTGAGGACCCTAAGTAGGTCCAAGCATTTTTTCGACAGCATCATGAAAGCTGACGAACCGAAAATCATCCTCAATAATAACAACCAATCATTCACAAGTGTCTCGACACTGAGCCGAGTCAGAGTCACCTGTTAAATATTGCATTTATATTGGTACCAAACAGATCATTGGTAAATTAGTGAAGGGACAACACTTTCAGCATCTGTTATTATTGTGGTGCAAACAACAGCATACTGTACCATGGAGTAATATAATTATAGGATGGGAAACTCTCGCTATTTGAGAGTATGGGCTAAAAGATTAGCTTGTGTCGTTTCCATGTAGCGGAATATATTTTGAGGTCCGTGCGTAATTTTAAAAGTTACTTCGGTAATTTGATCGTCAGGTAGCGGAGCGAGATTACGAAACTTCTACCGCTAATTTCAACTTTGAATTTCATTTCTTCCTGACGGAGAAACCTGTTGCACATGGCAACGTGTTTGTTTGTGACATTTAGTTTGCAAGCAGTGTTTGGTGGTGTACATTGTTATCAAGTATTGCATATCACGATGGCGAAACGTTGGGCTTCAGGATTCGCCAACGCTGTTCGGCAGGATAAAGAGAAAAGTTTCGTCACGCTTTCGTCTGGACCGGAAAGGTGAGTGAAATATTTCGAGTCTAGATAATGAGTTACAGTAGTATTTATTTATTTATTTATTTATTCATTTATTTATTCATTTATTTATTCATTTATTTATTCATTTATTTATTTATTTATTTATTTATTTAGTACATAGTGTTTCATAGATTTATGTACATAAATTGTCTTTTGTACATAGTGTGCAGGAAGTGAATTTCAAAGGATTTACTACTCGGTTTACAATAAAATGTGAAAGTTGTCCTATCCTTGTCCTTTCTTTCACTAGTTTCATCGTATGTCCTCTAAGACTAGATTCTGTAAAGAAGTTGTTAAATTCAGGAATGTTATAATATCATTTAAAAATTTTATATTTTCTATAATATCACTATTTCTTCTCTGTTCTAATGTCAAAATTGACATTTCTCTGCATCTTCCTTTATAATCTAATTGACGTAGTTCTTTAGGGTTCCTGGTAATCTGCCTTTGCACTTTTTCAATATGCTTTTTTAACTTTTTGATAGTAAGGAGACCAAACCACATTAGCACACTCTAATACTAGCATACTAAATAGGTCTAATATAAATCGCATACATCGGTTTTACCGTTGATGGACGCAATGTAGAGAATGCCTTTCTGATCAGGTACAATAGCTTATTGGCCCTTTTGGTAACAGCAGTAACGTGACTATCCCATTTCAAGTTTCGAGTGATAAGAGATCATCTTGTTCTACCGTAGAATTGACGATGTGACTTCCAATGCTATAATTAAGATTAGGGTTATTGTTTCCTAGATGAAGGGCCGTACATTTATTGGAATTTAAAGGCTTCAACCAAGGATTAAATCATCTCACCACATTGTTGAGATCAATTTGTATCGTCTGATAGTTTTTAGTGGCTTTGAGAAAAGTTTGGTGTCGTCCGCGTAGCAGTTCCAATTTCACATCATCACCTAGGTCGCAAATGTATAGAATGAAAAGTTGTTAAATTCAGGGCCTAGTGCTGAACCTTGGGGTACACCTCTTGTAACGGCACTAGATATCGACAATGTGTTTCCAATCGTAACCTGAATTTTTCTGCCCTATAAATATTCCTGAATCCACCTCTATTTTTTTCCTCGTATACCCAAAGATGAGAGTTTGTATTGATCTTTCTGGAATGAACCGTGTTGCTGTTTGGGGATAATATAATTTTCAAATGCATGATCTAAAAGCCTTCGAACAATTATCCTTTCCATGACTTAACTCGCTGTCCTTGTCAAACTTATTGGTCTGTATTTTTTGGAAACTTTTTGTCTCCTTTCTTGAAATCTTGTGCGACGACAGATTTTTCCTTGCAGAGGGCAACTTTCCTGACTCTAATGATTGTTTAAATATTCTGTTTAGTAAAGGGGCTAGTTGTTTACAATTTTTTAGATACACGGTTGGAATACCATCAGGACCAGTGGATGAGCTTGCATTCAGTCCGTATATTATCTAGTCTGTTTCAATGTTTGAAAATTCAATATTTTCAATAATTCCGAAACATTTCTCTTCAATAATCGACAACCAACTCATTGTCAGACTACAGCGCTGAAAGGACTAAGGAGCTCGAATGGTTCACTATGTCGATGATATCATCGAGTAGGTCGCTTTTTAGGTGAGTAGGTTCGGAAAAACGCATAACGTCAAGTGGTTGTTGTTTTCTACGTAGTTCCTTAAGCCTCGTCCTGCGGTGTTTGTCCTCCATCCTCAGACTGTATTTTTGGAATTTAAGTTGCCTGCTATAATAGTTGTGTTCGTAATTAGGACGTCAAGGTCAAAATGTGATAAGGGAGCGTTTGGTGTCTTCTAGGCGGTTCTTGTTGTTATGGAACCATCGGGACATTTAGAGTTCAAGACGAGAGTTTTCGATATGGGCTGAGGAAGTGGGAGGGAGCTGGATATAGGGTAGGTTTTTTTGATGAGGATGGCTCTACTTCCAGGGCGGGACTGTCAGTCCGGTAGGTAAGGAAATCGGAAATGAAAATGATTGAGGAGCGGTCAGTTGTGTCTCTGGTAATAGTAAAATCGCTTGCTCGCAACGACACAGTAGAAATCCAAATTTTAGTGTATATTAATGCTCGAAAAAATGAGAGGAGAGCAAAACATTTATATATCATTAAAAACACTATTAAATAAAACAATGTACATCATAATTTTGTTATAATCTCAGTGTTTCCAATTTGATGGCATAGCACACTCCTGCTTTCTACGACTGATTTCATTATGTTATTTGAACATTTTTATCACACGTTTTGAAATATTACCTTCTTGACTGTGATATATTTATAAATATAATTGAAAGTAAATTAACGTGACAATAAATTTTAAATATATAATTACTACACTGAATACTAATTAGAAAGTTATTAATTTGCTGCATTGCTATAAAATTGGTTTTGAGATTTTAAAAAGGTATTCTTAAAAATCTCAGAAAATAAGAAAAATGTAATTTTTGAGCTTACTTGACGTTATTATACATTACGCAGATAATTAAAAAAAGCGTCATTGAATCCACAATAAACGCTGATAAAACAGCTCATTTCTAAAAGTTATAAAACGTTCAGTCTTGGCTCCAAATTAAGAGAAAAATAGACGTTCTGCAATAAAACCAACAGAAACTTCCTCAATTGGTAAACAGTCACGCTTTGCTACATAAGCCGTTATACATGACGAGAGAGCGGAACCTTTGGTATATAAACCAAATACCCAGTTGTGAAGACATCACTCTCGCCTCCGCCGCCCACGCAGTCGCTTCTCCGCTCGCAGCCCGCCCTCCATCACCAGTGCACGCCGCCGCCCTCTGTCGCCGACTGTGCGCGCTGGCCCTCCGCCGCCCAGCCTCCCGCCTCCACGAGGACTACGGCCCACCACCCCAACTACAAGTTCGACTACTCCGTCCACGAGACACCAACGCGCGATGTCAAGAGCCAGCACGAAGAGCCGCCACGGCGACCAAGTGAAGGGCCTACAGCCTGGTGGAGCCCGACGGCCACGTCCGCAAGGTGGATACACCGCGACAAGCACAACGGCTTCCAGCCATCGTGTCCCGCGAGGCAAGAGCCGCAGCTGCCACGGTCGGCTAGCGGCGGGGCAGGTTACGGCAGCTGGTGTGGAGCTGGCTTATGTGCCGGCTGGTTGGTGGCGGTTATGCTCTGGTTTCGGTTCCGGAATGATGGTGGCTACGCAGGCTAGCACGTCCATGCGGCATGCCTTTCATACGGCTGCACACCCCCACGCCAAGCCAGCGTATCCCTTGGGCCATCTACTAAGCGTCCTGCTCCGAGAGGAGTCGGCGAGCGCGCGGCGGCCCCCGCGGGCCCGCGGCCGAGTCGGCGCAAGCCCGCCGCCGCAGCCCGGCCGCCGCCCCGCCCCCTGTGCCCCTGGCGGCCTTGGTGTGTGCCGGGACGTGGGTGGGGCGGGGCGGTGGGGCCGGGCGGGCGAGGTGGTCGCTCCGCGCCGCGAGATGTCCGCCGGTGTGCGGAGGTGCGCGGCGCGGCCCCTCCTCTGCGACTGGGGCGAGAGCGCGCGTGGCTGCTGCCGAAGTCGTCCTTGGGCCTGTGAAGGTTGCAGCGAGCTGCTTTTCGGGTCTGTGCCTCTCGTGTACTGTGATGGTTTATGTAGCAATTTTCTACTTTATTAAAATAACTGTTGATTTGAGTCTTTGACTTTTTCATTTGTTTTTATTTCTTACTTTGTATTTTTGTTTAAGCCTCTTTTCGAACCTTATGATCCATTTCCACACATCGTCGATTTATTATTTTCCATATCGTCAACTACTCCATTATCCTCACCATCTTTCCAATCTCTTTTTCTTTGTGGTTTTCTGGGACACTCCACCCAGTTGCAGGAACCAAATTTTTTTACGTTTCTTAAGGGAACCCTCCTCGGTTGCCAGAGGAAAATATTTGAGGTAATTAAGAAGAGTAACGCGATCCAACGATTTTGACTTATACATTGTTCATGAATCCCTACTCTGAAAGTTTTTCTGCTTATGAATATAGTCCAAACTTACTAATTCATATAATTCATGATTCTGAAATACCCTAAACCTTTAAATTTTAAAGTTGTAGAATAATGTATTAGTTTACGAAAGGGCATTTTGATAATGCATTTTGCAGTAATTGGAGAGGGTTTAGATATATTTCAGCAATGCAACTCAAGCCAATTATTGTGTATTGTAATTCAAATTGATCTGGTGTCATGTAAACTAAACCTAGAAGTAGTAGGAATTATATATCATTAACAAATTTATGTGTGATGTTACGCAATTTTGAACAAATATTTGCAATACGTATGCCCCACTACAGAATATTTCTAAGATATTTAAACTTTTGACATTCTTTTTTCGTAAGACACAATGCAATGAGCTTGTACAATTCACATCATGCGTTTTTAATGCTATAGTTTTAAAAGTTTTTTTCATCATCATTTGACAAGGAAAATGACATAACAGCTGTTTTAAAGGCGTGAAAAGATAGCGGATTTGCATTTACCCAATCATAGATAATGTTCATTCCTTTGCTTGCGTTCTTCTGGACCTCGTTACAATTTAATCCCACGGAAACTGGTACGGTATTCTTTGCATAATAATGTACAGAACCAAAAACGATTTCTAAATTTATTTGCAATACATTTTTAATACAACAAAGAGGGTAGATGTTAAGAGGGTGCCATTAGCTTTTTCTGTATTAACATTAGACAATTCACTGTATGTGTCTTCAATTTTAGTAATTTTTGGCCTACGTTTTAAAAAAGATGAAAACATTTCTTAAGTGGTTCCTTTTATCCAAAATTAGAACGTGTTTCTAATAGTTTGGCATGATTTTCCGTATAGAAGCATTTGTGTATATATAAAATTATTCCACAATATTTGTACCTCGACTCCAGTAAAAATTCAGTACAAATTCACCTCAACTCAGTAATAATTTCCAGAGTAACTTTCATGATAGTTTTTCAGATCGATATATTATTCCTGAAGCCGTATTGATTTTACTCAATATTTTTTCTGGAAGTTCATTAGCCTAGTTTTCAAGTACATTTCAAAGAATTTGGATAAACTGGCAGAAAGTATATTGGTCTCTAAGTATTTACATTTATATTAGGACTAGATATGTATGCTGCAACGATAATGGCATGTTATAAGATCTTCTGAAACAATTCCTGGTTGAACAAGAACTTTTGTTTGGAGTATCGTCAGGAGCGATGTGGGAGATAAAGTCGTTAGCTAATACAGTTTATTAGTGGGTTACACGAAAGAAATAAACACCTCACATTAGATATCTCAGAAAGATGTCTTCATTCCTAAATTGTGGTATGTAAAAATATTGAAAACAATGACAGTGTTAAATAAGTCGTTGTTTTCAAACATTAAGAACGGAAAGGAAGATGCATCCTTCGCGATTATTTGTGAGTATGAACAGATTATGGAAAGTGACATTGTTAAAAAAGATAAATAACATGAAAACAGAGGTGAGGGAAAACACTGACATGAAAGCAATAGGAAACTTAAAAATTATTTTGCCACAGGGAGAGAGGTTGGAGAATGGATCCAATACCAAGAGAAAATAATCCCCATTTTGATAAAGTTCTCGGTCTGTCAAGACGAAATACTGACACATTTGATCTAAATTTAAATTTATTTCATTAATTATATTCCTAAATATAAGCATAAATATTTTTCATGAGTCTCATCTCCGTAGACCTAAACAACGACAATTCATTTGAGAAAAATCCTTAGAAACGAAAAATACAGTAAGAACGGAAAGAATATTTAACAAATCCCTTGCGGTTCAGATATTCATCCCCATTAACTTGGGGTTTCACAATCCGTACACGAGTAGTCTCTAGTACCGATTGCAGTCGGAAAGTGGAAACGCTAAACCCACCTTGGAAATTTTATCAAAATATGAGATTTGTCAATTACGTTTTGCGTATCATTTAGCATTGTCTTCGATACAGTGGAACGATGAACACCCATGTCAATTGCTATTCAATTAGGAAAAGTGGGTCACTTACGAAACAAGAAAATTTCTAGTCTTTGAACGTTCGTCAGAGCACTTTGTTCTTGTTCCTCTCGTGGAATCTTTTAGCAAGTGCTCCGATAACCACTCTACTATATTCTCTCTACCAAAACGCAACAATTCCCCATAATAAGTCTAGCGAGTAATGCGAGTGCGATAGTTTTTTCATGCTCGTACATTCAAGAATTGAGCCGTTATTGCACAAAGAATACACAAATTGTTTATTCCAAACACACTTGCCTATTTGGTATTAAAACCTCACTTACAAATGCTTATAAAACCGCATATAAAAGATTTCTTAAGAGCGGTCAGCATCGTATTAAAAAATCGTCGTGTTTACTTATGAAATAAAGTAAAAGCTCAGTTATATTCACGCCATTGTAAGTTGGAAAAACAAGTTTTTACTACAACATTAAGTATTTTCTACAAGCAGAATTTGCTAGTAAGCAAAGGGAAGTACGTAAGTTATATTCACCGAAAGGTAAGTACGAGTATTTAATTCAAAAACTTGTGGTAAAAGCTTTTACTTACTTTTATTCACATGGCCTATTATTTCACCATCATTATTTGTTATTATGCTGGTTGAATATGATAAATAATTAAATCACCCACAATATACAGCATACTGTGTATTGTATATTGCCAGACAATTTTCAAATAATTATTACTAATAAATGTATCTGTAAAACATTTCGTTTTCGATTCTATTACACTGGTCAGCATATTTCTGTAGTTCTTATATATGTGTTTTAATTCAATATTTTATGGCCAATTCAAAGCCTTTTAGTTAAAAATATATCAATTTATAATTGAATCACCTAGGTCAATAGTCCTAAACTACCCTTACGAGAGGAGCATTTAGTTACTAATTCACGTAGTTTTATGAAAAAGTTGTTGAAACTAATTTCAACATCATCGTAGTCAAAAACTTCGATACATGATTCAATCTCAATCTGGAATATTCATTCTTTAGGTCAGGTCATTTATATATCAGAGAAAACAATTCATTTACAATTAATTTCATTAATTCACAACAAACTATGAAATTTTAAATAAATTTAGGAAATGAACAATTTCTCCTTAAAAAAACGGGATTTGCTTGATTATTCACATGATTCGGGAGATAATTAACATTTCAATATGAAAAATGGATATAACGTTTATGAGAAAAAATAAGATGGAGATTTTACTGGAAAAAGGACTTTATTCACACAGCAAAAGCTCTACAGACCACCAGTTTCTTTAGAGAACAGACCCAAGAGCAGGCCCGTTGCGACCCACTTAGACCTGGCGGTCGCTTCGGCAGCAGCCACGCGGCGCTCTCAGCCCCAGTCGGCAGAGGAGGGTCGGCCGCGCACCTCCGCACCGGCGACATCTCGCGCGCGAGCGACCACTTCTCGCCCGCCCGGCCCACCGCCCCGCCCCGCCACGCCATAGCCCTCGCCACAACCAAGGCCCGCCAGGGGGACAGGGGGCGGGGCGGGCGGGCGCGGCGGCTGCGGCTGGCGTGCTTGGCGCCGCACTCGGCGCGGGCCCGCGGGGGCCGCGCGCGCTCGCCGACTCCTCTCGGAAGGCAAAAAGGACGCTTAGTGAGTGGCCGCCAAGGGAATACGCTGGTCTTGGCGTGGGGGTGTGCAGCGTAAGGAAGGCAACTGCCGCCATGGACGTGCTAGCTCTGCGTAGCCACCATCATTTCCGGGAACGCGAAACCAGAGCATAACCGCCACCAACACCGGCATCATAAGCGGCACATAACCAGCGCCAAGACCCTGCCCTCGTCTGCTGCCGTATTCCGTGGCAGGCTGGTCTTGCCCTCGGGGAACGAATGGCCTGGAAGCCGTTGTGCTTGTCGCGGTGTACTGCACCTTGCGGAGTGAGCCCGTCGGGCTCCAACACAGGCTGTGGCGCCTTCACTTGGTGCCGTGGCGGCTTCTCGGTGCTGGCTCTTTGACATCGCGTGTGTGGGTCGTGGACGGAGTATCGAACTTGTAGTTGGGGACGTGGTGCGGCGTAGTCCTGTGGGAGGCGAGGGCTGGGCGGCGAGGCGCACGGCGAGGGCGGTGAGGGAGACGGCGTGCATGGTGATGGAGGACGGGCTGCGAGAGGAGAAGCGACTGCGTGGGCGGCGGAGGCGAGAGTGATGTTTCTGCGATTCAGAGTTAGTCTTTTATACCACGAGATGTGCGTGTTGTTTTCTCTTCATGCATCCACGCACCGTTACAAGCGCTATGATTATGTGGAGTTGAAGTTGCGTTTCTCCTGTTCATTTCCTTTCCCAGTTTCCAGACATTTGCCTTTGCAAGCATTTCCTTTGGTACTTTGTGATGTGCTTCTGAATGAGGGAATAAAAATTTAATTAATATTTCATATCTGAGGTGACATTTTTTTTATTCTTCTCATTCAAAGTATAGTTTTTCAAAGGAACCAAAAAGGAGGGAAGTTATGCATTTTGATTAGAAACGTTTTCCAATTGGGAACAAAATATGTATTAAACAGGCTTGTGAAGTTTTTACTGAACGCTAGAAAATTGTGAGGGTAATTGGAACCAATATTTTTACAATAATTAATGTTGTAACGTTAAGAAGAGAATTGATGGAAAGATGAAAACAAATTAAGTCTTAATTTTTATGATGTAAAGATAATACTTTATTTGTTAATTGACATCAACACAGATCATTGATAGCAGATCTCCCAATTAAAATTACAACAAGGGCAAGAAAGAATTAACTTTTAGGTAATGTTGTACGAATCGCTCAGTTCTTTTATTATTCTTTCCAGAAATAGATTTTTACAGA
>BOPP01000042.1:4818867-4834821 GCA_017312745.1 Gryllus bimaculatus
CACCTCCGCCGCCGCCACCTCAAACACCACCTCCCTCGCTATCTCTTCCGTCGCCGCTGCCGCCGACACCACCTCTGCCACCGCCATCTCAGCCCACACATCCACCGCTACAGCCTCCTCCGCTTTCGCCACCACTCCAGATTCCGATTCCACCTGCCCCCTCCGCCACCACCACCACAGCCCCCGCCGTCCCCCTCATCGCCGCCGCTTCATCCAACGGCCTGTTGATGAGGGCCGACCGTCCCTTTATCTCAAGCGGCTGGCGCCGGGCGAGGAATATTGCAGCACGTGGGGGTGGAGGAGGGGAGTGTCTGTGCACGTGCAGCAGCATCCCTTGGCTCGCCAGCGACCGCGACACTTCATTTCCGACTGCGGCTGTTGGGGAGGCCCGTTTACCCGCTCGCGCTTCCGAATGCTCCCGCCAGATGGAGCGTTTTGATATTATGTGCGTGCCGATCTTGACACTGCAATGTTCGTCGTTCACGAGGGGGAATTACGTTTCCCAGTTGAATATGTGCGAATAATTCGTCGAGACTGGAAATAAGAGGGTATTAATTTGCTTTAAGACAGCTTGCTGTACAAATTCTAACTTTTGGACAGCTAATATTTGTATAGTTACGACTTGCTTCGTTCATTATTTCTTTTTAGTTAAATCCATGGTTTAACAAAGATTGTCATATTACTTCAATGATTCATTTTTTTAATGAAAACAACTAAATTTTACGATGTTACCTCTGCATTACAAACTTCTTTATAACGATTACATCCCTATAATCTAGCTACTACTAGAGTTTGGCCGGATTACTTAATAACCTTACTTGTGCACTCTTTCCGTGTATTCATAGAAAACTATCAATAACGGATGAAAGCATTCGGACTCGGTACCTTGAGTTTACTTAAAAATAATCCTTCTCAAAGCATTACAGGATATATTTTACAAATTTCTAGGACATGTCGATGGAAAGGAAACTCCTCCTTGTTGTGTGAAACTGATCCGCAGGTCAATGACCCTACTTCGTGTGCTTGCCGAACACCTGGGGATAACAAGTTGCCTAACTACCAGGAGCAAACGCCACATGTGCAACTTTGTCAGATGAAACTTCCCAACGTGTTCTCTGGCAAAATGTTATCAATTTCAATCCCCTCCTACACATCTTAGAAGTTTGTAACATTTTTTCTCTCAAACACAGTGTACAATCTACTGGAAATGACGTTTTGTTTCTTTTTTTAGATCTAATATAAATGGGAAACTCTTATCCACAGCTCGCAATACTCATTTTTCGTGCTCTGGTGATACACTGGCTGTGCATGTATGCTCGTAGGAAGCCCAGACCTTGGAGGACAAGGTCTAGAACCGTGCGCAGGAGCACGTACTGTGCGGGAGGCGCGCTCTGTGGCAAGTGGCCGACGATTGCGGTGCGATTTATCGTTATTGTTATACCGCCTACACAGAGGGCGGGGCGGGGCGGCCAAGGACGAAGGGCGAGGGCGTTATTGGCTGCGTCGTGTGCCCTCATCCCTCGCAGGAGGGCGCGACGCACCTCGTAAATGAGAAGAGGACTAACCGAGAAGCGGAGACAAATTTCGCAGACATGTGCTTTGTCCAAGGCGTCCTCCAGGAGAGCTACATGGTTCGGAGGGTACCATGTGAAGGGGAAGGATGGAGGAATCTGGGAGTGTCGGGATTACTGAGATGACCATAAAAGCAAGAGCGATGGGCTGTTTCAGTAAATCATCGAAACCGTCAAAGGACGTATCCGGATCACGTTCACATTCCGATCGTGAAAACTGATGAAAAGAGGGCATACGAAGAACGGAGGCAAAATTTGGAGTCCTGCATTGTTCAAGGCAGTTTATTATATTTGCTGGTTGTCCAGTGTTTCCGGGCACGTCAATTGCTAAGGTCATTCGTCCCGTAAAAGCAGTGCATGTTTTAATGCGGAAGATGGCGATCTTGCCCCACTGGATAATGAGATCCGACGCCGACCTACCGCCGGCCAGCGAACTAGGTCTCTCCTGCCAGCTGGGCACCGTCCCTGCCTCTAAACTTCCGTCCGGTCTCCTGGCATGTATGTCCAAGTGAGGCTAGGACAACGGAGAGGTAGAAAAGATCGCGCGCGGTTCGTGGCCCGTTTGTTAGGGCACTGCTCCGGCATTCGATTGGTGTTGATCGGAGAAACCACGGAAAACAACGGAACAGAGTAACCGGCCGCTAGAATTCTCATCCAGACAGCGCCTGCATTCGATCTAGCTACCTAGCTAATGTCCAAAATCCTCCCACCGTCGGGTATCGAACCCGAGGACCTCTTTGTCAGAAGTTACTACATTGACATCAATTGATGCCGTGAGCCACCTAAGACGGTTTTTCAAAGGCAGAGCTAGGTTCCGTGTGCAGGAAAAAGACTGAAATGTCATCCATCTCTAAAAGTCTGTAGGCTCATGAAAGCGAGGGGGACGTGTATATTCGCGGGAACACTCATAAGCCGTTGTAGATTCGCGATAAACGGCCGCGCAGTGAATGCTGAATAGCCAAAATAATCGTAATTACTCCTTAAGATTACAAGTTTCAATAAAACGACTCAAAGGCCAAAGCTGTTTTAAAATGTCCCATTAAACATGGTTCAAATCCAAATAAAACAATTTTGTAATGATCGATTGTATGTAAAGGAATTGGTTAACTTTGAAGGCGTCACAAAAGTAGTTGCACGTAGTTCCGATGAACAAGTCGCTGGATCACATGATGTCACACACACCCTCCATCATTTTATTTTATTTTATTTACGTCAAAAAAGTTAAAAACTGTGTGTGACGTGATATGGGGAGAAGTTAATATGATGTTATATATGTATGTCCAGAAGCAAATGTTTTATTTTCAAGTAGTTTAATTCCAATCTAACGTTTACTTAAGAAAGTTTCAGTACAAATATAACGATAACAATTGCCCATACGGTCGTTTTCGACTCACACTATTTCATGTGTATTTATTTAAACACTACAAGGTGCTTATATTGTTTATTATTTTTGAATTAGGATGCAAAGGGGTTCGCTAGAGGCGATGTTAGCTATGGGGCCATTAAGGGTTCATAAGCATTGCTACTATCCTTGTGAGGACTTCCATATAATATTATTATAATATCTCTAGTGCATAATTTAATTTAACTCTTTAGCTTTTGAAATAATTCTCTACAGACATTCATTCTCTAAGCTCAAGTTTTCGATCTCATTTTCGGGTGGACTCTTGAGCTTTTGCTTCTACCCCATTTGATTCAGTAACATCTAAGGCATAGCATCTGGGTGCTTGTTCGGATGTTTCAATTTACATTCTTCTATTTTACATATTTTCCGGAGAGGAGTGATGTAATTTCATCGGAACAGCGAAAGGAAAGAAAAATAACATAAGAATACTTGGTATTGAGAGTCAGGTCAGATGTGATACATCGACGAGTTTGTGGTGCAAGACAGATAAGAAGTTTGCTTCTCTCATAATTAGCCTAAATAGCAGAGTTAAGGTCAGGTTCTCTCCGAGCGTAGTGCATTCAAAACCCATTCCACGCTGAGCAGAACGTGCCCACCGTGATGCGCCTAACACTACTACCGCTAACACTATCACTATTCTAACACTGACATAGATTAGCGAAATGAGGTTGAATCTTTCCGCTTACATCTCGTCTTGGAGTTTTCTCTGAATTGCAACAACCTTTTATCACCACAGCGCAGTAGATAGTGCCATATTTCCGAAAGTTTCTGAGAGTGTACAGCGATTTGGTGGCGAGTCGCAACTTCAGACGTGCTACAGCATGATAGAAAAAGGTAAGAATGAATATAACTAGGAAGTACTGAAATATAATTTTTGCATTAATATACAGTTCAAGAGACGCACAAATTAATAACATGACAGAAGATTTCAAACGTTCTGTATCTTTTGCATTTAAGTGCAAATATGCCTATTCAAACGATGATAATTGTTCGTTTAATAACATTAATACTGTGAAACGATAACATGGTGTATACAAATATATTTTGGAATCCCATATCTGGCATACATTTATGGAAAATGAATATTATGAAGATGCTTCCGAACTGTATCGTGGATTTAGTGATATCCCACCAGCCTGAGTTTTCATGTCCAACAGAGAGGACCCCCATGAGCCCAATGCTTACTACCATTACTGTTTCCCGCAGGGGAAACCACCGACTGTGGTGGTAATGGTTCCTGGTGGATTAATGTAAACGTCCACCCGCAGGCTGAGTTTCATGGCGGCACTCACGTCGTTAGCTTCAAGGAGGACGCAGCCAGTAGTTGACTGAACACCGACCTTTGGGCGTGTTTGGTCGTGAGATGAATTCTCAAACACACTGTTAAAAGTACGCACGGGGACTATGAACCCCTCTGTTAAGTTTTTCTAGTTTCCGACGGCTCTCACGTCGATAGCTTCAAGTTGGAGGCAGTGAGGAGACCTCCCCGACCCCTGCCGACCGTGGGCTCGGGTGGTTCCCCGTTGTGCAAGTAGCTTTCTCGCGGCAGTGGCCCTTTGCTGTTATCACGGAAGAGAGACTTGTCCCAGCGCATGGTGAGTGACGCATTAATTCGACTCCGACACTGTCTTTGAAAGCCAGAAGCTCTGAGCTGAGCAGACATTAAATATGTAGGTTTCCGAGAGAGGAAACTGTGCACCTGCACTGAATGGGGCTCAGAATAAAGGCCAAAGATCCTAGATGCCCACCCCGATAAGCAATCCTTCTGGTAAAACAAGGAAAAGTGTGGTGTAGTAGACTACGCGGGTATATACCATTTCTGTTCTAAGCGCGCGCGCCGCCATCGTCTCCGCGTCTGCGTTTTTTCTAAGTTTATTGACAGAGTACATTGACAGAATTGCCGAAATCATCGAGACCTGACACATAATTTGACATTTTAGCCTGCTACGTACACCGCATTAACTCCAGCGAATCAATAAAAATATTGTCGAGGCGTCAACTAAAATTCAGGTGATGTTAACACATATTTTGATTCCCCCGAAAAATTACCTGCGACGACGATTTCTGGAACGTGGGCGGTAAGTTCCGGGCGCGCATCTTGGTGTGGATAGAAACCTCACGCACATGCAGGAAGTTTGATAACAAGCGCTTTGCGCAATTAGGGGATCTCGAGTTTCGAAGACGATGCAAGGATGTGAAGTAGGATTCAGTCAAGTATTTTTCCGGTCTAAAAGTCTTCCTGAACTTTCTATCCTTCTTGTTTGTGCTGGTTTCACTATTACGTCCATTAAAGCAAGAAAACGCACCAGGTTGAATAGAAAGAATTGAAGACACACGTGAATGTTTAGGAGTCTACTATTTTGTTTGAAAGTATTATCTAAAAAATATGTAACCACCATACACGACTGAAGCAATTCTAGCCCTTCAGTAGTCGCATAGGAACTACAAGCGTCCTCAAACTATTTGTAAAAACTACAAAATACAATAGGATTGTCCTATTCTTCTAAAACTTACAGTACTTTTCAATAGTTTGTTGATCTTCCCTTCAAGAAAAAATACTTGTACGCATTAATGAGCCTAAGATGGAATGCATTGTTTGTGATGGCAAGCTCCCACGCGAGGCTGGATTCGTACATGATATCACATAACATTGATGTTATGTATGTGACTCTTGTGAACAATAGGAAGTACGAGACAACAACACTTAATACTAATTTTTATCAATGTTCAGTTATTTTAAATATAAATTTAAAAATATATATTGTAGTTCATACTGTAAGGCAACATGTGATAGCCTTTTAGATTACACTGTATTGTTCCAACGAATTTTTTTTAAAAAATATTTTATATTAAGCAATTAATAACAACTATTCCAGGAAATTAAATATCACAAAGAATAAATTACAATACGACAAAAATTGTTAGTAATATTAGAAAAGAAGGAGGGGATGACGTGCATTTTTACACGACTAATAGTGGCACAAATCTGTACGCGACTTCCGAAGGGTTAGTAGAATTAGACAGTATACATTCGTAGCTGCTTAGCTGCCCGGGAGACGCCACGTCTTAGGCACAGGTGCCAACGTTTCGGCCGCCGTTCTTCGACCAGCCTCATGGTGAAATGCCACTGCGGGCGCTGAAAGTCGGCCGAAACGATGGCACCTGTGCCGAGGAGGCGGCTTCTCCCGGACAGACTAGCAGCTACTGACTTCGGCCGCGGAAGCCTAAGGACTCTGTTATACACTATGAGATCAAAAGTGATCGGGTACGTCCCAAATTGTGTTATATTGTGGTCGTGTTTTTATGGAGGGGGCTTGTATGTCTGTTTTGTGTGGCACTATCACGGCACAGGCCTAAGTTGAAGGTTTAAAGACCTTCTTGCTTCCCACTGTTGAAGAGCAATTCGGGGTTGGCGATTGCATCTTTCAACACGATCGAGCACCTGTTCATACGGCCCGGCCTGTGGCAGAGAGGTTACACGACAATAACATCCCTGTAATAGACTGGCCTGCACAGAGTTCTGACCTGAATCCCATCGAACACCTTTAGGATGTTTTTTGGAAAGCCGACTTCGTGCCAGGCCTCACCGACCTATAACATCCGTGCTTTGTGGGTCGATACCTCTCCTCAGCGCATCACTCCGTGAAGAATGGGCTGCTGTTCCCCAAGAAACCTTCTAGTACCTGTTTGAAAGTATGTCCGCGAGAGTGGAAGCTGTGATCAAAGCTAAGGGTGGGTCTACTGAATTTCAGCATTACCGATGGAAGGCGCCTTTTACTTTTTCGCTATCGCTGACGCAGTAGGGAGAAGGTTATGAAATGCTACGCGAAAAAACTGCGAATTTTCGGCAGAAAAATGCTTATTACATGCTAATTGGGAAAGAAAGACAGGATACATCCAATTGCTAAATTCTTTAAAAAATCCTCCGACACGTAGTATAGCCAAAATCCGTGCTTGGTGGGTTGGTACCGAAAAGAAGATTTACTGCGCTACGCCTGTCTATCCGTTTGTGAACAACGCTAGCGTCTAATCCGTTTAGCAGATTTTCCTCAAATTAATTTTCTTCCGTCCATCTGGCTGAAGTCGTTGCCCCTTAAATTCGAAACCGATATTTTAATTTTAGGTGGACTTTACATTAAGCCGCAGAGACATTATCAAAATTTTAAAAAAAGGCACCAACGTTTGTGTCTAAACTTTGCAATTGGAGAGTTTGAAGAAGCGAGGAGTATCATGATTTTAGATGTGAAGACTGAGTTAAAAAATATATCTAATTTGAAACTAACAACTTGCTTAGATTTGCAAAGCACATACCGTGAATGCAAAAGGTATGGTGGTATGTGACTAGAAAATGAAGAAAATATGTATTAAGAAAAACGTAACGAATAACTGACCGACTTTCTAATCACACCATTCCCCACACGCACCACGCATTGTACCTACATATACACTAAAAGACTTTCTAGATTTCAATAACATGTCATGTTCGTCTATCATGTGCGTGTTTCTCTTCACACAACACTTCCAAAGTCTTCCAATAGCCTTTTTATCATCAATTTTCTTGTAATGTAAAAAAGTAAATTCGTACAGTTTTTGGGTTTCAATTTTTTTAACAAGTTACCATGCTTTTTCTGTACGATTCCAAATTACTCGTCCCCTCTATTCTTTATCTTATCCATCTCCAATACTGTACACCCTAACCTTCATTATTATAATGATTCTCTTTTACCATAACCTTCTCCCTAACGCCTTTTCCCAGTTAAGTGGCATGTTCCTTTAGGTGCAATATGCATTTTTATTAGCTATGCAACAGCAAGGATTACTATGGATTTTTTTTACATAATGAAATAGGATAACCAATTAATGATAATTTTATTTGAGGGTCGTCTTCCTCTTTAACGTGTCAGACAGTTCTACACGCTAAGAGCATAAAACAACATTAACGTCTACTGGTATTTAGAGCTCAGAAAGAAGTAGGTTGCAGCTTTCATTCACAAAGCAAATGAATCACAGGAAGAAAGAAAACGAAGTAATTCCTTTAATTGCATTTGCATGTTCTTGTAAAACATTTCCGTAACAACATCCGCAGAAAAATCTTCCTGTCGTCACCACAACGTGTTTATGTAATATAATTTTCTTTTCTTTCTTTCTTAGTGTTAAGGATTGTAACTTGTTTAAAAGGAGTTGCCGCCAAATCAATAGACCTATAGATCGATATAATTACTATATTATTACTATTATTATTATTATTATTCAAATATAGTACACATAATTATGATAATAGTTTCTATTTAATAATGAATTTACTAGTAAAATTATTTATGAATTTCTTTTCAGTTGTACTTCTGTTCAATCACTTCTGTAGCTTTTTCCTTTACAAATACCTTTTATCACACAGGATATAATATTTTCTTACGATTCCCATATGGGTTATAGTAGAGATCCCAGAATTTTAGAAAACGTGTACAGAATACACGTCCCCGTAATTTGTCACACACAGTTTTAACTATTTTTTACGAGAAATAAACCTCAAAGAAATAGAAAAGTTTTTGACCAGGTGTAAAATATTGTACTTTACGCGCGTCCAAAATGTTGTTTCCTGTGGAATTCGGTGGAATGTCTGAAATGTTTTTTTCTGGGATGTATAGAATACTAAACTAATACTCTTTCTACCATGGTGATTTGTTAATATTAATGGTTAATATTATATCCAAATGAAATTATATAATGCAAATAGCCGTAAAACCACGCGCGTGAAATACTAGAATTGTATTTTATATAATTATAATGTTGCATTATACAATTTTTACATTCTCATTATCAAACGATGTATTAATCTTAACCATTACATAATAATTTATTCAAGTTTTGTACATTCAAATCAATTACGAATTTTGAATATAATATATTTCATTAGTCAACATTAATTTCGAGATATAATTGTTTTTACAATAAAGCAACTTTCTTCTCTTTGAATTAAAGAATTGTGAAGAAAATAATTCACAGGAGAATTATTGATATTCATAGCAATGAATTGATCATAATTTGCCCATACTCATTACAAATCTTTCTGTGATTAGTTTTGCAAGAACATTGAACAATCATAAGGCGAGCTCAGTAACGTCTCAACACCCGACAATTGCAACTCTTCACGCCTTTCCGTGCGTTAACACGAACTTCCTGATCATCAGACAGCTGCCGAACTGTTTTACGTAAGGCGCGGAAGATCGTATAAGTGTTGCGTTGTCCAATTAAGGAGCAGTCTTCTCGCGTGGGTGAGCGGGCGTGCGGACGGGCGAGCGGGTGGCTGGGTTAGGCGGGCGAGCGGACGAACGGACGGACGGACGGACGGACGGACGGACGGACGGACGGACGGACGGACGGACGGGCGGGCGGCGTCACGGTACGATTCGTCGCTTTGCACAGGTTCCTTCCTGCGCAGACACGATCCTCATTCCCCTGCGTGCCTCGCGTGCCGGCCCACCCACGCACACTGGGCCAAAAAACGCGAAGAAATTCGGAAGAAAAAATTACTAGAGATGCTAAAACAGCACGTAATGTCTCACCCTTTCTTTCATTGTTTCAACGTTTTCAATGTTTCCGTACATTAATCGAAAAGTGCTGAAATTTTCGAAAAATTGTACCAGACTTCATTTCAAAGACTATCTTTAAGGAGCAGATTTCTTTAAAGCAAAGGAAGGAAAGCCATCTTCGTAATTGTTGTTGGAGAAAGTTGCCGAAAAAATTTTGAAATTTTGCAATTTTCAAAAATTTAGTCTCCAAAGAAAATGAGACTTGCAACTTAATCCTTCACACTATCCAACAACAAAATTTAACAAAACACGATGGAGTCATTTTTTTTGACAATTTTGAAATTGTCCCAGGGGGTTCATGTAAAGTACACCCCAAAATTAAGAAGGCGGTTTCCAATTCAAAAGGCCGTATCGGTTGGAAAATATCAGTTTTGGAGAAAATCGGCTGAAATAGCCGTTAGCGTTGTTCACAGACGGACAGACGTTTTGCTGTCATTCCAGTTTGTTCCAGCTTCTAGATCTGATTCTTTCAGATCGTCTCTAGCATTCCCAAATCGCTCTGTATGCAAACTGATGCATCTTCATCCTCTTGCACTAGCAAGACGTCGACGTGAGTTGCTCGTGGAGTCGGACAGCAAGTCGTAAACCTTTAAGGATGTCATTGTGTCGTTACCTTCCATAAACGTCAACAATTTTATTGCAGCTGCCTCAGTTATTTCCGTTCAATTCATTTAACACTCAACTATCTTATGATTATTCATTATTTTCACAAGCACACTTACGAAAAAAGAATAAATTCATTCATAAATACTCCTATTCAATATAACATGGAGGTCATTGATCCATTTTTTAATTTCTATGCTAATACAATGACATTATGTATTTTCTATTGTAATCGTATTGAACAGACTAATCTGTTTGACATTTCTTCTCATTTTCGCACCACTGAAATGAAGGAATAAGCTACAATTAGATAATGTAAAACTATCTACATCTGAATCAAAGTATTTTTATTTTACGTTTGAAGTGCTCAAAGAAAAATAGGTAAAGGATTTTTGAGAGTAGAAAAGTATTAATCACACGTCCTTGTTCTGAAAGATAGGTAAATCAATTGACATTTACATTTAGTAGAACCTCAAGTCTAAATGTCGTTTCCTAAGCTAAAAAATATATAACATTTCAGTTCAAAGCAATACATTGGATAATGACTGGGTTAACTTGTGTCGATTGATCTGTTCTCTGCCACAAAGTATCTGGAACTACGAAATTACGTACATGAAATTAATGGTCAATTTTGCCAGATTTATTTAACTATGCTAAGAAGCTAATCCGTGATGATTAAGATGATGTTTCATTATACCATGTTTTATTCATTATAACGGTAGATAATAATGGCTTACTGATACGCTTATTGAGCAGCGATTTTTTAAAATTTAAAACAAATAAAAAATGTAATTTCTTTTCATTCAAATTAACAGTTAAAAGTCATTTCTGCCAAATGGAGAAATTAATTCTGTTTGTTTACGGGAGTGCGGAACTTTTGTTTGAAATAAGGGGCCCCCGTGGAACTACTGCCTCAGGTCTCAGGTTTTCTTTGAAAATGCACTAAAAACACTATTAACAAAATGTTTGTTACTCATCTCTAGGTTCCTGTAAAACATGTAATTACATGAAAATCCAGTGGCAAGGATACCTTTTGCGGCTCTCACGCGCAACAAATCTTTATAAATGAGGTCTCTAAAAAATGAGAACTAAACGAAGTCGTGACGAATTGCACTTTGATTTCAAAAATATGTTTTGTTTACAAAAAGCATCTAAAGTTCATATCAAATGCAACACACAACACTCGTCATCTTTTTTTGTATCTATATCGTTAAATAACGTCTAAATGAAGCATTCCAGGGCGTTAAAACTAAAGTTTTGGGGCAAAGGACTCAATGAAACGTTTCTCTCACCGTAATCTATAGGATGATTCGTCTTTGGACATTCTATTAAATTTTTCCCGATTCAGTGCTTATTGATACTACCAATACCACCTTATATTTCAACCCTTGCTTCTTGTGTCTATATTTGTGACGTTATGATTAGAAGAAAACCTATTGATCTGTTTCGAAAGGTAACAAATGGTTTTTATTACTCGCAGGTGAAAATATTAGTTTTATTATTTTTTGGCTCGGAATTGCTTTTTATAGGTATGTAAGAACGCAGAAGATAATCCAATACGCTTAACTATACAAGTTAAGTTTCAGTTTTTGCACACCAACAAGCTGACGCCCTGATCCCCGCCCCCAACCTAATTACTTGAAATGTTTTTTTTGAGGAAGTGTGAATTGCTTCAAGAACATCTCCCTATAATATGAATAAATCTTTATTGAAATTTTGTTTTAAATAACAATTGCATTGTTTTTATTTTTGTTTCATATTCTGAAAGTGCATTAGAAGTTACTCTTATACATTTTTTAATCAAATCAACATGTTTCATTAACAACTTTCAGTCATAATATAAAAATGGAAGAATAGGGAAAGGGAGTTCTCCTAGCATGGATACGCTAGTTTTTATAGATTTCCATGTTTTCATAAGTACCATGAGTCTGGATTCGATATTTTATAAAATCTACAAGATATTTTGAATAAATAAGAACAATTATTACTTCACATATTACATTTCGTTACTATCCGTTACATTTTAATATATTTTTATGTCAAACCGGAATGTTTAATAAAAGAGTTTGCTAATGTGTTGATGCAATTGCTTTTCTTACAAAGACAGACATAAAGGCGGTTCATTAACCCGTGACTTTCGCCGCAAATTATTCTCTAACGTACCCCCACCTTGCTTCATGGAAACCACGTACTCAGAATCAACGATGAGTGAATGTTTGCAAAGCAGAGGTAATACCAACTATGAGTTTGCTAATGTTTCACGGACCCCAAGTGTAATACGACCGAAATCTGGCATGTTTATTACCGATCATTGTCTTCCCGTGTTGTTGGATTTATTTATTTACGTCAAAAACAGTTTAAAACTGTGTGTGACGTGCTATGGGGAGAAGTTAATTTGAAGTTACATTTATGCCCAGAAGCAAGACGAGCTCATCTCCGCATTTGATCAATGATCAGGGAAACTGGACCAAAACCTGATTGAGATGGCTCACCGACCCAAGAGCTGAAGTACTACTTTTTTACAATTATACAATCCAAATGGTAAATAATACATTAAATATCATTGTTAAAATTAATATCACCTTCTTTTTGGATTCTCAGTTTAGTCTCTAATTGTATAGATTTAAATGGATTTTGGAGAGGTACATGTTTCCTTCGGGCATTGACGCCCTCAAATTTGGAAGCCGCCCTGGGGGCAAAACCAACTACTTAACGCCTTACATACAAAAATAACTGTTGCATATTCCAATTACATTACTTGGAAAGAGAAAATGGTGCGAACATGACAAATCAGGTAAGAGATAATTGAAGAGGTAACGCTTTTCATAAACGCTACTACCTGCATTTGGTCGAAGTAGGTCTCATTTATGAAGGGTTTGGGCCAGAAACGAGAAAAGAGTCGGACATAACATGTGAAGCGACCTAAATCAAAATACTAATATTGTCTGATTTTCTTTAGAATGGGATGATTTGACAGCTAGTGCTGGCAACACAACTGACGATTCTGTGGTCGTTGTGTCCTTGAACTTATTAGACTCCCCTTCCTCCATTCGTACGTTTGCAGTTGGCTAACTTGTAAATAGTTATGACGCTCCCTGGCTGTGATGTCCTCGTCCGACGAAAATATATTGCGCCACGAGAAATAATTGAAATTAGGAAGTGCAGAGCTTTGTGCTCTTCTGAAACAATTCTTTCTTTTTATAAAAATTACATTAAATTTAGTTTTTATGTGATAAGTATTATGTTTGTTTTAAAATTGAGTCTTGAATGTGAGATGCGTACTCGTGACGGTGCACGTGTTTACTTTTCTGAAGAACACATGATGTTCACTTGTTTCGCGAACTGTCAATTTATCCCATTCTTAAGACAATCGGTTTATATTTAGGAATAGCGGGAGGCTTGATGTGGCTGGTGAGTCTTGACGCTGTCACAAGCCCTTCAACTTTTCAAAGGCGTATTGAAATCTCTCGAATATATTTCGCACAATATTGGTGTCGACCCACTGCGAGTCGCCTCGGCCGCCACCGTCCGCGCCGCCGCCGGCCCCGCCCCCGCCCCCGCCTCTGGCGCCGCGTGCGGGAACTGGAGCACGTCGCGGGAACGCGGAAAATGGCCAGTCCTTCGCTCAAGGGTGTTGCGTACCGCGCCGGAAGTGCGCAGCTTGCCCGCGCTACTACCGGAACCAACTCCCCACCCCACCGCCTGCCGATGGTCTGACCGCCCGGGGGTGCCTCGCTCCTAACACAGAGAGGTTTCTTAAAAAAAGAAAACGTAACCTGCAGGAAAATGAGGATGCGTGCCGCGCTCGTTTCTTAGGGCGCCTTCCTACGCCGCCACGGCAGCGCGCGTACGTCAATCGGGAGGGCTCTTCGCCGACCCTCCGGCGACGTCAAACGAAGGGACCGCAGCAGGTAAAATGCAGCGACCGGCGGCCGCAGTATAAGGCTACCATTTAAAGCTGTATTCTGCTAGCGGTAGCGCGTACACCCTCCTCCGCTTCGCGTAGTGAGAGTCTTGACGGAAGCGCGCTGTCGTCGCGATGTAGGAAGGCGCTCTTCCTTCGCCAAAGGGGAGGCTTACGTTTGTGTGTCGTTTCCTGGACAGTGATGAAAGTAGTTGTTGCCTTCGTCATTAAATGTACGAAGCGCTGAAGTGGGATCGTCTTAGATGAATGTCGATCATAGATGATGTGATTACCAAATTAATATAGAAAATGGTAGAGAGGTAAATGCCAACCCCGACCTGTTAAAAATAACCATCCCTCTCAAGGGATTGAATCCTGCAACATTAAGATCCGCATTTTTTGTTGCTGCTTCACACCTCTACACACCGATCACTGGCTACGGGAAGAAGAGATTTTCAATTGAACAGCTATTGTTATCAGTTATATGCAGTAGCATACTAGCCTGGGAGATGATACTGAGGCAAGTCAAACCTACCATTTTGAAGAGTATAAGAATAAAATCCCAAGTGGTTACAGAACAGTAGGTAAGTTACATTAAAATCCAAATAAAATTGTATGGTATCAAATTCTAATGATATTACAAAAGTAAAAATAACCAAAAACAAAAACATTATCATATTTATATGTTCTAATTTAAAACGCTAATCAAACGTCAGTATTTTAATTCCGAGTAGCTCAAAATAAACTTCACCTTATATTAAAGAGTGCAATAAGCACTATTCATTCGAAAAGTTTGAAGAAAAAATTTGGAGCCATTTAGGAGAAAATGGCGTTTGAGCGTTTATGAAAATGCAGCATTTCGAGCTAGTTTTCACAAAAAACTGTTGAATTCTCGAGAAAATTATAAGACATTATTTAAAACACATGTACTCATAAATATAATAATGTAAACAAATCGCAGCTAGTGCAACATCGCGAGAAAAAAGTCAATAGAAGTAAATTTTTGTAATTAAAAAAAATAAAGCAAACTGATGTTTATGTCATCTCATGGGAAAACTTTACCACTACCGTTACCAAAAGTTTATTTTTAATTGAAGCAGTTTTTGAAAAACTTTGATTTTGTTCTTTTTTAAATTAAAAATATTGCGCGAAAACAACAAAATTGTTTATAAAGTGTACATGACCTTAATAAAAGAACACAGTATGAAGAACAAATTTCATGTGAAGGAAAATTCTCTACCATCAATTTTGTAGTTGTAAGAAAACTCCCGAAAATTTTCAAAATTTTCGAAAATTAAAAGTTAACCCTCAAAATCGATTTTTATAAGTGTATTTTACTCAATTTTTACATGAACTTTGAAGAAACAATTTGGAGCTGTGTTTGTGAAAACTTTGAAAATGTCCGGGAGGCTTCAAATAAAGTACCCCCAAATTCTGAAAGAATGTTTCAAAATCGCAGCGCATCGAATTTAGCAGATCGACTGAGAAATATCCATTTTGGAAAAAACCTAGTTGGACGATGGTTTAGACGCTAGTGGTGTTCACAGACGGATAGACAGCCGGACGGACGGACGGACGGATGAATGTTTTGACAAAACATTTTTTTGGTCTCAGGTTACCCCAAAGCTTGTATTTCCGTTGAAACCCCGAAAATTCCGAGTTTTCTGCAGCATTGCATAACTTTCACTATACTACGTATATTACTCCGTACGTATAAGGGATAGTAAAAATAGAATTGTTCAAACACATCCCATCATGTGCAATATCTTCCTTAACAGCTTTCGTTTCGCGTATCATCACGATAGGATCTCCAGTTCTACTGACCGTTTTCAAAACTCTCATTCCTAAGGAGAGAACATTTTGATTTACCTTCGATGAGAT